>JZKD02S1159069.1:100152-153863 GCA_000966675.3 Picea glauca | reverse complement strand
TACTTTAGAACTAGGGAAAGAGTAGTATTCTGTCTCAGTTTGTTCCAGATCCAGGTGGATCTGTGGAGATTGGTCTGTGTCCGCACTCACGAATTTATCCTAGAACAAATGGTCAAGCAAATTCAAGTAACAAAAACTTAATGACCATAGTTAAGAAGATAGTTGGTGAAAATAAGATATCTTGGGATAGTAAAATTAAACATGCATTATGGGCTGACAAAATAACAAAGAAAGAAGCAACTGGAAAGAGTCCCTTTGAGCTATTATATGGATTGGAGGCTAGGTTGCTAGTACACCTTAGAATTCCTACTTATGGGTCAGTTGAGGATATTTCCACAAAGCAGGATGTAATTCAGAACATAGTCAATTAGGTCATTGAGTTAGATGAAATCATAAGAAAGGCTTATGATCAGAATTGCAGAAACCAGAGTAAGGTAAAGAAATCTTTAGACAAGTCAGCCAGGCAGAGGGATTTCATGTTTGGGGATACACTTTTTTTATGGTATAAAGGCAGAGAAAAGCCAGGAAAGCATGGCAAGTTTGACAGCTTGTGGTTGGGTCCATATTTGATCAGAGAAATAGTAGGGCCTAACTCTTTTCATCTCAGCCATTTGGATGGTGAGCCCATCAACATTCCAAGGAATGGGCAGCAGCTCAAGCTCTTTTTCAAATGATGAGCAACTTGGTGTCCAAAGGGACACCCTCTGTAATGTATCTCTAACCCTTTTCCTTTTATTTCAATTTTGTATTATTTCATTCATTATGTTGATATGTACTTAGAATCATTTCAGTATCATAGATTTATTTTGTAGTTATGATGTTGTACCTTAGTTATTTCATTGTGTAGATGTTGTTAATAGCATTTGTTTATTTCATTATATATATGTATGCTTATGTTGGATATTGGTGAGCACCTTTTTGTAGATGTTGGATTCTCATATGCTCTCCGTCCCATTTGAGAAGATCGAACACACATCCCCATGTGGAGCCATATGTTGACCACCTATCCAATTTGGGGGTCAACTCCATGTTCCATGAAGATATGCATCATCAGATTCAAATATGTTGAAGACAGTTTGGTTCTACTAGGCAATTTATTCCTCTAGCACACATTTTTGTAAATGGAATTTCCGCACCCCTGTGTGGGTTAATAATGTAATAGGTCTGCATGGATCATAGTTAGGTCAGTTACCTTGGGATGGGTTCATTGGGAGAGTTCCTTTCACCGAGGTTTTTTTATCCTCAGGTTATTAATTGGGATTTTCAGCCTTATTAATTTCCCTTGAGTTTTTCCCTCACACCAGCAATAATTCCTCCAGAGTGGTGAAGGGCTTTCTAATGGAGTTATCCTCTGGTAACTATTGTTTCAGAATTATGTAAATGACCATGTATGACATCTTAGAAATTTTCATGGAATTCTGTTGAGTTTAGATAGGTTTTTTTTAATTAATTAAATTAATTAAATTTTCCTAAGGCTGGAAGTTTAATTATTTAATTAATTAATTGCTTTTGAGAAAATATTGTAAAAACTAGGTCCTTGGGATTTTTCTAGGGGTATTTGTGCTTAAAATAAATCGAAATTCACCCCCTACACCCTTGGACCAAGTTTCATCTCAGTCAGACAATGTTTGCTAGGTGTTTTTCCACCAAGAGTCTCAGTCAGTCAAAACATAAATTTTTATTGCTAAGTCATGACATAGTCAAAATATCAATTTTGTAATTTTGAGCTAATGGGGTAATGTTAAGATGGATAAAGGAAAGAGATATGATACCTAACCTACCCAACCCACCTCCTAACCTTTACATACCCCCTTACCCACTCATTTTCTCAAACACCCATGCCCCTAGGGGGATTTGTGCCCCCCCTCACACATAAACTTTTGAAACACCATTTATTTGATTGGTGGGCCCCTCCCTTGTGAGTTGAGCCCTTCCTAGACTCACACATCACCCTTACCTTGTTCCCACATGCCAACTCACTCATCCACATCATCAATCCATGCCCAAACCCTATATGGTGCGCCCCTCTCCTTGGGATGCTCTCTTTGGCTTGGTATTTTACACTTGGATATCATCCAAGAGGGGTGAATTTTCCTCTCCAAGCATAAATGGAGCCTCCCCTCACTCATTTCTTCACCATTATTTGAGATAAGGTTATGCTATTGAAATTTTGCCCCATCTCTCTTGTTCTTTGCCATCTTGCATCATTTCATTTTTCTCTTGAGAGCATTGGAGCAACTTGTTGCTGCAAGGCTCTCCATGTTGGATTAATAAGAATCTTTGGAGGATTTGGAGTAACCAAGAGTATTCTGGTTGTCTTCTTTCATATGAGGTGACATTGTGGATTTTGGTATATTGTGTAGCATTGGGTAGATCTTGGGTAAAGTAGTTTACTTGGGTAGTTCATCAATAGTAGTATTGTTGATCTATATATGTTGGTTTGCTAGTAGTGTGAAGTATTTCATGTTGTTAGCATATTCAGCAATATTATCTACATGTATGCCTCACGTTTTCTTGAAGTTTTGCAGGTTTGTCTCAAGGATTTGTTGGGATAGCCTAAAAAAGGAGTCTACCCTCAAGGCCCATTCAAACTCCATGCCTTTTATAGTATGATTTTCTGTTCAGTTCCATTACATATTTCAGTTAGATAATCATCTTAGATAGGTCATCTAAATCATATTTTTACTTGGAGATTTTATATGAAAAAATTATGCCTAAAAACATAAATTTTTCTTGACTTTTTTTGTGTTGTCCAGCATTTCCAGCGAGCAATAGCTTGTTGGTTTTTGCAGGATCTTACCAGGAACAAGGGGTTATGCTGCCCAAATATGGCCACACAACACTCCAAAAGAGCCTCCTTTGAGTGGGTAACAAATCTCTTCTTTCCCCTACTCTTTTCTAGCATTGTAGCAAGCCCCTAGGAAGTTCCCTTAGGCTTGCATTCTCTTGTATTTAGTTTCATCTATTGTAAGTTGTTTTTGCAAGCTATTGTTTCCTACACCTTGGGAGAGTGATTGGCTCATCCAACCCCCCAATATCGTATGGCTAGGGTTTTGTTTTATTTCGACATTTGTTATTCCTTTGCCCCACTTGTCATTAGGACAAGGTTGTGTGGCTAGTTTGTTTTAATAGTAGTTGTCTTTACATTTCAACCCTCTTTGGCAAAACAAAGGTAGGCTTGCCTCCACCTTGTGCCATTGTGCGTGGTTTTCATTTATTTTCGAGTTTTGCCTAATAATTGCCTACACCTTGGGTGAGAAATCCCCAAAATCGTATGGCTAGATAATATGTGTTGATGGTTATATTATGCTCATGTGATTAAAATATTCTAGAGTAGACATTACACATCATCATATCTTAGCTTAATCCCTTAAGGCATAGTTCCTTTTCATGCTCTAGTTTTCATCAAGTTTATAACACATGTTTTAGATGCAATATCTTATGGTTTAAGTGCTTTGAAAGTAATCTTTTAGATCTGCAATTTACGTATATTTTAAGGCATTTTCCATCAATCAATTTAAAACATATGTGGAGCATGTACATGGTGTAGGGATAAGTTTTCTTTTCAACAAATGTTTTCAATTCTTAGCATGCTCTCTAAATGAAGTAACTTACATGGCTAAATGGTTATGATGTAAGTCAATTTTTTGTTATACTTGACAAGTTGTTCTTGTCTTTCATTACACTCATTTCTTTCAAGTTTACACACATACATGGTTAAGTGATTGACAATGGAATAGATCTTTACTTTCAGCTTTCTTTTCCATGCTTTAGATGTGTTCATTTGCTTCAATTCCATAATCTGCAACACACTTTCATAAGCTACATAGGGGGTTGTAGCCAGAGAACATAGGGAGTTGTAGCCTCCTTATGGTCATAGCTAGAGAATTGGGGAGTTGGAGCTTCCCTCATGTTGTAGCTTGAAAATATAGGGGGTCAGAGCCTCCTTCCAGTTGCAGCTGGAGAACAAAGGAAGTTGGTGCTTCCAATGAATGTAATTCTTAAAGACATATACGAAAAATAAGTATGTGGTTTTCTCCCACATTGGGTTTCCATGTAAAAATACTAGTGTACTATGTATATGTATGATTGTTCATTGTTCATGGTTTATTTACTCTGCACCTGTTGAATGATAATGGTATATTGATCATAAAGATAAATAACAGTTACATATTATGTTTAAAAGGATTAAAAATCTATCTTACTAATTAAATCCCCCTCTCAATAATCCAAAAATTGGTATTAGAGTAGGTTCCTTCAGAAATTAGTTTAACCACTTAAAGGTAGACCATGGAGAGTAGCAGTAGGTATAAAAATGGAATACCACTATTTAATGGACATAACTAAGCATTCTGGAGCATAAGGATGAAAACATATGTACAAGCACAAGGATTTGAGGTTTGGAAATTCGTTGTAGATGGACATAAAGAACCAACAGTTCTGATAAAAAATGAAAATGGAAAGAAACTCAGTATAAATAATTCAAAATCCAAAAATGCACTTCTGAATGGTGTTGGTGATTCAGTATATGAAAAATTTATGCATTGCAGCTCTACAAAGGAGATTTGGGACAAACTTCAGAATGTTTATGAAGGAGAAGAAAAAGTCAAGGCAACAAAGCTTCAAACTTACATAGGTCAATTTGAACAACTGAAGATGAAGGAAGATGAGAATATTGTAGCTTATTTCTTCTGAGTTGACGAAACAGTGAATGCAATGAGAGGATTGGGAGAAGAAGTGGATATGTTTATGGAGAAGCAAAAGTCAAGGAAGAAAAGCTTCAAACTTACATAGGCCAATTTGAACAAATAAAGATGAAGGAAGATGAGAATATTGTAGCTTATTTCTTCCGAGTTGACGAAACACTAAATGAAATCAGAGGATTGAGAGAAGAAGTTGATGAATCTATAATCGTTCAAAAGGTACTAAGATCTCTTCCTATGAGATTTGATCCTAAGATCTCAACACTAGAAGAAAGAACAGATTTGGATTCTATAAGCATGGATGAACTACATGGAATATTCACAGCCTATGAAATGATAACCAAACAGGAGAATCTAGTTACAAAAGAAGCAACATTCAAATCATCCAAGAAGTCAAAGAAAAAGGGAAACAAAAGGGAAAAATAAGATAACAGCAACAGTGACATCTCATAATATGATGAAGAAGTAGCAAACTTCGTTAGAAGACTGAAAAAGGGAACCACCGACAGATATAGAGGTAAGCTTCCATTGATTTATTTTAATTGTGATGGTATTGGTCATTTTGCTAAAAAAAACCCTGATAAGAAAAAGAAAATAAATGAGGAAGATGATTCAAATAGAAAACAAATATACGAAGGAAAAATAACCAAAAAGAAAGTCTTCAAGAAGAGTTTATGCACCAAAGAAGACAGCTTCTCATCTAATGAAGATGATGCCAGTGAAATTGAGACAGAAAGAGTTTTATTCATGGAAGTAGTAGACTCTGATAAAGAAGGCATCGAATATGAATATGAAGAGGTAGAAGTTGACTACAGAGAAGAACTGTTGAGTGCTATAGAAGTTATAGAAAGAGAAAAGAAGAAAAACAAGTCACTACATGAGGAACTAAAAAGAAAAGAGGAAATAAAAAATTCCAAATGTGAAGAACTAGAGAAGATGATCAGTAAGTTAAAAATTCAAGTTGAAGAATACAAAATAATTGAAAAATCACTCAAGGAACAGTTACAAGAGAGAGATAGGACCATTGGAAATTTGGAAGCGGAGATTGTCACATTGAGAAAAGATCTTCAAAAGAAAAACATGAAGAATAGTTCTAAAGTTTTGGATAACATTATTAACAATAAAAGACTAAATCATGACAAGTACGGACATGGATACAATCATATAGAAAAGGGATAAATCTCCAAAACAACAAATAAAGAAACACATCCAAGAAGCTATGCAGAGACAATCATAGGAGATGAGAAGTTTTACAAGGAAGATCACAAGGACACTCTTCCACCTAGAAGATTCAGATTTCAGAATCAGTGATAGTTAGAAACAAGTAGGCCTTAAGAAGAAGAAGGATTCAGAAGATGTTCACCTCCTAGGTATCGAACTATTTTCTTTGTTTTATGCAATGCATGTACTAATTTTGGACATAAAGCTGTAAATTGTAGAGAAAATAGCAGAAATAGAAACAACTTTGAAAATCATGCACAAAATGGTTATTCAAGAAGTCCTAGTGAGACACGGAGAATAAGTTACAACATGTTTGAATCCTTGAGCATGAAATGGAATGCTACAAGTATAAAAACTTTGGACACATGGACATATATTGTAGAATGACAGTACCTCCTAGATAATCACAACAGAATAACAACAGTCACAAATACAAACCTCAGCAGAGAATATGGATAAGAAAGCATAATCAGTATAACAATGAAGAATGCACACTCACTCTACAAGATAAACATAAGAAGTGTGGTTGGTATGTTGAAAGTGGTTGCTCAAAGCACATGATAGGCGATTGGGACAAGTTTCTAACATTGAGAAAGGAAAGAGATGGATCAATCTCTTTTGGAAACGATGAATCATCTAGAATCATTGGAAAGGGCACAGTCATAATTGGAAACAAGGATACCAAGGCAGAAAATGTTCTACTAGTGGAAGATATGAAACATAATCTTTTAAGTGTAAGTCAAATGTGTGACCAAGGTCAAAAACTTATGTTTGATTCACAGAAGTGTGAGATAAGAAAAGAAGGCTTAGGAAAATTGGTTGCAACAATTGTAAGAACTTCAAGCAACATATATGTATTAAGTGAAATTGGAAATGAAAAATGTTTTCTAGGAAAGGAAGATGAAGTTTGGCTATGGTACAGAAGAATAGGTCACATAAACTTTGATAACCTCGTCAAAGTCAGCAAAAAGGAAGTAGTCAGAGAAATGCCCCAGATCACAAATCCAACCAACACATTATGCAAGCATTGTCAACAAGGAAAGGAAAAAAAGACCAGGTTCAAATCAAAGGAATACTCCACAACAAGACTACTAGAAATTGTGCATGGTGATCTAGTTGGACCAACTAGAACAAAGGGTTTAAAAGGTGAGAAATATTTTATGTTATTGGTTGATGATTATACAAGGATAACTGTAGTTTTTTTTCTCAGGAAGAAATCAGAAGAATTTGAAAATTTCAAGGTATACAAAGAAATGGATTAAAAAATAAAATGTTTGATATATGATAATGGAGGAGAGTTTAATTCAAAGGAATTTATGGATTTATGCAGAAAACATGGAATAAAAAGGCAATTCTACGTTGCTAGGACACCTCAACAAAATGGAGTTATCGAAAGGAAGAACATGATAGTACAATAAATGACTCGAACAATGTTAATGGATTATAAGTTGATAGATGTCTTTTGGACACATGCAATGCATACAACATTTCACATTCAAAACAAAGTAATGCTCAAAAACAACGATGATAAAACTCCCTACAAGCTATGAAAAGGAAGACCAATGAATGTGAAGCACTTCAGAGTTTTTGGAAGCAAATGCTACATCAAAAGAGAAGATGGAAGAGTGGGAAAGTTTGATTCTCATGTGGATAAGGCATACTTGTTGGGTACTCGAGTATAATAAAAGAATACAAATGTTTCAATCTAAGGCTCAATTTTGTTTTTGAAACCATCAATTTAACGATTGATGATACAGGTGGACGAAAAGTAAAGGAATAAGAAAAGGTGTCAGTGGAACAAGTTTACGAAGAATAAGAAAAGGATGAAGAAGTAGCAGAAGGGGAAGTTGAATAGGATCGGATAGAAGTAGAAGAGAAATAAAAACAAGTACGTCCAAATACACCTAGCAAAAAAATACAGAAGAATCATCCCTCAGATTAGATTATTGGGAACAAAGATGCAAGAGTTCAGACTAGAAGAAGAATTTGTTCACCAGAACAATTGCACCTAGCACTCTTATCCTCAATTGAACCAAATATTTTTGAAGAGGCCAACAAGGATGAATTCTGGATAAATTCCATGGATAAAGAATTGAATCATATAAAGAAGAATGACACTTGGGAATTGGTTCCAAGACCAAGGTACAAGAATGTGATCGGCACAAAGTGGGTCTTCATAAATAAATTGAATGAAGATGGACAAGTTACTAGGAACAAATCTAGATTGGTATGTAAAGGATACACACATGTTGAGGGTATAGGATTTGAAGAGACATTTTCCCCGGTTGCTAAAATAGAACCAATCATATTGATCCTAGCTTATGCATGCTCCAAAAATATTAAAGTGTATCGGATGGACATGAAATCAACCTTTTTGAATGGGGAACTAGAAAAATAAGTCTACATTGAGCAACCAGAAGGATTTAGAATGAAGATTATGTGTGAAGGTTGAAGAACACCTTGTATGGTCTAAAATAAGCCCCCTGAGCATGGTATTCTAGATTGGACAGATATCTACAACAAAAAGGGTTAAGAAAAGGAAATGCAGACAACAAGCTCTACATCAAGGTAACTCAAGATACCATTTTATTAATTTAATTTTATATTGATGATATTATTTTTGGAAATGATGACGACAAGTTGAGCCAGAAATTTGTAAAGGATATGCATAATGAATTTCAAATTTCATTACTTGGAGAACTACCCTTCTTTCTAGGTCTTCAGATATGTCAAAGTAACCAAGGAATTTTTCTTTCTCAAACCAAGTTTATCAGATAATTTCTAAAGAGGTCCGAAATGGAAGATTGCAAACCAATCAATACTCCTATGAAAAGTAGTTGCAAGTTAAGTAAATATGATGGTTCAAAGTCTACATATCAAAGGCAATACAGGTCAATGATTTAAATCTTACTTTATGTGACAACATCCAAAATAGATGTAATGTAGGCAGTTGGATAGGTGGAATGATTCCAAACAACACCAAAGGAATCACATGTTCTAGTAGTAAAGAGGATATTCAAATATCTCAAGGGTACAAGAGAAATTGGGTTATGGTATCCAAAAGGAAAGGATCTATCAGTTACTTCCTACACAGATGCAGATTGGGAAGGTTGCATTGATGACTGGAGAAGTACAAGTGGGGCAACGTTCTACTTGGGTGAGTGTTTGGTATCTTGGCTATGAAAGAAACAATCATTAGTATCATTCTCTATAGCCGAAGCAAAGTATATTGCAACAACAACATGTTGTACACAGGTTCTATGGATGAAACAACCTTTGACATATATACAGGTTGAGTATGATGAGACCATTGCGATATATTGTGATAACACAAGCGACATCAATATCTCAAAGAATCCAGTGATGCACTCTAAGATGAAGCACATTCCAACAAATTATCATTTTCTATGGGAACAGGTTCCAGAAAACAACATCAAAGTTGAATATGCGGGAACAAAAGAACATGTTGCAGATATCTTAACAAAACTACTTCCAAGGCAATATTTTGACTATCTTCAATAGAGACTCGAAGTAATTTCTACTCCAAAATGAATGCTTTTGAATTCTTATCTTATATGTCTTATATTTACATGAGGAAGCACCATTAAGAGGAAAGTTCAGTTTGGGGGAGCAATTTCAGGAAGAATTCAGTCAGGGGGAGCAGCCCCAAGGACAATTCAGTTAGGGGGAGCAGCCCCAACGGGAAGTTACCTTTTCCATTGATGTCAAAGGGGGAGAGATTCATCATATGCATGGATAGAGAGCTTGATTCTTGGAGAGAAATCCCAGAGGCATGTTTCTAGGGGGAGTGATGGTCATAGGGGGAGCATGAACGATATGATTTCAGTTTTGCATTAGACTGTTTCCATCAATGACAAAGGGGGATATTGTTAATTAATTGGGTTGGTTGTCATTGATATCAACACTTGAAGCAAGTTTGGTAGAATATTATGGTAGCCCCAATAGTATGGTTAAGGGACTCAAGATTGTTTAAGGTATAAATGTATGAAGATCAATGTATTTGCAAGTAAGACTATTCTAGATGGACAATACATGTCATGCCATTTTCAGTAATATGTGGAACATCACATAACTCCTATCAACAAGAGAGTTATGGCCTTGTGAATTTGGAGAACCCTTATGAGTTATCTAGAAGCCCCTAGAAGGTCAAATAAATCAAATCATTCTAGAAACTCCCAGAAGAAGTTGACTAGTCAAAGTGGGTGAAACTAGGAGTTAGTCATGGATTAAGTTGTTGCAATAAGAAAATAATTAAAAAACATTAGTTGCAACAAGAAGTGGAGAGAGTTTAATATATGTGGATAAAGTGGTTAGAAGTGGGTTAGCCCTAAAAGAAGGAGGTTGGGTTAAGTTGGTTAGAAGGTAACCACTAGAGGAAGCTACATGGAAGTATAAATAAGAGAGAAAGGCTCTCCTATTAGCACCTATTGAGCACATTGAATATGTATTATTGTGTAAGGTTTATTGCAGGGACTCATTGATACATTTGAATTTATGCAAGTGATCCAGGTGGGTATTGGTGGCCACCCACCTATTCCAACAGACTCCTCGTGTCTGTTTTTGTTCAGCATGTCTTTCTATATTGCTTTATAATTGTGATTTCTACACTTCAAGGGTTGTCTAAAGCCTCCCACATTATCCAGGTGGATACGGGTGGCCTCTTGCCTAATCCAACTGGCTTATTTTGTATGTTTTCATGTCATCGCATCTTGTTGTATTTTCAGGGCTATTTTGGGGCCCTAAACATTGTTTTTTTGGCTCGCCACAGTCAGACTGTAGACATATTCAAAATTTGATGGAGAAATGTGTAGTTCTATAAAATACCTTTCCAACGAATTATTGCACACCTAAAACGAAGGTCATATGCAAACGTTATGACCCTAGGAAGTTGAGGTACCAAATTACACCAACTTACCCATAGGGCCCACATGACTTTGGCGTTTCACCTTCTAGGGTTAGGTTTTTGGATGTCTATGGTTTTAGCATTCATGAGTAACATGAAAAGGGCATGTGGAGTCTCATTGAAATATATTTTTCTCATATGGATGTGCGTAGCAGCCACATCTCTTCTCAAAGATAGCTACCACCATTCGAGCAAGTTTCAGTTCTGCAGTTTTACAGTTTTAGCCTATTTATTTATTTAATAGAATATATTGTTCACTGGATATTTATGTTATGTTTCCTATCTCTGTGTTTATTATAATCAGTCTGTTAATAAGTTCATTCCGCTCCTAAATCTGTATCAGTGGTATCAGAGCGATCTGCTCTTCATTTATTTTTCTTCGTGCATGTCCCCAACAAGGTCTACGTACAAGAAATTGGGACTCGAACCCATCAAGCCATTCCCATATTGGTCACGTCGATCCCGACAACAACCCATGGGAGACTAAAAGAAAGATGATGGAGCAGGAGATCCTATTAAAATGTTGCTCGAGGAAGCCCTCGCGAGACAAAGGAACAAAATGATGGAAAACTTCGCACAGATCCTTCGACGACTACCCATGGGAGAAGCATCTTTGTCAAGCGGCCATGCAACCCCCTTCAAGGTACACATAAATTTTGATATTCCATTATTTGAAGGACTAATAGATGCGGATGTTGTAGATAAATGTTTGAATTTGATCGAATGATATTTTTCGATCCACAATTTTTTCGATAGGGAAAAGATCACTTTTGCACTCCTCAAGGTCGTTCCCCATGTGAAATATTGGTGGGATACTTACTCTGAGAAAAGGGTCGTGGAGGAATCTGTAATTTATGTGGTGGACCCTACATGGGATTCCTTCCAATATTCCATTAAAGAATAGTACTACCCTGTTGGAAGCTACAAAGACCAGTACACTAGATGGACCACCCTACATCAAGAAAGGGACCAGATAGTACCAGACTTCACCAATATTTTCCATACTGTACACACCAAATTGAGTATCAAAGATTTTGAGCGTCATATGGTGTTCAAATAATGTGGTTGTTTTCATCGATACATTCAGACAAAAATGGAGTTCTTATACATTGCCTCGTTGGGCACGACTTATAGATACGTTGTCAAGATCGAGCATAAATTTAAGCAGAAATGATGATAGTTTGGATCTGCAAACCCCTCATGGCCGAAACAGGGAAAAGTCAACGTGAACCCACACAACAAAGGACCTATTTGATATGGCCACCCTCAGGAAAATCCATCCAAGCTGCAACACAATAAGGGAGATGAAAATACGAAGAAGGACATGAGAAAATGGTGTGAGTACCATAAAAGTCCTTGGCACAAAACCGACGAATGTCGCTCCAAGCAGTCCCTCGTGTTCGAGCTGAAGGCTTTCGAGTCAGAGGCCAATTCTGATTCCAAGTCAAATCATGAAGGAGGGAAGTTGATTATCGATGTTGAACCCATTTCCACGGTTTCTACCACCAAATTCCGACCAAGCAAACTAGAAGAACCAGAGGAAGGGGAACGCCTCTTTCACTCACAGATGTGGGTCAAGGGGGATCCAATTCATTTCATTGTTGAAATTGATAGCCAAAAGAACCTAATTTCAGTAGAGGTCGTCAATTGACTGGACCTTCTAATGACACCGCACCCACAACCCTACACCATCGGCTGGCTTCATCAAGGAAGAGATATCCACGTCAGCCAACAATGTCGTTTTCCCTATGAAATCAAGCCTTTCAAAGATGAGGTACTGTGTGATATTTCTCCCCTTTAAGTTTGTGATGTTCTTTTAGGACAACCATATTTGTGGAAGTGTCATCCTATGTATGAATCTAGACCCCGCAGTGTTATTATTACTTTGGGTAGAAAATTGTACAGGATCCCAGAGGTGGCACCACCTACTGCTATTTCTTTAATCCCTGCTAAGAAATGAAATAAGGTCATTTCACAGAACGGTAAGTTCATCTTCTTTGTAATCCATACTCATAGTAAAAATAAGTTCACCGCCACATCCGTGGCCTCTATAAAATGCCTTTCTTCACAACAAAAGCAAGTGGATGGGATCATGGAAGAATATAGAGACATATTCACCTCACCTACAGGGGTACCGACACACTGCCAAGTCAAGCATCCCATTGATCTGACCCCTGATGCACCTCTACCTAATGGGCTAGTCTATCAGTGCTCACTGATGGAGAATGACAAAATCAAGTGTCAGATCCAAGATCTTCTTCAAGAGGGGCACATCATACCCAACTCCTCCCCTTACGGAAGCCCTATTTTACTGGTGCAGAAGAAGGACGAGACTTGGAGAAACTGCATTGATTACATATCCTTGAACAAAATCACAGTCAGGAACTACTATCCCATCCCCAGGATTGATGACCTTCTTGACCAACTCAAGGGGGAAAATTTATTCAATGGGATTGACTTGAATTCTGGCTACCACCAGGTTCCCATCAAACCAACTGATGTTTGAAAGACAACCTTCAAGTCTAAACAAGGTCTCTATGAATGGCTAGTCATGCCCTTTGGATTAACAAATGCACCAGCCACTTTCATGAGGTTGATGGATGATGTATTGAGACCCTTCACAAACTCCTTTATGGTAGTATATTTGGATGACATCCTCATCTTCAACAGAATGTGAGAGGAGCGCATGCGTCATATTCAACAGGTTTTGAGCACTCTACGGCAACACAAGCAATATGCCAACTTAGAAAAATGATATTTTGGCATGAACAAGGTCTAATACATGGGATACATTGTTGATGAGAATGGGGTACATGTTGATCCAGCGAAGATCCAATTCATCTGTGATTGGCCAGCCCCGACCACACTAACCGAGCTTCAGAGCTTCTTGGTTCTAGCCAATTTGTACCGACGATTCGTGTTGGGATTCTCCCATATTTCATGGGCCCTCAGCCAGGTGACCAAGGGCAGTGCTAGGGCTAAGTTCGTATGGGGGAAGGAGCAACAATGAGCATTCAATGATATAAAACATCGCTTGTGCTCAGCTCTAGTACTCTCATTGCATGATATTGATGCAGGAGCATCTCTCCACGCAGCCAACCAGCCAGCCACGTCAGTGCGCATGAATTCAAATGCTAAAAGGGAGGCGTAGCCTCATTTAATATTTGTAATTGAATGTAATTAAATGCTTAGGCTGGTGAGCCATAGAAGCCGTGCTTTTATGCAGGAATTAGATAGGATCGACTTTAATTCTAGGTCGGTTGAGATCTAGATCCAGATGCTAGACTAGATAGCCATTGATTGTAATTGAATAGAGTAGGTGGACTTGGAGGGAAGAGCTCGATGAGCCCCTCAGGTAAAAGATATTTTCATATCTCATTTTGGGTAAGTAAGTATGGTTGTAAGAGAGAGAGAGAGAGCCAGAGAGAGCTCAGGAACACCATTTGTAAATACAGGCATTTGCCATTTTAATAGAAACAGAGCAGTTTTCCTGCATTTCTGTGTGTCATATGGATGTGTGTGTGTGTTCTCTATGTATGTTGTGAATGTATGTGTGTTATGCATTCTGCGGGAGTTGTTTGATTTCAGGTGAGGGTCTTTGAGGCTTCATACTAGGAGGGTGTGACAGAACGCTGAGGGTTTTGAGAGTCGTGCACTAACGATGCACTTCTGAACACTACAGGTTCAGACAGAGACGTGCTGAGGCACAGGACTAAAGTCAACAACTCAGAGGAAGAAGACCTCAAGGTTGTTGAATACCTTGGAGGCAAGGCTGTGTACCTGAAACACAATTGCAGATAGAACTTGTTGTAAGTTTTGTGGAGCTCTGCCAGGTGGGCATTGAGCATAAGCACAAGGTGTTGAAGGAAGAACTCTGCTGAGAGTTGAAGACAGAAGACAGAATCTCTGAGGATTCTGTGAAAGCTCTGCCAAGTGGGCATTGAGAAAGTGCAAGGAGTGCATAGAGGAAGGAACTCGGCTGTGATTTCAGACAGAAGACAGAATCTCTAAGGGGTTATGTAGAGCTCTTCCAAGAGGGCATTGAGCAGGTGCAAGGAGTGCACAGGAGAAGAAGACAGAGCCGTTGAATGTTCTGTGGAAAAGAAGAAACTCTGCCAGGTGGGAATTTGAGTTAGTGCACAGACATGCACAGGAGAAGAGAACTCCTTGAGTTTTGAACGTCAAAGGAAGAATCCATCGAAGGATCTTCACGAGGTTACTGAATACCCAGAAGGCTCAGCAAGGAGGTTGCTTGAGTGAAGGAGAACCAGGAAGGCATTTTATTCTCCATCTGTGGGAGGAGAAGGACAAAGTCCCCCAAGGGGTCTGAGTGTTAGTGAAAGCTCATAAGAGATAGCACTTTGGTGCGTAAAGACTCTGTAGAGGCACATGAGTCATAGAATCCTTCGAGGGTTCGAAAGGAGAAGCAAAGCTCAGGAGGAACAACGTTCTTATACATACAGGAAGCTCAGGAGGGAGCAATAGGAGTCGTCAGATCGGGCAGAGAAAGAAGATCTGGACCGTTGAGGAGTTTACATCCAGAAGAAGCTCAGAAGGAGCCTACAACAGGAGGAGACTGACAGTTGTCGGATCTCACATAGAATTCCCGTAAGCCGTTGGATCGAGAGGAATTGTGCACAGTTTAGCCTCGAGAGGAGGAGCGCATAGAAGGACAGGTCTGAGCATTAGATCTGAGCAGAAATCCCGACAGTCGTCGAATATGCAGAAGTTACATGGAGGATTAAGTCCCCGTGAACAGGAGGAGAAGTCCCGATCAAGAGGGGAACCATCGGGATATCGGCACTCGGGAAATCGGAGTTCTCGAGGTCATAAAAGTCGGGACATCAGAAATCCCAAATCGGCAAAGGAATCAGACCCGTCCGTTGGCAGAGGACACGTGGAAGATATCAAGCGCCATCGGCATTTTGGCGCATCGAGAAATCGACATTCCCATGGTCAAGGGATCGGGGAAATCCAAGTTAAAAACCCCGATATTGTCGGAGCCGTCCATTCAGGAGGGACAGGTGTTGGAGATCTGGAGCGAGTCGGCATAGTGGCCATTGGGAAATCGGAGTTCCTGAGGACAAGAGAATCGAGGCATCGAAATTCTCGAAATCCCGAAGGAATCGGGACCATCCATCTAGAAGGACATGTGGCAGGAGATCGGTGACATCGACGAAAGTCCCGACAGGAGGTTGTACATCGGAAAATCGAGAATCAGGATATCGGAGATCCCGGTGACGAGTGGCTCGTGAATTTCGAAATCGCGATCCGCGAAACCCCGATGAGTGGGGGCCAGCTGTCACCACAACAGAGAAGGAGGACAGAGGCGTAGTGGAGGCCAGCTGTCAACGATCCGAAGGAAGTCAGGGATCGGAGAATTGCGAATCCCGTGGACATAAACACTTTGACATCGAAAACCCGGAAACTCTGACAGGAGGTTGACTGAGGTCATATGGTAGCGGTCATGTGGACCAGGGCCTAGCCAGGAGGGCTAGTGCACAAAGAACGCATCAGGTTTTTGAAGCTCAAAATCTCTACAGGGAGGTAAGGCCACGGTCATGGAAGCAGTGGTCTTATGGTGGGAGCTAAGCTCAGGAGGGCTAGTGCGTGAAAAGAGCTCATCGACGATTGGAGATTTGGGAGAGCAAGAACTCTTGAGCATGGGGATTGCGAAACCCCGATGACCTGAAATTAAGATCAGGGGAAGAAACCATGGTTAAGTGCGTAAGGCCGTGCGGGTAGAGAAGGACCTGTGGAACGAGTAATTGAGTAGATATTTCTTGAGGGAATCTAAAGAAGGGAATTTGAACGATCCTGAGAGTGGGAGGTGCGTACAGAGACCATGCGAGGTATGTGTCTGCGACCTTACTGCATCAGGTGGTATCAGAGCTGATATCTTGTCTGTATATTTTAGGCAAGAGGAGCGAGGAAGGAAAGGAGCACTCTGATACACATGTCAAGTGGTATCAGAGCGAGAATCTGTTTGTATATTACAGACAGAGGAGCAGGAAGAAGACAGAGTGCTGAGAGCTCTATGACGATTGTTTGCAGGTAGGCAGCAGTCCATAGACAATCAGGGAGACTGTAGGAGGATGAAGCTGGAGCACTCAGGGATGCAGACTGATAGCAGGATATCTGTGAGGGAGGCAGATAGACATAGCAAGATGGATACTGAAGGCCATAGGAAGAAAAGCAAGGCAGAAAAGCTTGTGGAATTTGATAAAGAAATGACTAGAGAACTCTATGAATTAAAGGCAGACATAGAGGAGTCAGAACTGTGGATGCGGCAGGATAAGAAATCCAAGCAGAGATGGGTTTATGAATTTCCCATGGAGAAGGCAAAGGAAAAATGGCCAGTCAAGCAGTTGATGGTCATGAGACAATGCAGGTTGTTGAAGAGATGGTTGAGGTATGCTAAAAACCTCAAGGCCACAGAAGAAAAGATGATTTGTCACTGTGAGCCAGAGACTGGGAGGGGTCTCAATGATAATGAAGAGGATGAATTGGGATCAACTGAGGATCTCAAGGACTGCCAGGAGGGCAGATAAGAAATTCCCATTTGCCAGGAGGGCAACAGATTGAGATCACTGCGGGGTCTCACGAACTGTCAGGAGGACAGCCAGGGAATTTCGCATTGCCAGCTGAGCAATGAAAGGAGATCGTTGCGGGATCTCGAAGAATGCTAGGAGGGCAACGGAAGCATCAAAGACTGCCAGGAGGGCAGAGATGAACATTTGAGACCATTTGAAGGTCTCATGGAGAGTTCAATTCAGCAAGGAGTGTTGATGAAGATGGGATCGGTTGATCTCATAGTCTGCTAGGGAAGCAGTAGAAGCATCCCATATTGCCAGGTGGGCAGGGATGAGGGTCTCATAAATTCAGAGATGAATTTATATTAGCAGATGCAGCTGATAGAGGTAGAAGATCATAATGATATTCTGATGATTGGGGGAATTGGGATATTCCTGCCATGTACCCAGAAAGGGGAAGAAATTTGTGTTGTAGATGGTGCAACAGAAGAATAGTCACAGCTGACGATGACTGTCAAAAGAAAATTGGAGCAGACATTTGAGACGACCCAAGCGGATGAAGGGAAGAATGAGCGTTCTGAGGAACGACTCAATGATTTCAGCCAGCGAGCTGAGAGCGCTGTAGCATTGGAGCTGATAGAAGAAGAAGAAGCTGAAGCAGAAGAAGAGAGTGAGCATTCTGAGGAATGGCTCAACGCATTCAGCATTGAAGCTGAAGAGACTGCATCGTGGGAGTTTGCAGCAGGAGCAGAAGAGGAAGAGGAAAATAGCATATGTTTTGTTGATCTATGGTAGCAGATAGAAGCCCTGGAAGAAAGGGTGAGAGTGCAGGGAAGGCACATCCAACAGGTGAGGTTGGAAACAGGTAAGGAGGAAGGAGTGGGAGATCATGATGATCTGCCCAATGGCCAAAATTTTTTGTAGCTGAGGAGACTGCAAAAACAGAACCATCCATGGGAGCAGTTGGATGATGTGATCGAAGAGATCATGGGGCTGATGATTCGATCAGCAGAAACTGCCAGCAGGGAAAGGTTGAGCAGAAGAGAAGCAGCAGTAGCGGCGCAGCAACAGCAGTAGCAGCAGGATGGAGCGGATGAACAGATCCAAAGACTTATTTGGGATCCAGGAGGATTTCCAACCGCATAGAGGGGAAGCGCATGAGCAGGAGCTCATGAGTTTGCAGCTAAGGAGTATGATGCAGGAGCATCTCTCCACGCAGCCATCCAGCCAGCCACATCAGCGCGCATGCATTCAAATGCTAAAAGGGAGGCGTAGCCTCATTTAATATTTGTAATTGAATGTAATTAAATGCTTAGGCTGGTGAGCCATAGAAGTCGTGCTTTTATGCAGGCATTAGATAGGATCATCTTTAATGCTAGGTCATCTGAGATCTAGATCCAGATGCTGGACTAGATAGCCATTGATTGTAATTGAATAGAGTAGGTGGACTTGGAGGGAAGAGCTCGATGAGCCCCTCATGTAAAAGAGATTTTCATATCTCATTTTGGGTAAGTAAGTATGGTTGTAAGAGAGAGAGAGAGAGAGAGAGAGCTCAGGAACACCATTTGTAAATACAGGCATTTGCCATTTTAATAGAAACAGATCAGTTTTCCTCCATTTTTGTGTGTCATATGGATGTCTGTGTGTGTTCTCTATGTATGTTGTGAATGTATGTGTGTTATGCATTATGCAGGAGTTGTTTGATTTCAGGTGAGGGTCTTTGAGGCTTCATACCAGGAGGGTGTGACAGAATGTTGAGGGTTCTGAGAGCCGTGCACTGAGGATGCACTTCTGAACACTGCGGGTTCAGACAAAGACGTGCTGAGGCACATGACTAAAGTCAACAACTCAGAGGAAGAAGACCTCAAGGTTGTTGAATACCTTGGAGGCAAGGTTGTGTAGCTGAAACATAGTTGCAGATAGAACTTTTTGTAAGTTCTGTGGAGCTCTACCAGGTGGGCATTGAGCGTAAGCACGAGGTGCTGAAGGAAGAACTCTGCTAAGAGTTGAAGACAGAAGATAGAATCTCTGAGGATTCTGTGATAGATCTTCCAAGTGGGCATTGAATAGGTGCAAGGAGTGCACAGAGGAAGGAACTCGGTTGTGAGTTCAGACAGAAGACAAAATCTCTAAGGAGTTATGTAGAGCTCTGCCAGGAGGGCATTGAGTAGGTGCAAGGAGTGCACAGGAGAAGAAGACAGAACCATTGATTGTTCTGTGGAAAAGAAGAAACTATGCCAGGTGGGCATTTGAGTTAGTGCACAGACAGGCACAGGAGAAGAGAACTCCTTGAGTTCTGAACGTCAAAGGAAGAATCCACTGAAGGATCTTCACGGGGTTACTGAATACCCAGAAGGCTCAGCAAGGAGGTTGCTTGAGTGAAGGAGAACCAGGAAGGCATTTTATTCTCCATCTGTGGGAGAAGAAGGACAAAATCCCCCAAGGGGTCTGAGTGTTAGTGAAAGCTCAGAAGAGATAGGACTTTGGTGCGTAAAGACTCTGCAGAGGCGCATGAGTCATAGAATCCTTTGAGGATTCAAAAGGAGAAAAAAATCTCAGGAGGAACAATGTTCTTATACGCACAGGAAGCTCAGGAGGGAGAAACAAGAGCCATCGGATCGGGCGGAGAAAGAAGATCTGGACCGTTGAGGAGTTTACGTCCAGAAGAAGCTCAGAAGGAGCCTACAACAGGAGGAGACTGACAGTCGTCGGATCTCACATAGAATTCCTGTAAGTCGTTGGATCGGTAGGAATTTCACATAGTTTAGCCTCGAGAGGAGGAGTGCACAGAAGGACAGGTCTGAGCATTAGAACTGAGCAAAAATCCCAACAACCATCGGATCTGCGAAATTTACATGGAGGATTAAGTCCTCATGAACAGAAGGAGAAGTCTCGATCAAGGGGGGAACCATCGGGATATCGACACTCGGGAAATCGGAGTTCTCGAGATCATAAAAGTCGAGACATCAGAAATCCCAAATCGACGAAGGAATCAGAGTCATCCGTTGGCAGAGGAAACGTGGTGGATATCAAGCACCATCGACATTTTGGCGCATCGAGAAATTAACATTCCCGTGGTCAAGGGATCGGGGAAATCCAAGTTAAAAACCCCGATATAATCGGAGCTGTCCATTCAGGAGGGACAGGTGTCAGATATCCAGAGCGAGTCGGCATAGTGGCCATTGGGAAATTAGAGTTCCTGAGGACAAGAGAATCGAGGCATCGAAAGTCTCGAAATCTCATAGGAATCGAGACCGTCCATCTAGAAGGACGCGTGGCAAGATATCGGTGACATCGGCGAAAGTCCCGACAGGAGGTCGTACATCGGAAAATCGGGAATCGGGATATCGGAGATACCGGTGACGAGTGGCTCGTGCATTTCGAAATCGCGATCTTCGAAACCCCAATGAGTGGGGGCCAGCTGTCACCACAGCAGAGAAGGAGGACAAAGGCATAGTGGAGGCTAGCTGTCAACGATCCAGAGGAAGTCGGGGATCGGAGAATCGTGAGTCCCGTGGACATAAACACTTTGACATCGAAAACCCCAAAACTCTGACGGGAGGTTGACTGAGGTCATATGGTAGCGGTCACATGGACCAAGGCCTAGCCAGGAGGGCTAGCACACAAAGAACGCATCAGGTTTTTGAAGCTCGAAATCTCGATAGGGAGGTAAGGCCACGGTCATGGAAGAAGTGGTCTTATGGTGGGAGCTAAGCTTAGGAGGGATAACACGTGAAAAGAGCTCATTGGCGATCAGAGATTTGGGAGAGCAGGAACTCTCGAGCACGAG
This sequence comes from Picea glauca, assembly GCA_000966675.3. Classification (NCBI taxonomy): domain Eukaryota; kingdom Viridiplantae; phylum Streptophyta; class Pinopsida; order Pinales; family Pinaceae; genus Picea; species Picea glauca. The sequence continues at coordinate 132,692 of JZKD02S1159069.1, read as the reverse complement.
GATTGTGAAACCCCGATGACCTGAAATTAAGATTAGGGGAAGAAACCACGGTTAAGTGCGTAAGGCCGTGCAGGTAGAGAAGGACTTGTGGAATGGGTAATTGAGCAGATATTTCTCGAGGGAATCTAAAGAGACGCTTCGGCTCAGCTGAAGGGAATTTGAATGATCCTGAGAGCGAGAGGTGCATGCAGAGACCCTGCGGGGTATGTGTCTGCGACCTTACTGCGTCATATATGTAACACCCATTCAAGATTGAGATTGATACATTTGACTATGATGTGGGTGTATTTCTCACTCAGCACGGGCACCCTGTGGCATACCATAGTGAGACACTCTCTGATACTATCTGGAAATACCCCACCTATGACAAGGAAATATATTTCATTGTACAAGCTTGTCGTTAATGGAAACATTACATCCCGAGGAAAGAGATGATCATACACACTGATCACAAGCCTCTGCAGTTCATACAGACACAGGGGAAATTGCAGAATGACCACCATCAGAAGTGGTCCACCTATCTACAGCAGTTCCATATCAACATCAAGTATAATACATGTATCTCCAATCATGTCACTGACTGCCTCAGTCGGCCTCCTGTGGCTGCACTCACCATAATGCTCAAGTCCTATGGACATAAAGCATCGGAGTGGCCCCAACTTTATCAGCAAGATCCGAACTTCGCCACCACATATCATCTCTTGGGTACAAGCACCACTGTCACTGATTTTCACATTCAGGATGGAATCTTATGCTACTTGGGGCATCTTTGTGTTCCTACAAGAAAGTGTGCAAAGCTAATTTGGGAAGCCCACTATAGTCGAGTGGCAGGACATTTTGGTGTAGAGAAAATTGTGGTCATTCTTCAGAAACATTTTTATTGGCCAAAACTTCAATAGGGCATCAGAAAGTATATCAGATATTGCACTGCCTGTGCCATTGCCAAGACAACCATCAAGAAGCAAGGCTTATAGACCCCTCTTCCTATTCCCAAGAAGTCATGGGAATCCATCTCAATGGATTACATGTCTAGTTTTTCGTCCACTAAGCACGGGAATGACTGCGTGTTTGTGGTCATTGATCAGTTTTCGAAGATGGCCATTCTCACAACCTGTAAGAAGAATGTCACAGTGGCGGAGACTACCAATCTCTTCTTTGAATGAGTTTGGGTCCACTTTGGGATACTGCAGACCATCATCTCTGACCAAGACAATAGGTTCCTCAACACATTTTGGTTGAGTCTCTAGTCTCTGTTGGACACCAAGCTCACAAAATCCACTGCTTTCCACCCCCAAACCAATGGCCAAACCGAGGTCGTCAATCAGATGATTGTGCACATCCTGTGCATGTACAATTCTAAGCATACCCGTAGATGGGACGAGAGTCTTCCATATGTCCAAGACGGCTACAACAGGGCTCTCCATAGTTCTATTGGCCATAGCCTATTTTAGGTGGGTCTGGGATTCCAACCCTTAGGACCCATTGATGTTGCACTTCCTCTTTCTACCGCACAAACATATGCTTCCCATGATCATTCTATGATCGACAAATCCACCAGATTCATTAAGCGGATTCATCACCTTCTCCAACAAGTCCAGGAGATTTTGCATAAATCTAATACTAAGTACAAACAACACCATGATCAACACATGGTACCACACCAGTTTCAGGTCAGCAACAAAGTCTGGTTACATTTGCAGAAGGAGCATCTCACCAGGCCCCATCGATATCTTCACCCACTTTGTTATGGGCCTTACACTATCACTAAGGTTGTGGGTAGAAATGCTTTTGAGCTCAACACTCCACCCTTCCTTGGTCTGCATCCAGTATTCAATGTGGACCTCCTTCAACCATATTTTCCACCATTATTGGAAACCTCTGAGATCGTCGAACAACTGACACCAATAGATCTCAACCTTGACTGCATTGAAAAAGCATCCACCGATCAGATTGTGGACACATAGGTCAAGGGCACTCACCAACAACGGATCCAGCTTTATCAGGTTGTCAAGGTAGGGAAACTCCTACACCAAGGAAAGTGGCTCACCCGGGGCCAAATCCAGTAGAAGTTTCCTCACCTGATGGGGGAACTCAACGCAATGTAGACCATTTCTTCCTAAGGGGGGAGGATTGACCTAGGTTGATATTGGTGGCCACCCACCTATTCCAACTTGATCCCCGTGTCCATTTTTGTTCAACACGTCTTTCTGTACTGCTTTATAATTGTGATTTCTACACTTCTGGGGTTGTCTGAATCCTCACATATTCTCCAGGTGGATACGGGTGGCCTCTCGCCTAATCCAACTGAATTATTTTGTATGTTTTCATGTGAACACATCTTGTTGTACTTTTAGGGCTGTTTTGGGGCCCTAAACATTGTTTTTTTGGCTCGCCACAATCAGACTATATAAGGAGTCAGATTCTGCCAACGAAATGTGTAGCTCTCTGAAATACCTTTCCAATGAGATATCACGTGCCGAAAACAGAGTTCGTATGAAAAAGTTATGACCCTAGGAAGTTGAGGTACCAAATTACACCAACTTACCCATAGGGCCCACATGACTTTTGGCGTTTCACCTTCTAGGGTTAGGTTTTTGGATGTATAGGGTTTTGGATTTCATGAGTAATATGAAAAGGGCCTATGGAGCCTCATTGCAATCCATTATGCTCAGACAGATGCGCGTAATAGCCACATCTCTTCTCAGAGATAGTTACCACCATTTGAGCAAGTTTCGATTCTGCAGTTTTACAGTTTCATCCTATTTATTTATTTAATAGAAGATATTGTTCACTGGATATTTGTGTTATGCTTCCTATCTCTATTTTTATTATATTCATTTTGTTAATTAGTTTGTTTCACTCCTAAATCCATATCAACAAGTCTGAGGTAGCACGAAGGGTTGACGATGCAAGTTTTAGAATTGCATAAATACTGAAGAAAAAAACCCCCTAGTTTTTGAGGTGTACACGAGTTGCAGTGGAGAAGGGAACCTACGTATGCAGGATGGAAGTATAACAGGGCATGTACATTTTGGAAAATGCATGAAAACTTAAGGAGAGGAATATTCCAAGTCTCTAGAGTATGAAAGCAAGCTCCCAGGAAGGTCTACAGTGATCAGGTACAATAGATTTATCTACAGGTTCAAAAGGTATGTACCATTTCTATGAGTAGTTGGATATTGTTGTCTACATGAAATATGGTTATGGGGGTTTGATTATTTTCCCTAGAGAGGATATTGGTTGTATGGCACTTACTATATAATTCAGATCTACAAAAATATAGTGCTAGTATATTTGATATTTATCATTGATATATCTTGTTAGTGTTGAGGCACATCTTGCATTTCTTGCCATATGGTTGAGGGTTTTTTGTGGTACATGGTTGAGATCTTGTGGTTGTGAAGTAGTTGTGAATTTGTTGATGTAGTGTGAGGCTGCATATCAGTGACGGTTTGATGTCTAGTACATGTGAGGGTTATTTCACTTGTTCATGATTATACACACATGTATGGCACATGACTAGAGAGATATAGATGCACTTGGTTAAGGGATATATAAGATGATGTATGCATAGGGTACAACTACATATAAGACACAGTAACAGGTTGTGGGTTGAGGTGATAGAGGCAACAAAGTGTTTGAATTTTCTGAGAAGGTGAAAACCCTAGTTTTCTAAAGGTGTACGCAGGTTGTAGTATAAATAGGGTGTGTACATATGTCGGTTGTAGTATAGACAGGGCAGTACATACACGAGCTGCAATATATACAGGTCATGTACCTGTTGGGTTTTTTTGGTACAAGCTGAGCACAGGTATAGGTTGATTACAGGTCAGTGGTACATGCTGGTTATAGGCCAATGGTATAGGTTGGTACAAGTTTACAATAGTATATCTCACACTGACAATGTGGTATTGGTTTCATCATTTGACAATTATATTTCAGGGCGATAGGATGGGGCAAGGATAGGTGGTTGTAGCTAGAGAACATAGGGGTTTGTAGCCTCCTTCTGGTTGTAGCCAGAAAATTGGAGGGTTGGAGCTTCCCTCAGGTTGTATCCTGAAAATATAGGGGGTCAGAGGCTCCTTCTAGTTGCAACTAGAGAACAAAGGAAGTTGGTGCTTCCAATAAATGTAGTTCTTAAATACATATAAGAAAAAGCATTATGTGGTTTTCTCTCGCATTGGGTTTCTACGTAAAAATACTGGTGTACTGTCTATGTGTATGATTGTTCATTGTTCATGGTTTATTTACTCTGCACTTTTGAATGATAATGGTATATCGATTATAAATATAAATAACACTTACATACTCCGGTTAAAAGGATTAAAAATCTATATTGTTGATTCACCCCCCCTCTCAGTAATCCAACACATGACACACAACTAAACAAGAAGGGATAGTTTTGCATTCAATGACCCATAAGAGAAAGAACTACAAATAAAATCAATTAGTCAAGGGAGTAAATAAATATTAAAAAAAATTGCAGAAGATGTTGAAGTGTTTCAAAATTATCAAGTGATTTTACTCTGTAGGAAAAAGAATATTACTTGGGAATGTCTTGTCACACATTTTTTGGGAAAAGAGAAATTGCAATCACATAGCTATGTTATCCATCATGCCATCATGTTTCATCTTCACCAAGGAATTTTATGCTAATTATCTTAGACTTTCCCCATTGAATTCAACTTAATAATAATGGAGCTTAATCCTATTTAAGGTGATGCCAAGCCACAATTTTCTTTTGGGGAAATCATGCTTAAAGGACTCATAGGATGACACTCTTTTCAAACATCCATATGATTGTTCAACAACATATGTATTCCAATAGAAGAAGAACAAATTTAGTAACCACTCACACAAGTAGATAAAAGATCAACACACTGATGTTTTGATGTGGAAAAACCCCTACGAGGAAACATCCACAGCCCCATCCAACGTGCCTACTTGGAAAAATCTATTATTGCAAAAGAAAAATTTACAGAGAGATTTACAAGAGAGTTTCTCACAATCGATCATGGGAAAATGACCCACCATGCTATTTAAATAGAGATCATGGACCAATCGGGTGTTAAGCCATGTATCAATGTAGCCGTTAAGATTGATGACAATATGATTTTTCGGATCACTCTATGTCAGGAACATATAGTGACCATGGGATTACCTTACTAAAGAAACACACTAAGAAACACACTTTTACCTAATGACACATTTGACCAATTTGACCTTAACTAACTCCTAAGTGTCTAAATATCCTAACATACCCCCTTAAGAACAACTTGGGATAGGATTGAAGGATTTACAAAGGAAAAAGAAATAGGATAAGGAAGGAGGCATTAGATCCTACCCCCCCTTAGTGGTAACTTCCTAAACTCTTAACATAGATAAAAGTTTGGAAAAATTTGCTTCTATAAGATAATTTTTTAAAATGTCTGCAACTTGATCATTTGTAGGGAAGAAGAGCACTTCAATAACTCGATCATGAATGAGCTTTTAGATGAATTTCGCATGTAGATCGATTTTTTTTTTGCACTAATTTTGAACTCGGTCTTTGGCAATCTTGATGGTACTCTAATTGCCGCACCAAAGGCTAGTTGGAGCTGGTTGTTGCTAGAATAAAAAATCTGAAAGGATATGTCCAAGCCACAAGGATTATTGAGTTGCATTAATCATTGCTCGGTACTCTAATTTTGCTGAAGAAAGTGCAATAGCATGTTGTTTCTTACAATCCCAAGTGACATGTTTTGAACCAAGGATGAAAACATAACCTACAATAGAATTTTGATCATCAGGGTCATCAGTCCAATCTGAATCAGTGAAACCAACCAATAAAGGAGTCCCCCCTGAACTGTAGCCTTGACATAACGAAGTGTCCTCTTATTTGCTTCCCGTTGGATTTGATGGGGTGTTTGCATATACCAAGAAACAATACCAAGAACAAAGGAAATATCAGGATGGGTATGAGTTAAGTATAAGAGGTTTCCAACTAACTAATGGTACAAAGTGGCATCAACTTCAGGAGAAGTACAGGTGGAAACAAGTTTGAATCCAGAATGGAAGGGAGAAGGGGCTGGTTTACAATCTTCCATGTGAAAGTGACAAAGAAGGTCACAAGCATACTTAAACTGGGAAAGAAAAATTCCTTCCTTGGTTTGAAAAACTTTGAGTCCAAGGAAATAGTGCAAAAAACCTAAGTCTGTCATTTCAAATTTCTTCTTAAGGATGGTTTTTACATGGTTTAAAATTTTTGGGTCACTACCAGTAAGGATAAGGTCATCAACATAAAGAACAAGGATTATGAGATGGATTCCTACTTTCTTGGTATAGACATTAGGTTCATAATGGTATCTAGAAAAGTCGGTGTCAAGAAGAAAGTTGTCCATTTTGGAATACCAAGCTCAAGGAGCTTGCTTAAGACCATAAAGAGATTATCTTAAGGTGACAAACAAGTCTAGAGTCATTATGGACATATCCAGAAGGTTGGTCCATGTAGATTTCTTCTTGCAAATCCTTGTGTCGGAAGGAATATTTGGCATCCATCTAATGGACCTCCCATTTATGTGAGGATGCAAAGGATAGAAAAAGGTAGATGGAATTCATTTGGCTACAAGGGAAACGATTTCATTATAATCAATTTCTTTAATGATGGCAACACCACGACCTCTCAGCCCACAGGTCGGAATGTCGATGTGCACACAGGATATTTCCTTCTTCCACGGCCCGAAGAACTGTAACGCTCTTCTATTTCCCTATCGGGAAATCTGCACCCACAACAATCCTTGTGGGATCCCCCTCTTTACAATCGGGAGATCGGACTTCGCAACTTTGCGAGGTCAGTGGTCAAGCATTGGAATCTTAAATCCCCGAAACCCGACAACCAGTCAACGCTGACCTTTCCCTCTCCTATCATGATTTTGGCACTCGCGATGTCGAACAACTTGTCTTACCGACTCCCTAATCCCGATACACCGAAAATCTGACGCGCTCGCGAGTTCGACTTTTCAACACCCGTCACCTCTGTCAGGATTTCAGATTTCACGGTATCGCAAATCCTGATGCAAATGTTCCTCCACAAAATATCCAGCTTGCAGCGTGAACTTATGATGCCTGCTAAAAACTCCACAGCTTAAGCTCCATGTGCTCTCCTTTGCAAATTACTCGAAGGTCCTATCCCTCCTGAGCTTCCTTATAACTCCGAGCCTTAGAAAAGACTCTTGCACGCACTCCTTGCGGCAGCCTTCAGACACTTCCAAGTGCTAAATTTCCTTCGACCCTACGCACACCTACAACAGTAGTCTCTAAATTCTTCTCTCAGGTCCGCAACCCTGAAACTCCACTCGGCCTGCGCACTCCTTGCATGAATCCTGTGCCCAAATGCACTTCTATGTGAATAAACAAGAACAAAAGTTACCCTATATGAACCCCTTGTCAACGCACTCCTTACGGACACTTTGACTGCACTCCTTGCAGGAATCCTTGTTCAGATAGAGAAACAATTGAAACTCATTTCTTCTTCCTTTCAGACTTCAACTCAAACATGAAATCATATACACATCATATAAAGAAAATGTATAACAGGAAGAAAACATTCATGAGCATTATCATTCAACCCCAATACACGGAGAATAGACACAAAACCATGAATTTGAATCAACCTCTTCTAGTAATTCAAATATCTGTACATGGGTGTTCTTACACAACTCTCTACATGCTCTTCTATGCTCTTCTTCATGAAGATGTTACAATACACAAATGAGGGTGTCTATATCCCGTTTCCCTCTTGCGCTATAAAACTGTCTAATCTACACATTCAATTCTACCTACTTGCATTAACTACTTTAAATGCCTGGACGAGAGCAAATTGCTCAAGGTCTGTTTACATTATACAAGTGCGCTTCTTCTTAATGACTTCATTTAAGATTGCGCATCAAATTCAAGGAAATTCCAAAATTTACGCTGGCGCCTGTCCAACTGTCCTTCACTTCCGCGTTGGCTCGCTTGATGTGGGAGATGCTCCTGCATCATACTCCCTGGCTTGAAACATTTCATGGGCTCTTGTCCATGAGCTCACACACGGTGTTTCCATGCCTCTATATCTCTGCTTCGGTCTCCCAGCTGGCATCTTCAACTGGATGATTCTTCCATTTGACCAGATACTCAAAGTATTCTTTCCTCCTGGTTTTCTTACCAATTCTTTTATCCAGTATGCACTCCATCTGCAACTTATCTGCAACTGGCATCTGCTTTGTCCACTGAATCACTGGTTGCTCATCTACAGTCTCTATTTCCCCATCTTTATATGGGTACAAATCTAAGACATTGAATATCAGAGAAATTCCGATCCCATCGGGTAATTCAATCTCATAAGCATTTGTGCCAAATTTCTTCAAAACCCTACATGGCCCGATTTTCTTCATCCTCAACTTATTATATGTTCCCCTTGGGAACCTTTCTTTCCTCAAATGTTCCAGAATCAAGTCACTAACCTCAAACTGAAGTTGTCTTTTATGTTGATCTGCTCTTCGCTTATACTCCTGACTTGAATTCTGCAATCGCTCCTTCACCTGACTGTGAAGTTCCTTCATCGCCTCTGTGAAATCTTCTGCACTAGCGCTCCTAGTCGCAGTCTATTCTGAATCCTTCAGCTCATAAATTCCTCTTGGTTTCATGCCATAGACAACCTAAAATGGACTCTGCCCTGTGCTCCTTTTAATTGAGTGATTATAAGAAAACTCTGCCTATGGTAATATGTTGTCCCACTGGCTGTGGTGCTCTGTCACCAAGCTCCTCAGCAAGTCTCCCAGACTTATGTTTACCACTTTTGTCTGTCCATATGTCTGAGGATGATAAGCCGAACTAAACAAAAAGTTAGTTCCCAACTTCTTCCATAAGGTCCTCCAAAAATTCCCTATGAATTTTGTATCTCGATCCGAAACAATTCTTCTTGGCAACCCATGAAGTCGAATGACCTCTTTGAAAAATAGGTTCGCAATGTGAGTTGCGTCACTGGTTTTCTGACATGGAATGAAGTGTGCCATTTTGGAAACTCTATCCACCACCACAAAGATTGAATCAAAACCTCTTTGTGTTCTTGGCAACCCCAATACAAAATCCATGCTAATTGCATCCCACGACCTTTCTGGTATGGGAAATGGTTGATAAAACCATGCATTCTGTCTCCTTCCCTTCAAATGATGGAAAATTTTGCATCTGTCTACGAATATATTGATGTCTGTTCGCATTTCCGGCCAAAAATATGACTCATTCAACTTTGCAAACATCTTGTCGTGGCCAAAGTGCCCTGCTAATCCTCCACTGTGTTTCTCCTTCAGCAGATTCTCCCTCATGGAGCATTTCAGAATACACAGTTGATTACCCTCGAACAACAATCCTTCCTGGATCATGTATTCAGCCCATTGGCTTCTATCTCTAAGAACTGGATTCTTAGTTTCTTCATACACCTCCTTAAAATCCTGATCATCTGCGTACATGTCTCTGAGATAATCAAAACCCAACGTTTTGACTTTGAACTCCTGCAACAACAAACACTTCCTGCTCAAAGCATCAGCAACTTTGTTAGCAGTACCAAAAATATGCTTAATCACAAAAGTGAAATTCTGCATGTACTCAACCCATTTGGCATGTCTATGATTCAACTTCTCCTGTTGAGTCACAAACTGCAATGCATGATTGTCACTGTACAATACAAATTCTCTCGGGATCAAATAATGCCTCCATTTCTTTAATGCTTGGATCAAATAATGTCTCCTTATCATAAGTGGATTACTTCACTTTCACCTCATTCAGCTTCTCACTGAAATATACTATCATCCTATCTTCCTGACTCAAGACTGCCCCAATTGCAAACCCACTTGCATCGCATTTCACCTGAAATGTTTTCCAAAAATCCGGCAACACCAAAACTGGTTGTTCCGTGATCTTCCTCTTCAACAGATTAAAACTCTTCTTAGCCTCTTTTGTCCAGTGAAAATACTTGTGTCTCTTCTTCACTATGTCCATCATCGCTGCGCTAATTCCACTGAAATTTCTGATGAACTTCCAGTAGAAACTAGCCAATCCATGAAAACTTCTCACCTCAAATATATTCTTTGGTGATGGCCAATTCTTGATTACCTCCACCTTATCCGGATCCATCCTCAACTCATCTGCAGAAATAACAAATCCCAAGTAAATGAGCTCTGTCTTCATGAATGAATATTTCTTCATGTTTATCAACAACTTCTCCTGTTGTAACCTCTGCATCACTATATCCAAATGCTTCAGATGCTCTGCCACTATTTTACTGTAAACTAGTATGTCATCCAAATATACAATGACAAATTTTCCGATGAACTCCTTTAGGACTTCGTTCATCAACCTCATGAAGGTACTTGGCGCGTTTTTTAAGCCAAATGGCATAACAAGCCATTCATACAACCCTTCTTTGGTTTTGAATGATGTCTTCCACTCATCGCCCTCTCTCATATGAATCTGATGATAACCGCTTTTCAAATCAATCTTTGAAAAGTATTTTGCTCCACTCAAGCAATCCATCAAATCATCCATCCTTGGCAATGGAAATATGTACTTGATAGTTATCTTGTTAATTTCCCTCGAGTTAGTACACATCCTCCAGCCTCCGTATTTCTTCGGACTGAGTACTGTTGGAACAACACACGGACTCAAGCTTTCTCTGACCAACCCCTTGTCCAACAACTCCTGGACTTGCCTCTTGACCTCTTCGTTCTCTTGTGGTGTCAACCTGTACGCGGCTTTGTTTGGAAAAATGGATCCTGGTATGAGGTCAATATGATGACTCACACTTCTTATCGATGGCAACGAACGAGGTAATTCATCAACTACTATGTCAACGAACTCTTCCAACAGTTCCTGAATTTCTTCTGGTAAATCATCCACCCTTTTGCTGGTCAAAACAATCTTTGGCTTCCTAACCACAAAGAACTGTGGATCCTCCTTCTTCGTAACCTCTGTAAGAAGTTCCTTCCCACTCATGAGAAGTACAGTGTTGCTTACTTCCGCCTTCACCTACTTATCTTTAATTGGAAGTAACATATGAGTCCTCCCATTCTTCTCTAGGGTGTATGTGTTCATTCTCCCATCATGAATCACATTTTTGTCATATTGCCATGGTCTACCCAGCAATAGATGACAAACATCCATAGGAATGAAATCACACAAAATATTATCATTATATCCTCCTATCTTGAATTCAACTAAACATTGTTTAGTGACAGTTACCTGATGTCCTTTTTGTAGCCATGAAATTTTGTATGGGCTCGGATGATCAATCGTCTCCAGCTCCAGCTTCTCTACCATCTCTATAGAAACAAGATTATCTGTGCTACCACTGTCTACAGTGACCTTGCATACCCTGTCCTTGGTCTTGCAAACAGTCCAAAAAAGTCTGGTCCTTTGGACTGAACTCTCCACCTCCTTCTCTGGTGTCAAAAGAGCTTTTCGCATCATCAGTGATCTTCCGCCTTCAGCGTCTTCTGCCTCAACATCCCGCCTCTGTACCTCGGCGATGTGAGTTTCTCCAGTCTCCTTCTTTTTATCTAGACACTCGTAATACTTGTGCCCATTTTTTCCGCATGTGAAGCATGTGATTACTCCACCTCTTCCTCTACCTCTACCTCTAGTACGAGGAAAAGTATTGTTGTCAGCATAATCTCCTCTCTGCTCAGTATGTTGTCCTCTCTGTGAACTTCCGCCTCTCTCAGTTCGAGTTTGAGGTTTCTTCCAGTCTTCCTTGGGCTTCTGATATTTTTCCTGGGCAACTGATTTTCCCCTTGGCTGACTTCTGTCCCGACCCCTCTGACTCTGCTTTCGGCTCAGCTTCTCTTTCTCTTTCAGATCCATCTGATAAACATCTTCTATAATTCAGATGGTTACCATGCTCATCTCATCGTGGATATCATATCTCAGGCCATTCATGTTTCTGGAAAAATTTTCATCATCGCTCTCTCGATGACCTGCCCTGATGCTCAGCTTGTAGAATTCTTCAGTGTATTCTTTCACTGTCATCAGCTTCTGTCTTAGGTTTTGTGTCCTCCTAAACAGAGTAATTTGATAGTCCCTGGGGATGAATTTCGCCTTCATCTTCATGATCATCCTGTCCCAACTTTTGATATTCTGCTTGCCTTTGCAGCGTCTGTCAGCTTTTAGTTCATCCCACCACAATGTTGCATGTCCCTTCAATATTGTGACAACATGCTTGACTTTCTTTTCCTCCTGGACGTCTTCATAGTCGAAGTATGTGTCTAGAGCTCTAATCCAGTCTAGAAGCTCTTCCGCATCCAAGTTTCCCTCGTAAACTGGAATGTCCATCTTCACTCTTGCACCCATCCTTGCAATAACTCTGATCAAATGTTCGTTTGATGAATCTTCAGCTGCAACTTCTTCTTCATGTTCAGCTTCAATCTCACTTTAGGAATCACTCAGATCCCCTGCACTGACTGTGCATCTTTGCGTTGTCTCCATGTCTTCGAGTCTAGCTCATAGATCATGCATCTCTCTCTCTCCATTGTTGGATCTATCATCTGCCTGCCCCTTCTTCGCGGCATTTCCCTATCCTCTGGCGGATCGAGTGATAGCCTATCTCTTCTCCTCGGTGGCATGGTGAATTTTCTTCTTCTTCTCTGCTACAGAAAGCAAAGAACCTTTCTGTGATTTGATACCAAACTGATGGCAATGCTGCGACCTCTTAGCCTGCAGGTTGGAAGGTCGACGTGCACACATGATCTTTCCTTCTTCCACGACCCGAAGAACTATAATGCTCTTCTATTTCCCTATCGCGAAATCTGCACCCACAACAATCCTCGTGGGATCCCCCTCTTTACAATCGAGAGATCCGACTTCACGACTTTGCAAGGTCAGTGGTCAAGTGTTGGACTCTTAAATCCATGAAACCCGACAACCAGTGAACGTTGACCTTTCCCTCTCTTATCAGGATTTCCCCTATCGCGATTTCGGCACTAGCCATGTCGAACAACTTGTCTTACCAACTCCTGAATCCCGATACGCCGAAACTCCGATGCGCTCGTGAGTTCGACTTTTCAACACCCATCACCTCTGTCGGGATTTCCGATTTCGTAGTATCGCGAATCCTGATGCAAATGTTCCTCCACAAACTATCCACCTTGCGACACGAACTTACGACGCCTGCGAAACACTCCACGGCTTAAGCTCCCTATGCTCCCCTTTGCAAATTACTTGAAGGTCCTATCCCTCCTGAGCTTCCTTATAAATTCGAGCCTTAGAAAAGATGCTTGCACGCACTCCTTGCGGTAGCCTTCAAACACTTCCAAGTGATAAATTTCCTTCGACCCTGCACACACCTACAACAGTAGTCTCTAAATTCTTCTCTTAGGTCCGCAACCCTGAAACTCCACTTGGCCTGTGCACTCCTTGCACGGCTCCTGTGCCCAACTGCACTTCTATGTGAATAAATGAGAACAAAAGTTACCCTATCTGAACCCCTTGTCAATGCACTCCTTGCGGACACTTCGACTGCACTCCTTCCAGGAATCCTTGTTCAGATAGAGAAACAATTGAAACTCATTTCTTCTTCCTTTCAGACTTCAACTCAAACATGAAATCATATACATAGCATATAAAGAAAATGTATAATAGGAAGCAAACATTCATGAGCATATCATTCAACCCCAATACACAGAGAACAAACACAAAACCATGAATTTGAATCAACCTCTTCTATTAATTCAAATATTTGTACATGGGTGTTCTTACATAGCTCTCTGCGTGCTCTTCTATGCTCTTCTTCCTGATGATGTTACAATACACAAATGAGGGTGTCTATATCCCGTTTCCCTCTTGCACTCTAAAACTGTCTAATCTACACATTCAATTCTACCTACTTGCATTAACTACTTTAAATGCCTTCTATCTACTAAGGACAAGAGCAAATTTCTCAAGGTTCATTTACATTATACAAGTGCACTTCTTCTTAATGACTTCATTTAAGATTGCGCATCAACTTCAAGGAAATTCCAAAATTTACGCTGGCGACTGTCCAGCTGTCCTTTGCTTCCGCACTGGCTCGCTTGATGTGGGAGATGCTCCTGCATCATTCAACTTGGGAGAATCCTTTGGAAACTAACCAAGTTATGTGTCTTTCAAAACTTCCATATGATGCATACTTATCTCTATAGACCCATTTACATATGAAAATTTTTCTTCCTTTTGGAAAAGGTAAAAGATCTCAAGTATCGTTTTCTATTAAATAATGATACTCTTCATTCATTGTTTTATCCCAATATGGATGACCTGAAGCTTCTGCAAATGTCTCTAGATCATCAGTCTCTGAAAATCGATCCAAAATAGAAGAGGCTCACTATAATTGTGAGCGTGTATGATGTTGATCTGAAGGATCACTGTCAAGATCACCAACTGTTTCTCATGTTGAATGGACCCATCTGGGAAGTGGTGGTGTTTTTCTAGTTTCAAGTTCAATGGAATCATCTGGAGGAAGGTGAGCAGGTGGAGGTGGATTTCCATCCTCACTGTCATAATATAAAGAAGAAGAAACCATAAAGGAAGCACCAAATCCCTAATTTCTCTGGCACCAATCGAAAGGAAGCACCAACTCCCTGATTTTTCTAGAACCAATTGAAAGGAGGCTACAACCCCTTGATTTATAGGAACCAATTTGAAGGAAGCTCCATATCCCTGAGTTCTCCGACACCAACCAGAAGGAGGCTACAACCCACTTTCCTTTCCTCACCTTTCTACCCTGAAATATAAGTGTAGCCTCATTGTCACTACCACTGATACTATAACTACTAGTGTCACCAATACATCAACCAACCTATCACTGTCACTGTCACATCAACGAAACTGTTATTGTCACTGTCACATCAACATGTGACTACCTCTGACACATCAACCAACTTGTCACTGCCATTTCAACATATAACTAATTATTAACCAATCATATAACTTGTCATTATCTCTGTCACTATCACTATCACTGATATATCATCATCAACCAACTGATTCACTCACATAGATACAAAAACCATCACCAAACCATGTACATCAACCATGCATCAACTATGCACATCAACCTATACCATACCATTTACATCAACCTATACCATACCATGTACATCAACCATATACGATATTTGATTCGGATTTTATGAGAAGAACAAAATGACTACAGATTATTACCAGATGCTTAACACAGAATAACAGAGATACAATAAAACTGGTTTTCTATTCAAAAAGGAAATAAGTTGAAACTATAAAATGCAGCGGAAAACAAGCTTGCTGGAATGGTGGTGGCTTATCTCTGAGAAGAGATGTGACAGTTGCGCTCATTTGCAAGAATATGATTACAATGAGGCTCTCAAGGAATTTTTACAATAAACATGAGTTTCAAAAACCCTAAACATCCAAAAACCTAACCCTAGGAGATGAAGCACCAAAAGTCATGTGGGTCCCATTTGGGTAAGTCAGTATATCAACTTCTTGAGGTCGTAACTTTTGCATACGATCTCCATTTTAGGCATATGATAGCCCATTAGAAAGATCTATCCGAGGAATACAACATTTTCACAAAATTTGCAATTGAAACATACCCCAAAAAACATCATTTAGGGCCTCAAAACAACTTCGAAAGTTCAGGACCCAAAAACTGCTAAAAATAGTAAATTATCAAAATTGCTAGAAAGTTGTTTTGAGCCAGTTGGAAAAGGTGGGTGGCCACCGATATCCACCTGGATCAATCCTCCCTCCTTAGGAATTAATTGTCTCCATTGCGTTGAGTTCCCCCATCAGATGAGGAAATTTCTGTTGAATTTGGCCCCGGGTGAGCCACTTGCCTTGGTGCAGGAGTTGCCCTTCTTTGACGACTTGATAAATATGGATCCTTTGTTGTCGAGTGCCCTTGATCTGTGTGTCCACAATATGATCACTGGATTCCTGTTGTATGCAGTCAGGGTTGAGCTCTATTGGTGTCAGTTGTTCTGCTACGTCTGAGGTGTCTAATAATGGTGGGAAATAAGGTCGAAGGAGGTCCACGTTGAACACTGGGTGCAGGCCAAGGAAAGGAGGAATGTTGAGCTCAAAATAATTATCTCCATAGCCTTTTTGATGGTGTACGACCCATGACAGAGTGGGAAAAGCTTCCGATGGGGTCCTCTAAGGCGTTCTTTCTGCAAGTGAAACCAAACTTTGTTGCCCACCTGAAACTTATGTGGCACCCAATGTTGATCACAATGTTGCTTTTACTTGTCATTGGACTTCTTAAGACATCCTAAACCTATTGGCAGATGTGTTGGATTCTCTCAATGAAATGGGTGGCTTTGTTAGCCTCAGTTGGAGCAGGAGAGGAGTCGGTCAAGGTGACCGCAAGGGGAAGTGCAACATCTATGGGACCCAATGATTGGAATCCCAACCCCACCTTAAAGGGGTTGTGGTTGGTTGAGCTATGCAAGACTCAGTTGTAGCTATGCTGGACATAGGGAAGACTTTCATCCCATGTGTGAGGGTTCTTGGAATTATACATGCGCAGGATATGCATGATCATTCGATTTACAACCTTGGTTTGGCCATCGGTATGGGGGTGGAAGGTTGTGGATTTGGTGAGTTTGGTGTCCAGCAGTACCAAAGGCTTGACCAGAATGTGCTGAGAAATCGACTGTCCCGATATGAGACAATGGTTTGTGGGATTCCAAAATGTACCCAAACTCGTTCAAAGAAGAGCTTGGCAGTGGCTTCTGTTGTGATGCTCTTCTTGCAGGCAACCAGAATCTCCATCTTAGAAAAGTGATCAACAACCACAAAAACACAGTCATTTCCCCGCTTGGTGGATGGGAGGCCCGACATGTAGTCCATTGAGATGGATTCCCATGGCCTGTCAAGAGTAGGAAGAGGGGTGTATAGGCCTTGTTTCTTAGTGGCTGGTTTGGCAATAATACAGGCAATGCAAGACCTCATATACTTGTTGACCTCATGTCAAATTTTTGGCTAGTAGAAATGTTTTTGTAGCATCGCCATTGTCTTTTCAACGCCGAAGTGTCCTGCCACCCGACTGTAGTGGGGTTACCATATTAGCTTCGCTCGCTCGCTTGATGGAACACATATATGGCCCAGATGACACAACAACCCATCCAGAAGATAGAAATTATCGACAACTGCTTTTGCACCCAACATTTGGTAGGTGGTGGCGAAGTCCTGGTCTGTCTCATAAAGTTGGGGCCATCTAGAGGTCTCATGGCCAAAAGAGTCTAGCATTGTGGTGAGTGTCGCGACTGGTGGTCTGCTGAGGCAATCAGCGACACAGTTGGTGCTTCCTGTTTTATACTTGATGTTGAGGTGGAATTGTTGCAAGTATGTGGACCACTTTTGATGGCGGTCATTTTGCAATTTTCCTTGTGTCTACATGAATTGTAGTGGCTTATGATCAGTGTGGATTATTGTCTCCCTCCCAAGAATGTAATGTCTCCACTGGTGACAGGCTTGCACAATGGAGTACATTTATTTTTCGTAAGTAGGTTACTTATGGACAACATCTGATAGTGTCGCACTATGATAGGCCACGGGGTGGTCGTGCTGTGTGAGAATGGCACCCACAACATAGTTTGAAGCATCAGTCTCAATATCAAAAGGCTGTTGCAGGTCTGGTAGTGAAAGTACTAGGGCTGAGCACAAGTGCTGCTTCAAATCATCGAACGCTTGTTGTTGGGGCCGGCCACACACAAATTTTGCCTTACCACCACCCCTGGTTATTTGGATAAGGGCCCATGCAATATGGGAGAATCCCAACACAAACCTACGATAGAAATTGGCAAGGCCCAAGAAGCTCCGAAGCTTAGTGAGTGTGGTTGGGGCTAGCCAGTCATGGATGACTTGGATCCTATCTAGATCCACATGTACGCCATGTTGATCAATTATGTAGACTAGGTAATGGACCTTGTCCATGCTAAAGGATCATTTTTTCAAGTTGGCGTATAGCTTGTGTTGCCGCAGGGTGTGCAGAACCTGTTGAATATGCTGCAAGTGTTCGAACCAAGTCTTGTTGTAAATGAGAATGTCATCCAGATACACCACTACAAAAGTATTGGTGAATGGTCACATGATATCATCCATCATCCTCATGAAAGTGGCTGGAGTATTTTTCACACCAAAGGGCATGACCAACCATTCAAAAAGGCCTTCATTTGACTTGAAGGCGGTCTTCCATACATCTCTTTGTTCTATCGAGACCTGGTGATAGCTAGACTTCAGATCTATCTTACTGAAGTATTTGGCCCCCGTGAGTTGATCAAGGAGGTCATCGATTCGGGGAATCGAGTACCGGTTTCTGACTGTGATTTTATTCAGAGCCCAGTAATCAATGCAAAGTCACCAGGTTCCATCTTTCTTTTGTACCAGCACAATTGGGCTCCTGCAAGGTGATGAGCTATGACATGTGTGCCCCTTGTGGATAAATTCTTGGATATGTCGCTTGATCTCCTCATTCTCTAACAAAGAACGACGATAGACTGGCCCATTGGGCAGTGGTGCATCGGGGGTCAGATCGATGGAGTTCTTGACTTGGCAGTGCAAAGGTACCCCGATAGGTGAGGAGGAGATATCCAAGTATTCTTCCATGACCTTTTCTACTTGCTTCTGTTGTGTAGAGAGGTTGGCCGCAGAGACCCTGGATGTGGCTGTGATCTTTCTCTCATTCTGAGAGAGAATCACAAAGAAGACAAACTTCCCCGTCTGAGAGATGACCTTCCTGCATTGCTTGGCAAAGATCAAGGAAATAGAACTAGGTGGGACAGCCTCGGGTATCCTATACAATTTCTTGTTCAAAGTAATAATAACACTACGAGACCTAGACTCATACACATCATGAAATTTCTATAAATAAGGTTGGCCCAAAAGAACATCACAAACTTCGAGAGGAGAAACATCACACAATACCTTGTCTTTGAAGGGCTTGATTTCATACGATAGTCGGCACTGTTGGCTGACGCGGAGATCGCTTCCTTGGCGAAGCCATCCAATGGTGTAGGGTTGTGGGTGCAGCGTTATTGGTAGGGCCAGCCGCTTGATGACCTCTATTGAAATGAGGTTCTTTTGGCTACCATGATCAACGATGAAGTGCAGCATGGTGCTTATTACCCACATATGTGAATGGAAGAGGCGCTCTCCTTCTTCTGGCTCATCTGGTTCACCCTGTTGGAGCTTGGTGGTAGCAATGGTGGAATTGGGTTCCATGTCAATGATTCATCTTCCCCTCTATGGTTCTGAATCAGAGTCATAACCCACATCTGATTCAGATGCTTTCACTTCGGCCACCAGTGATTTCTTTGAGCGACAGTCAGCAGTGTTATGCCAAGGGCTCTTATGGAAGTTGCACCACTTCCCAATATCTTTCTTTGTCTTTTTGGTGTCCTTATTTGCTTGCGTCTTGGACTGGTTGTCATGATACTTTCCATATTTTCTCTGTTCTTTATTTTGTGGGTTGGGGCCGCCCTTTCCTGGATTTTGTTGTGAGGGGCTCCCCGACCCAAATTGTTGTGTCTTTTGTTTGAGCTTCTGCTCGATTTTGACGGCATATCGGTAGGCCACACCCAAGGATGAGATGTCCAGAAATTCCATTTCAGTCTGGATGTATCTATGCAGAGCACCGCTATACTTGAGCACCAAATGTCTCTTTGAATATTTGATACCCATCTTGGTGCGTAAGGTATGGAAGATATTTGTGAAATCTTGCACTGCTTGGTCTCTTTCTTGCCACAGTGTGGCCCATTTGGTATACAAGTCGTCATAACTTCCGACAGGGTAGTATTTTTCATCAATAGCATTCTTAAAGGATTCTCAGGTGGCTGTGACTATAAATAATGAGGGTTCCTCTATTTCCTTTTGCTCACAAAAAGTTTCCCACCAATATTTGACATGGGGAACAGCTTTGAGGAGTGAAAAAGTAATATTTTCTTTATTCGAAAAGTTATGGACAGAAAAATACCCTTCTAGTAGATTCAACCACTTGTCTATAGCATCTGTGTCTATTTGACCTTCAAATATAGGAATATCAAAGTTTTTTTATACCTTGAAGGGGGCAGTGCCTTCGCTCGAAGAAGATGTGTCGTTTGTTGGTAGCCGCCGAAGGATTTGCACAAAATTATCCATCATCTCATTCCTCTAGTGCGTGAGGGATTCCTCAATCAACAATTTGAAAGGATCTCATGTCCCATCATATTTCTTTTCTCCCTCCATGATAGGTCACTTGGGTGTGTGAGAGATTTTGTCCTCAAGAGAAACAAGCTCGAGACCCAACTCTTTGTACTCCGACCTCATTGGGGACATGCATTAAGACGACAAGGAGAAAACCACTCTGATACCATTGATATAGATTTTATGAGTAGAATGAAATGACTACAAATTATTACCAGTTGCTTAACAAAGAATAACAAAGATATAGTAAAATTGGTTTTCTATTCAATAATTAAATAAGCTGAAACTGTAAACTGCAGTGGAAAACAAGCTTGTTGGAATGGTGGAGGCTTATCTCTGAGAAGATATGTGACGGTTGTGCTCATTCGCAAGAAGATGATTAGAATGAGGCTCTCAAGGAATTTTTACAATAAACATGAGTTTCAAAAACCCTAAACATCCAAAAACCTATCCCTAGGAGATGAAGTGCCAAAAGTCATGTGGGCCCCGTTTGGCTAAGTCAATACATCAACTTATCGGGGTCATAACCTTTGCATACGATCTTCTCTTTAGGCATATGATATCCCATTGGAAATATCTATCCGAGGACTCCAGATAGATCTTCTTAGTGGGCTAACATACCCCAAAAAATGTCGTTTAGGGCCTCAAAATGGCTCCAGAAGTTCAAGACCTGAAAACTGCTAAAAATAGTAAATTATCAAAATTACTAGAAAGTTGTTTTGAGCCAGCTAGAAAAAGTGGGTGGCCATCAATATCCACCTGGATCAGTCTCATGCATCAACCATGTACATCACCTTATATCAACCATGCACATCAACCTGTACCATACCATGTACGTCAACCATGTAAATCAACCTGTACCATACCATGTACATCAACCATGTACCATACCATGTTCCATATCATGTACATCATAAGATATCATCAATGAAGTGCCTCAAGCATAACCAATATAGACAGAATACGAAGATACCAATATAGCCAAGATGTGCTACTATTCAATGTACCATAACATCACTAAGGTATACCTCAACATGTACCAACATCACCAAGACATGCACCACATACATGCACTAAGAATATGCCTCACACCATGCACCAAAGATGTTCCTCAAACATATACCAATGCCTCAAAAAGATACCAAAGGCATGACCATCACATCATCAACATGTAACCAAGATGTACCTCAAACCATGTTTCATATCATCGCCAAGGTGTACCATGCACAATCACTACCATGACATGTGTCAAGAATGTACCATAACAACATAAGCATAAACCTCAAAACTAGCCCATAAGCATACTTCTGATCCTATAGAAACCCTAATGCATAAGAAAATAGACTAACTTGGGCATCAACAACCTAGCATAAGGATTCTCCCAATTATGGCTTATCCTCACAAGACTAAGACTTGTTGTCTAATGTGACCTCACGTGATGAACCCTAGACAACTCGCAAGGGTGCCTCATGGGGCACTAGCTATCTGACCCGTGGGGTTCAGTCAAACTAGGGTTTCTTCAGAGAAATCTCAGCACACATGCAATCCTGAAAGTCTCGCCTTTTCTCTCCTTCTCTACCTCATATTTCTCCATCACAAACTCACTGATAGATCACTTACTCATATAGAAGATATTCAATAGAATATGTGTGTGAATGTACTTAAGAGAGACGTCTTGAGGTGTATATATACTTTTTCTAAGTAACCTCCTTCCTTGACTTTAGGTATAGTTCTTGGGAAAATCTTGGACCGTCAGATCACGTAGAAGCCAGAGCCTACATAGAAGAATCTCATGTGAAGGATCGTGGAAATCTAATCGTCGATTCAAATTTTGGGAGTAATCGCAACCATCAGATCAGTTAGAACCATTGATCAAAGCCAAGAGGGAGGATAGCATAAGTCTCGGGACATTGGAGATAAGGCAGAGGAATGAATTCACAAAATTTCGCCAGCCATTAGATCAAGGAGGGACTTCAGATGAATTCTCGACCATTCGATCAAGTTTAGTGGAAGGACAGTGTAAGACACAAATATCCTGGAGTCTGGGATTCAACGAACTACTGTCAACCATTGATCTGGAGTGGAAATATTGGAACCGTCAGATCACAGTAAAGGAAAGGAAATGGTCAATTCCAACGCAAACCACTCCGGTGAAAAGAATCCAAGAACAGGTAATTTTACTCGAAGCCCGAAGCCATGAAGTCACGAACTATCATCAACCGTTGATCTGGAGTGAAATATTGGAACCGTTAGATCACAGTAAAGGAAAGGAAATGGTCAACTCCGACGCTGACCACTCGGACGAAAAGAAGCCAAGAACAGGTAAGTTTACCCGAAGGTTGAAGCCTCGAAATCACAAACTGTCGTCAACCATTGATCTAGAGTGAACCGTCATATCGTGTAAAGGAAAGGATATGATCAACTTTGACGTTGACCACTTCAGAGAAAAGGGGTCTAAAACATGTAAGTTCACCCGAAGGCCAGAGCCCCAAATTCCTGAAGTGAATGAGGGCCATCAGATATGGGAAATGCATGGTGACCGTTGGATCAGGATAGGTGAGTCCAATGATGGTCAACTTCAGCACAGACCACTTCGGTGAAAAGGGGTCTAAAACATGTAATTTCACCCGAAGGTTGGAGCCCCGAAGTCCCGAAGTGAATGAGGGTCATTGGATCAAGAATTTAGGTGAAAACTGGACTGTCTGATATATGATCCAAAGGGAAAAGACATATGACACTCCAGGAGATCCACGTCAACAAGACCATGTTAGCAAGGACATGTGGCGCAATCAAGTGGTGACAAGTGTCAAGGTCCAGTTGGCACTTTAGGTATACGTAAGTCAGAAATCTAGGTGACACGTGAAAACCACTCAGCCAATGCCACATTAGTAGTGACGTCAGCAAGCTACGTCACTCTGGGAGTATGTCCTTCGGGGATATCTAGTTTCTCTTACCAGCAACTACCCAAAGCACCGAAGGGTGAAGTTCCGAAGTGAACAAGAATTGTCCATCTCAATGTGCAATTAAAACGTGATTGTTGATCTTGATAAGTGATTAAGAACATGTTTTGGTTTAACACCTAGCCACCGCCTGTGGTCGTATGGAATAGAGGTCCCGAAGTTTTTATGTGCGAAATTTAACAGACAAAATAAGAAATTTATCTCGGTCAAGAGGGAACGATGAACCATATAGGATCTGGACTTTGTCCTAATTTATCTTAAGTCATCCAATACTTGCAATACATTAAAAAGCTAATAAAAAATCTTAGATCTGATCAATGTAAATTAAGAATGAAATAAAGAGGCATGGGATCGAGTTAAAACAAAATCAATCCATATCAGTGATCGATTAATGAAAATCCCTCTCACTAAATTGAAAATCTTTCACGATAATGTATGAATAATAATGGAGAAAAATAAATGTTATTATTGTTAAATTAAATGAAGAGGTGTGATGGTCCAAATAAAAGAACACAATGTTTCAATGCTCACACTAGTTGGAAAACTATATAAGCAAGAAAAAATGGTGAAGAAGAAGTGTCTCTAGAGTCCATATCAAAATATCAAAGTAGAAGTTGAGTTTAGAAAGCGGAACTAATGATACTTATGTAGTGAGGGTGGAAGGGAGGAGCAAGGAAGGATTCATATCCTTTACTAGATAAGGGAGTTGGTGCTTCCTAGGGTTGGTGACCTAAAGACAAAGGAGTTGGTGCTTCCTAGGGTTCATGCCCTAAAAAAAAGGGAGTTGGTGCCCTGAAGAAGGGGATTTGTGTCTCCTAGAGTTGGTGCTCTAAAAAGGATTGGCATCATTCACTATTCTTTATAAAACCTTGTAATTCCTGTTAATTATATTTATATAATTGATTTGAAATATAAGTCCATTGTTGATCTATTGTGGTAATTAATAAAATATCAAAGTAATCGCTAATTGTTGAATAAGGGTATTACTGATTTAGCGCCCCCCCTCCCTCAGTATTTCCAACACAAGACACTTGTCACTTGTGAAAATTTGACAAGTGTACCAACCCTAAAATTTTTGTCTTTTGCAAAAAGGTAAATCAAATCACATTGATTTCAAAAAGATATTTACAATACTTTATTCAAAGTAAAACATTCAAGAAACAAACTTTTCACAAAAAAAAATTGAGGGAAAAAGACAAAATTTGATGCCACCTCATCATTTGCCTTAGTATTTGTGCCATCCCAATGGAATATTTGATTATTGACCCTATTTTTGCAACTGTAAATTAGTGAATTCAAGGTGCCAAAGGCCAAGAATGGCTACTGAATTCACTAGGGGTGAAGGCCCATGGCTTGGGGAAAATTTGGCTTGCTTTGGAGGGGAGGGGATCAAGGCATTGGTTGTTGAAAGTAAGGAAATGGTGAAGTAAGTAAGGCTTTTGGACCTGATTTTATTCCCCCTTTTCTATGTAAAAGTCTACATCGGATTGGTGAAGTAGGGTTTCAATTTGGGCCTAATTTGGTATAGGGATCCCCTGCCCTTAATACTTGGAAGGTTGGTCTACCACACCAAATAACCATGATTTTGAATTTTTATGTCTTCATGTTGTATTTATTCTTACTGGTTTTCCAATGCCTTTCCTTTGGTGCAAATTGGTCTCTGGATGAGCGAGATATGGCCTTGGAAAGGTCATGGGAAAGTGTTGGTTGGAGGGTTGATCAGGGGAATATTTTGAAATTAAATCTAAATTATGGATGGAAAATCATATTTGATAGGTTCATATAGGTCTACATGGATATATTTGAAATGGGTCTCCTTTCGTTCGATGAAATTTCCCTGAAGGCCTCCAATTAGGCCCCCTTCCGACACTTATTCCTGGATCAAATTGGAGTCCCTATCACTCCTGGAATTTTGATTGAAATTCTAGGGTGTGTTTGAGGGTTTGACCACTATATATGTGATCTACATTCTGTTGCAGTCATCTTGACTATTTATGGGACAAAATTTTCTTTCAAGGTGAAGAAGTTATGCAATTAGTTTGCCCAATTTCCTTAAGGGGAAACACAATTTTTAATATATAGTTTGAAAATCATTTTTAAGTTTATTTAACAATTATTTTTAATTATTTATTATAAATTTTAATTTTACCACACACATAACAAAATTTTTGACAAGCTCTCAAAAGCACTGTGGTTCTTCTGACAATTTCTAAACAAATCTCTCACCACAAAAACCTAAATGATAAAATTAAAAATATAAATAAAAAATAACAAAATAAAATTAAAAATAAAAAACAATAATAATAATAATAATAATCTATTTTTAAGGTCAATACTAAGCCACACCAAATTGGTATATGAAACCCCATATAATTTATAACCCCATAATAAAAACATATAGTTAATAATAATAATAATCTATTTTTAAGGTCAATACTAAGCCACACCAAATTGGTATATGAAACCCCATATAATTTATAACCCCATAATAAAAACATATAGTTTATAACCCTCTGCAAACCATACAAAACTCAAAATAATACACCTTGGCGGAGGAAAGACTGGGCAGTGGTGGCTCCGCTCGAGTGGTGGGACAGCTCCCTGCCCATTCCTTTGGCATTTTCAAGTGTGCAAATGATGGAGGAGGCAGAAGAGTAGTGGGTGAGCGAAGAAACAAAAAATGTGCCACTGTCGGTGGTGCGATGGCGGAGAAGTGGTAGTGCAGAGTAATGGGTAAGTTGTAGAGGTGACGGGGGCCACGACTCAAAGTGGCAGCCAGGTGGCTTCTTGCGTGTGTGGTCGGCGAAATGGGCGGGACTACCACCCACTTTGATTATTTTTAATTTGAATGAGTTTTAAACTATAGAAAAGGGAAGGGGACGTTGTGGGTTTGATCCCCTCCCCTTCATTTCCCCCCTTTTTCATAATTTGTTGAGTGGATATGGGGAGGAAGAAGGGTGAGGTCAAGGTTTCAAACCCCTGGCCTTCAAAAACGAATGCACATTTTTAGAAGGCTTGGGCCAAGGCCTCAAGATGGGTTCGAATCCCATCTCCCTTGCACTTTATTTTAGTAAATCATTCAA
The DNA here is from genome assembly GCA_000966675.3 of Picea glauca. Taxonomy (NCBI): domain Eukaryota; kingdom Viridiplantae; phylum Streptophyta; class Pinopsida; order Pinales; family Pinaceae; genus Picea; species Picea glauca. The sequence goes on along the minus strand of JZKD02S1159069.1, from coordinate 106,438 downwards.
GTGTATAGGCATAACGACTATCAAATTCTAAAAAATAGAGATGAAGATTTAAACCATAACTCACTACAATTAAACCTTGCCAAGAATTGAACTTTGTCTATTTATTTTTTAAGTAAAACAATTCAGAGCACAAACTCGACTATTTTTTCTTTTTTCTCATGAAAACATCCAACCAACACTCATAGACATTACACGAGCAATCTTAATACTGAACCAACAAATTTAATGCCATGCAATCCATATTTTCAGGAAACAAAACTAATCAAAAACCATCACACCAACACTAAATTATATATCTGGGCAACCAAAACTAGTGGTTTGAAAAGGAAAATATGGATGGGTACTTGTCCCTGTGGTTGATGTTGGTCATTATATGGGGTACAACCAAACAAGAAACCAAATCCAAACAAGAAAGGAAACCCAACCTCAAAAAAAAAAAATAATGCCACAACCTCCCACTGCAAATTCTAATGTTGAATACACTTGAAAGCCAGGGTATCAATTCACATGTAGTGCAAACAAAAACCCATTGCCACCACTACATGATGCCATTGGACAACCAAACAAGAACTGAAACCCTATTGTTAACTACCATCACTACAATGTAAAACAAGATGAAACCACTATTGCGACAAGAAAAAAGAAATGGAACAAAAATAGGAAATGAAACCCAAGCTACACTCTAGTAATTGATGCAACACTATGTAGAGCCTTGAATCTGAGTGCAAATGTAGACACAACCCTGTTTCCTTGGCCAAGGATCCAAGAAACGAGGCACGATGTCACCCAACCACCACCACATTGTGACCATCATTTCTCAACCCCAACCATCACCACGTTGAAACTAGACACAATACCAAACAAACTAGATGTTAATGCTAGGGTAAAACTAGCTAAGAAATCATAAACAACCAAGTTGAAGCCATGGAAGAAACTATAACTCTCAAACAATAACTGCAGGTCAAACTACAAATGTTGGGCCATGAAAGAAAACAAAAAACAAGAGCTCCAAACAACAAAAACTAGCGAGCAAGCTCCCCAATGTGTAGTGAATGCGATACAACTCCAACAATAAATGCAAACACAAAAGAGCCTTCAATGAGAGTCTAGGTGCAGACGTAAGCAGGTTTCCATGACCAAGGCTCTAAGAAAACCAACGTTAACTTTCAAAAAAATGATTATTTCCATGATGTATGGATAGATTAATAGAAGAGCGTCGATCATGTATGTCTCTCGTATGGACATGATACTTGGAAATAATGGATGATTAGAGAGTTACGTAGATGAACTCTACCTCTTGTTTAATGTAGATCTAAATTTCAAGGTGTTTGCTGTAACCGACTAAGTAGAGTCGTTTCCTATATTATGATGTAATCTGTCCTCATTCAATAATAGATTGTGAGTGTAGCCTCACCTGTGTGGTTTTCTCTTAATTCTAAGTTGGTATCAGAGCCCACCTTGGAGATCCGAGAGAACCAACTCTCTGAGATGAGATCCAAAGTGAAAGATCTCGAATTGATTTGAAAAAATAATCAGTGCTCCCCTATACAGTGTTAGAGGAGCGTCAACGCCCTCACACTTATGAAATTGAAAAATTTGGATCCCCGATGCTCTGGTTGTATGCAGCTAAGAGCGCTTCCCCCTCAACTCTCCTAGAGCGTTGCTAGTGCACCCCCTTCCATAGTACATGAGTGCTAGATCTCCCCTTCACGAGTTTGAGGAGCGTCGACCGTTCTTTTGGAAAGCATGGGCACAGTGAGAGGCCATGGAGACCCTGCGAGGACCATTTTTCTTGGAGGAGCGGACTAGGATCTGTGAATCACCATTGGAGTGTGAATTTTTTCTACGTGAGGTTGGTTTTTGCTGAATCACGAGTTTCAGAGAAGGACCATGAGAAAATCCGATTAATTTATGTGGCTTTTGTTATTTACATTTTTCGGAAGTGTGAGAAGATTGGAACTACAAACTTCAAAGGAAAGTGCGAGTTTGTGGAAGATCACCTCGAGATTCTAGACGATTGGAGAAGCATACTACCAGTTGCAGCAGTGTGTGGAGGAGAGTAAACCAGAGGTTAAGTGATCTGTCGTTTTTCTGATCCACTATGGTCGTTACGATTTGTGCACTAATTTTCATTTTGCTTCCCGTTTGGCGCAAGTTGGTTTTGATTTCTACAAGTTTTAGGCTCATCTCTCTTATGCAGGAATAGAGTGATTGTCATGATTCACAATCCGCTCCTATACAAACAAGAATCCACTCCAAATTTGTGAGCTTGTTAATTGTTAATTGTTGAGTCATGAGCTTGCGAGGACAACATAGAAGGCATTTTGTGTGGAAGAGTTGTGTTTTCTTTGTTTGTTGTTGGTGTATCGGTGCAACTGTGTACACACAAAATCGTGAATGGTGTCGTATGTATTGCTAGTGTTGGGAAGCATGAGTTAATTCCACATACGATATGCATTGCTAGCCTAAGGGTGTTGTATGTTTCCTATCGGATCGATGAATCCAACAGCTATACAAGTCTTCAAGCGTGAGTTTTTTCTGGTGTATATCAATCTGAAGCAAAGATAAGAGCTGAGATAAAGTCGAATCAGTGGATCTGAAGGTAGAGCAATGACAAGTTGCATATTCTTGGTGATTCACCGCCTTCAAGATTGAAGTGTGTTTGGTGATTCAAGGATCCATTGTCTGGTTGGACGAGTAGACACTTGCAGAGATGACGAATCCTCTAGCAAAGACCTACCTCAATGAAGCCAACAAATTAGATGGCTCTAATTTTATTTACTGGAAATTCAAGATGCAGACCCTGATGGAGGGCTATGGTGTCTGGACCATTGCGAAGGGAACTGAAGCGAAACCTGATGCGGTTGTCGGTGCGAAAACAACACAGATCCAAGATTGGGAGAAGCGCAAAAACAAGGCCAGGCTATTTTTGCGTATGTTTGTTAAAGATAACAGAATTCCACATATTAGAGAAGCTAACACTTCTGTTGAAACATGGACAACGCTTAAAGATTTATATGAAACTAGCAACACAAATTGTATTTTGTTCCTGAAAACTAAATTGCTAGGCATTAAGATGGATGGAAATGAATATGTTAGTTCATTTTTGGGTCACATTAAAGAGGTGAAAGATAAGCTAGGAAATAAAGGGGAAACAATTTCTAGCACTGATCTTGTCACTATTACCTTAAATGGTATGCTATAAGATTATCGGATGTTCATAACATGTCTCGCAGCAAGGGAGAAACCTCCTACTTTTGAAGAATTGATAGGTATTTTGCTGCAAGAGGAAGAGAGGCGATTGAATTTGAAGCCTCAGAAAAAATATTTGGCATTGTGGTCAAATAAGAGATCCCCGAGTGGGAGATCAGGAGAAAGAGCCAGAGGAGGCAATTCATCGTAGAGAGGCGGTTCATCGCAAAGAAGACAATCTCCAAGGTCGAATCAAGGTATTCCCTCTAACAAGATTGAGTCAACGAGTTGGTTTTATTGTGGTCAACTTGGACATATTATTAGAGACTGTCATAAGAAGAAGAGTGACGAGGCTAGGAATAAACCTAGAAAACATACAGGTCATTATGTAGAAGAATCTTCAAATCATGATCTTAGATTGTTTATTACTAGTGATGATATTGATGAACCCCCAAATTTTGATTCACGAGATCTTAGACTATTTGTGTCCAGTGCTGCTTTATTTGCTGGAATGGATGATAGCGATGCTTGGTTTGTGGATTCTAGGGCATCAATACATATGACATGTAATAAGTTGTGGTATACTAATTTTAAAGAAACACAGAATGGAGCCAGCACATATCTTGGAGATGACCACACTCATCAGATCACGGGATACATAGACATTCTAGTAACATTGTTGAATGATATTATTCGTCACATTCACAATGTTGTTTATGTTCCAGGGATAAAGAAATTTTTTATCTCTGTGTCCACCATTACAGATCAGAACTTGAAGGTTGAATTCTTCAAGAATTATTACATAGTGAAGGATCTATTGGACCAATTCAAAATTGTTGCAACGAGAGTCAGAGCAGGAGGCCTATACAAACTTGATGTTACCAGCAAATCACATCACGCACCGACTTCTGCAACTATGCAAACAAAGAGTCTTTGGCATCAAAGGTATGGCCACATCAATCATCTTAATTTATTGTTATTACAGAAACATAATATGGTTGAAGGACTTCCCATTATAAAGAATGAGAATATTGCTTGTGAAGGATGTGCATTAGGAAAGATGCACAAAGATGAATTCCCCTCTAATCCTGATAGGAAAAAGAGAGATGTGTTAGATCTTGTGCATACTGATGTTTGCGGGCCTATGCAGACTAGGTCTTTAGGAGGTGCATTTTACTTTTTGTTATTTATTGATGATTGCACAAGATACACATGGATTTATTTCCTTAGAAGAAAAAGTGATGTGTTCGAGTACTTTAAGGAATTCAGAACCATGGTGGAAAAGAAGACAAAAAAATCCATCAAAATCCTTCGTTCAGATCAAGGGGGAGAGTATAAATCAGGGGACTTCATCAAATATTGCAAAGATCATGGGATAGTACAACAATTGACAGTACCCCACACTCCACAAGAGAATGGAGTGGCTAAAAGGAAAAACAAAACTTTGGTAGAGTGTGCACACAGTATGATGAAAGGTAAGAATCTCTCGAATGCATTTTGGGTTGAAACCATAAATATTGCAGTTTATTTAAAGAATAGAAGTCCAACAAGGTGTCTTGATAATATTACTCCTTTCGAAGATCTGCATGATTCCAAACCTGCAGTTCATAACTTAAAAGTATTTGGGTGTAAGGATTTTGCACGTATTCCAAAGGAGAATAGGAAGAAATTGGATACTAAAGCCATTAAATGTATTTTCATAGGGTATTGTTTTGAATTCAAAGCATACAAATTGTTTGATCCTTCTACTCTCAAAGTATTTTCGAGTAGAGATGTACTTTTCCATGAGCAGAAAACATGAAATCATGACGACAACAATCATGAGAAATTACATAGACTTCTTGATGGAGTTAAAGAAGAGCAGCAGCAACAACAACAATCATCACAGCAACAACCACAATTGCAACAACAACCACCGCAAAAAAACAACAAGAAGAAGGACTCAGTGATATGGACACTTCAACCAGTCAGAGTTCACCTAGTGGTGAAGATAGATCTTCACAAAGTGGGGAGAAGATAATTAGTTGAGAATATCTTCACGATATGTTCGACTCCCTAAGAGGTATAGAGACTATGTCCTAATGAGTAGCATTTCAAATGTCATAGAACCCATGAGTTTTGATGAAGCCAATGAACATGATGAATGGAGAAATGCAATGGAGGGAGAATATGAATCTATAATGAAAAATAATACTTGGGAATTCACTGAATTTCCTAAACATAAAAAGCCTATTGGATGTAAATGGATATACAAACCCAAATTTAAATCAGATGGTAGTATAGACAAATATAAGGCTAGACTGGTGGCAAAGGGGTATTCACAAACAAAAGGTATTGATTATGCTGAAACATTTGCACCAGTAGCTAAATTGAATACTATCATATTGTTAATTTCTTTAGCTACAAAGTATCATTGGAAGCTACACCAACTAGATGTTAAATCTGCATTTTTGAATGGTGAGTTAAAGGAGGAGGTTTACCTTACTCAACCTGAAGGGTTTGTGGAACATGGGAAAGAACACTCATGTGTAAGTTAAAGAAAGTATTGTATGGACTAAAACATGCACCTAGGTCATGGTATGAGAAGAAAGACTCTTTCTTTCTTCAACAGGGTTTTATGAGGAGCAAGAGTGATCCAAATCTGTATACCAAATTTAATGAGCATGGGTATATAGTATTGATTTCCTTATATGTTGATGATTTAATAATTACAGGAAATGCAGGGAAATTAATTGATGAAATTAATTGATGAAATCAAGGAGCAGTTGTCACAAGTTTTTGAAATGAAAGATCTTGGTGAGTTATATTACTGCCTAGGTCTTGAAGTTTGGAGAAATGCAGGCCAAACTTTTGTTTGTTAGAGTAAGTATGTCATAGAAGTACTTAAGAGATTTTAAATGGATCAGTTTTAATCTTCTATTGTTCCTATGTAACAGAATGTGAAACTTTCTTGTGATGATGGTTCGAAGGAAGTGAATGCCACTATGTTAGGATATTTAGACACTTAGGAGTTAGTTAAGATCTACTTGGTCTAATATGTCGTTAGGTAAAAGTGTGTTTCTTTAGTATGCATTAGTATGCATTTGTAGTTAGG
>JZKD02S1159069.1:80692-95305 GCA_000966675.3 Picea glauca | reverse complement strand
CCGTAGGGGTTTTACCACGTGAAAACATCGGTGTGTTGATCTTTGATCTGGTTATGTGAGTGGTTACTGAAGGTGTTCGTCCTCTGTTGGAATACCTGTGTTGTCGAACACACTATGCATAGACAGATGGTGGGTAGTTTCAATTATCTCACCACAACTAGACTTGATATTGCATATTCTGTGAGTGTGTTAAGTCAGTTTATGGCGAAACCTCAAGAAAGTCATTGGAATGCAGCAAAGGCGGTACTCATGTATCTAAAAGGAACACTTGATTATGGTATTAAATATACTGATGCATCTGATGTTGAGTTGAAAGGTTACTCAGATTCTAATTGGGTTGGAAATCCGAATGATCGAAGATCAATTATTGGATATGTGTTTGGCATTGGATCCGGGGTTTCTTCATGAAGCACTAAAAAGAAGCCTATAGTATCTTTGTCTTCTACTAAAGAAGAATATAAATCCTTCTGTGCAACAACTTGTGAAGCTATTTGGTTGAGAAGACTTCTTCAAGATGTTGGAGAAGAACAAAAGGAACCTACAATGATCAAATGTGATAATCAAAGTTCAATCAAGCTGGCGAATAATCAGATTTATCGTGCAAGGACAAAACATGTTGATGCTCGGTTTCATTTTGTTAGAGAAAAATTGCAGTCCAATGAAATAGCTCTTATGTATTGTAATACTAGTGAAAATGTTGTTGATATTTTCACTAAGCCTCTTGGAAAGATTAAGTTTGAGTTGTTTAGGGAAATGTTAGGTGTAGAAGTCAATCCATTCTCCATTAAGGGGGAGACTTGGAAATAATGGAGGACTAGAGAGTTACGTAGATGAACTCTACCTCCTGTTTAATGTAGATCCTAATTTCAAGGTGTTTGTTGTAACCAACTAAGTAGAGTTATTTCCTATATTATGGTGTAATCTATCCTCATTCAATAATAGTTTGTGAGCGTAGCCCCACCTGTGTGGTTTTCTCTTAATTCTAAGTATGATAAGCTAATTACTTTTTCTATTGGGATCAAGACTAAACGTTTTTCGAATTTGAACTTTTTCAATTTGTCATCACAAGAATCCGATCATTAAATCTTTGTTGAAATCATGATTTGGGATTGTTCAAACCATTGTTTTTAAAGTAGAAATGGGTTCAACACCCTTGAATACCCCTATTGCAACTTGATTTTGCAATGTTAACAATTGATATATGCAATTCCATCAAATATCCATATTACAACTTGATTTTGCAATGTTAACAATTGATATATGCAATTCCATTAATCCAAAATAATTTTTATTGAATTTTAAATTAAAAAAATATCAATTTTACTTTTACAAAAAATCAAATTTAAGGCAAATCTAAACAAATCTTGAATCATTAAAAAAACATATACACACCTACATCGCATGTCTATATATAACATAGACTTCCATATTAACAAGTTCAATTGAACCAAAATTATTTTTATATATTATTTGGACCACATGATGTATAAAGTGAGATTCCATCTTATCAAGTTGAATGCAATCAAATCTGTTTACGTACATATTAGGTACAACTTACACCAAGAGATGCACGAGATTCCAAATTTGGGAGAAGATTACGAATTTATTTTGTAAATAGTCAACATCATTTTCATTACCTCTATAAAATTAATAGTCCAGGTTGACTTTAATCCCATGCGTCATGATTTGCAATATTTTGCGTCAAATAGTGAGTCAGTTGTATCGTTAAAATACTCGGTATTGTCTCTTGGGCTTCACTAGAGTTGGTAGGAAAAAATAGATAATAAAATAGAAATTTAAATATGATATGATTTGGATTTTTATTTTTATTTTAAGAATATCATAGTTGTAATTTGTTTTTATAACTTTTTTATTAAATTTTAAATTTTTATTGTTGAAAAAAATTGTATAAATAGATTCAACTTTTTTTAAAATCATTATTATATTTTTATTATGATAATAAGGATGATGATTAAACATTTATTAAGATTAAATTGTTTTATCAGATTTTAAGAGGATAAATGATTACTTGTAATTCTTTAGAATTTTGTTTCTGTGCTAGAAAAGTATTAAGAGGTTAGGAAGGTTGGTAATGTGACAAATATTTTGAAAATGAGATCTAATATGGGTATAGGTTGGACAATCTAAAAGAAAGTGCTTTTCATCTTCAATCTTCTTAGTGTCACAAAGGTGACACACTCTTTCATCCCATAAATTTTTAGGAATTGACCAACCCCCAGTTTCACTATGGAGCTCGTGAGAATTTGTTCTTATCTTAGCAATGCTTATTTTTTTCTTTACACTTGGCAAAACATATAGATAATTTTGATCTTCTAAATTAAGGTTGATTACATATTTATAATATCTTAATTTTCTTTTTTCCTCTAACTTTTTATCACGCTACAGTTATGCAATTCCAATACTTCCAACACATTTTTAATTTTTTTTATCAAATTTAAAATAAAAACAAAAAAATATAACTAAAAAAATTTCAAATCTTAATAAATTTAGAAAATTTGGATTACAATATAAAATTATACATGATAAGATCATAAATAATTAATGGGTAAATATGATTTGTCTCTTTTAAAGAATGCAATTCACCAAAATCTTATTATTATAAATATTATTTATCCAACAAAAATATGAGAAGAAGATTCTTCATGTAAACAAGGTAAGGGGTTAGCTTAAATTTTATATGATTTGAATTTTTTTTTACAATATTATTATTTAAAATCTAGTTATAATTTTTTAATTAAAAAAATATAAATATATTTGACATCTTAATAAATTCATAAATTCTTGTTAGATTTGGATTATATAATTTTAATAATTGATATTTATTATTAAATATCAATTTAATATATATATATATAAAATAAAATCTAATTGAAAAAAAGACAATTCATCATGATGTAAATTGTTACACTATATACACTAATTATAATTTAATTTAATTTGTATTAAATAATTACATTTAAAAATTATACATTTATATTAATACTGTTATTATTATAAATCTTATTTATCCAACAAAATCGGAGAAGCAGATTCCTCCTCTAAACAAGGAGATTCCTCAAATAAATAACTCAGTTATGTTGGTGCTCCGGACATGGACTGTATTGGAAGATAATTCCGCTGAAAATAATATTAAATACAACTTTATGAATTGAAATAAATTTTATAATATTTAAATAAATATATTTGTTTTTTAAAGCAAAATGATAAATGTCTTTGTTATTGAATGTTTACTTTTATAAATTAATCGACTTTGGCCTGAATTCATTTATTTGGTAAGAGTGAAAATAATTTGACTTGAATTAATTTATTTGGTAAGAGTGAAAACTTGCTTTCTTTTTCTATAGAGTTGTTAGAATATATGTGTTGAGTCTTGCCAGGCTAGCCGTCGTTGGACCAATGAGTTAGGTATACATCAATCATTTATACCATTTTGACTCGAACTAGATGTTGTGTATTGAAATCCTCATAGATTACACTTTAGCTATATCCTAAATCAAAGGATAAATTATTATTGAGAGATTTTATGATTTAAAATATTTAATGAAAGTGAAAAACAATTTTTTTTTCAATAAAAATTATAGAGATATTAAATTGGTATATGAGATTTTCTTATTTATAGGATAAGGGATTTTTATGACTAAGCTAGATATTAATTTGGATATCAATTTGGTGTAAGAGACCTCTTTAAGAGGTACTTATTCTATCTTTTGAATTTGAACTTGTAATCTTCAAAGAGGAAACATATTCTAATCATTAGACCCACTCAAATAAAACTTAAACTAAATGATGTGAGGTAAATTTGAGGTTAAATTTTATTATGATAAAAGCTTGTCTTAGAATAAAAGGTAGCATTACTTAGTAAATTACTATTAACTTAAATCAAACATTATGAAATGAACTCTAGAACTGAAGTAGCCAACTAGTTAGGAGACTCATTTCAACCTTTGGCTAAGAAACCACAAACCAAGGGCATCTAATTAGTCAAAATAACCCCAGGATTACACCCAGTCTGGGCTGCACCATCCCTTAAAATGGGTAGGATTTTTGGAGTCTCCTCTCGACTAAACACACCATAAAGATATTGAACTCTGATCGCCTAGCAAATGAAACCCACACCTTAACTCTATGAACTAGCGAAAATTGACAAGCAAAATTCTTCTAGAAAACGTGCTACTCATTGAGAAATTATCTGTGGTTAAATTGCTTCTTATTCTCATCAGATTACCACTGGACATCCCTTTATTAGGCCGAAATGGGTACAACTATTGACAATGGGCACATTTAATGATCTTTTAACCATAAATTTCAATAGTATGGATATCAATTGAAGATGCTAGCATTATCTTAGTCGTCCTTGCAAATCAATGAAGAAGATCTCATGTTCATAACTTTCTAGCATTTTTAAAAGCTTCTGTTAACCTATTTACTTTTTAACATTTACTTAATATGATTAAAAAATCACCGTGTGACCATCTAATTGCAACATTCAAATGATTAACAAACTTAAGAGTTTACCATCAGCGATTTAGCAAATGTGATAGTTTTAAACTTCTTAAAAATACCCCCATCATGCTCTGTTGAGTTTAAGCTAGATCCCCATAGGTTTCAGAGGTCGCCCAATGAACCAGAGGAAACGTGTGGACTTAAATACCTATTTAGCTGACGGTAAGGCTGGTGTCGTTTCTCCCGACTTAAAAAAGGGTGAAACGATCCGACGAAAATATGAGTTTTAACTGCTTCTGATTCTCATCAGATTACGATTCGACATCCCTTTATTTAAACTTCTTAATAAGACACCAGCGTGCTCTTGAGTTTCAGCTAGATCCCCATTGCTATTGGTTTCAGAGGTTGGCCAATGAATCAAGACAACGTGTGGACTTAAATACGTATTAAGCTGACGCTAAAGCTAGCGTCGTTTCTCCCCGCCAAGATCGCGGAACCGAAGTTGGTGGCGGAAGAATCTGAAGCGACAACGCTGATTGGCAGTTTGATTGCGCTGAAGATTATAAAATGATTGATGGAAATTACTAATCCAATCCAATGATAATGTCCGGCATTTTCCAAGCAGTTCCAACTTCCAATGCAATTGATTCACATGTGTGGATACTAACAGTGGCAGGCACAATCTGACGATGTGTTCATCTTCTTGTCGAGTCTCGACCTATCCGCGTTCTGAAAACAAGGAAATTTTATATACTCACCTATCCGCGTTTTGGGATTTTCAAAGCAACCCAATTGCGAAGAAGGGTGTGTAATAACTATTATAAATAACTAAATAATAACACTGTTGGCTGCACCTCATGTTCCCAGCCGATCGTCATCTGTCGTGATTTCTTTGCTTGCAGCATGGATTCCCCAGCAATCCCTTTCACTCTGGATTTGCCTTTTCGTGTTTCCAAACTCGGTATGCTACGCTGCCATGCCCTAATTTCTGTATCGGCGGCTCCGTCCCACTCGCGCCACAGGCTTGCATGGCAGATTAATCGGGCACGGCCTATCAGAAGCATAGCGACCCGGACTGAGTCCCTGCCGAGCACGCAGCTGGATGCTGAAGACAAGGAAGAAATTAGGAAGGTAATTAATGTGGGCGAGACGTCGAAACCGAAGATGAAACTGGCGGAGATGTGGAAGGAAATCCAGGGCGCCAACGACTGGGAAAATCTGCTGGATCCCATGGACGACATATTGCGGAAGGAGATTATCAGGTATGGAGAGTTCGCCCAGGCCTGTTACGATGGTTTCGACTTCGATCCATTCTCCAAATACTGCGGCGGCTGCAAGTATAATCTCAGGGAGCTCTTCCAAGGCGTTGGGCTGTCGGATTCCGGCTACCGAGTAACCAAATATCTGTACGCGACTTCGAAAATCAATCTGCCAGGGGTTTTTCAGAGGCCACGAGTGGAGAAGCAGTGGAGCACTCATGCTAATTGGATGGGATTCATAGCCGTGGCTACGGACGAAAAGGAGATCAGAAGGCTGGGAAGAAGGGATATCGTGGTCGCGTGGAGGGGAACTGTGACGTATCTGGAGTGGATCGCTGACCTCATGGATTATCTGAGGCCCGCGGAGATGAACCACGTGCACCCGCATCCTGAGCTGAAGGTGGAATCGGGGTTCTTGAATCTGTACACAGCACGGGATCGTGACTGCACTTATTGTAAAAGCAACGCCAGGGATCAAGTCCTATCGGAACTGGGGCGCCTGCTTGACAAATACAGAGGCGAGCAGTTGAGCATAACGATGACGGGGCACAGCTTGGGTAGCGCGCTGGCGATGTTGAGTGCGTATGATGTGGCAGAGATGGGGTTGGGTGACTCGGAGTCGATTCCCATAACGGTGTTCTCATTCGGAGGGCCGAGGGTGGGCAACGCTGCGTTCAAGGATCGGTGCGAGGAGATGGGGCTCAAGTTTCTGAGGATGGTGAACGTGCACGACAGCGTGCCCAAGGTCCCCGGTGTTCTGTTCAACGAGAAGTTCCACGTCATGAAGAAGTGGGTTGATAAACTTCCGTGGAGTTACTATCACGTCGGGGTGGAGCTGGCTTTGGATCATAATCATTCTCCCTTCCTCAAGTCCAACAGCAAGATCTCCAGCTTTCCTAATCTTACCCACAATCTGTGCTGCTTTCATAATCTGGAGGCCTATCTGCACCTCCTCGACGGATACCATGGCCCGGGACAGCACTTCCATCTCTCGTCCGGCCGTGATCCCGCTCTGGTGAACAAGTCATGCGATTTTCTGAAGGATCACTACCAGGTTCCTCCCTCCTGGTGGCAAGATGCCAACAAAGGACTGATCAAGAATTCCGAGGGCAGGTGGGTTCAGGCCGAAAGGAACAGAATTATTGAAGAAACGTTTGATACAGATCACCGTGACACTAGCGTTCTGATCAGATCTGCTGCGTGAATCGTTGTTGACCATCAGCGGCCTGTTATATCACAGACTTTGTACACGTCCTGTGTCGGGCGTGGTGTGAACGTGTCGCTTCCCGGTGAAAAGACTGTCAGGCAGTTAGTACAGGAACTGGCTGTTCTTGTTTTATTGTATATTAATAACATTTAATCAATAATTTTTCTGTTCAGTTTTAGCGCATCCCTGTGTGCTCTGCATACTTAACACTTGAGTATCAAAATCAGAAATTTCATATTGCACATGATCAATGAGTGATAGGTCGATGCTTATTCATTTCCGGAACCAAAGAGTAGTTATCAGAAACAGGGTTTTTGAGATGAAATTGTGATTCAACATGTTCCGGAAATTTAAAATCTGAAGGACTTTCGAAGTGATGCAACCCGGATGAATGTTGTTAAAGATGAGTTGTTTGATCAACCAAAGATGGGCACCCTTCTTGTTCTGGTTTATTATTCAGTTCTTTATCGTTGAAAGAATAATGTGAAGGCATCACTGTATGATACACAGGTTGGTGCCCCTACGATTTTTTATCATAAAACATATTTGTATGAAGTGTACGAAGATCTTCAAACTCTAAAGATGACGAGATTCCTTCAATGGGGAATTCGTCACAGACCGTCTTATATTCATGATTTTCTGAAAGCAGAATGGTAAATGGTTCACACTTTAAGGTCAAGGGGTCTAAGATTTCTGATATAGCCGCGTCAGAGTGATGGTTAGATATTGTGCATCCCCTACCTTTCGTGATCAAGTATGAATCTTGTAAATGAGAGATGGTTTGATAATTTAGATCACATTCTTCAAAAACAAAGACGAGATATGAAAACCAATCGAATGTTTCTTGGCCTGAGGGTCCGTCACTCTCAGAAAAACTCTCAGAAAATCTACAGTGAATCTCCATGAATCTTCGAAAGAAATCATTCTCATATCCGTTCTTGAGCCTGTTATCACTCCAAGAAACTCCTTAGGGTTGTAAGCTAAGGATGCTTGGTAACTTAGAAATAATGTGTATATATGCTTGCAACAATGGGGTCTTTAATGATCAATGTAATAGACAACTCATACATCTAAAAAAACAGTGCTTTCAGGAAAAAATAATCAGATCAAGTAAATTGAAAGGAGAGGATGAAGAACACTATTCTTGATTGCCAAATACAATCGAATGTAGGGTTTAATGCAAGATAGAGAGAAATCCTTTACTTCAAGTCTATGAGCTCAATAAAGAGATAACAGTCTTCATGAACTAAAATAAACTGAAACAAAGTACAGAAATGGAAAGATGGATATTTCTGATATTGAAAATGAAAGGAAACTGAACTTTATTTCTGCAAATAAGAGTCTATATAGTAGCACAAAATATCTCCCAGTTTGAACCCTTGTCTCTTAGAAAAGATAGGCATATATAGCCTTTTACAATCAGTTTTTAAGATCCTAAAAACTTGGATCTGTATCTAAAAATAACAATTCAAATCTAACTAAGCAACTTGATAACAAAGACTTAATAACTAGACTAGCATTTGAATTGTCTTCAATCTCAAAATTTGACATCTATATTCTTCAGCTCATGGAATCTGTGATGTTATGAAACATGGTAAAGGCACCTGTCTTGACAGTTGGATTTCTTCAATGTTCATAGTCGATACTTGAGGAAATCAGTTTAGCATGTTGTTCTCAAAAACTCCCACGAATCTCTGATGCAGAGTCCTTTTCGATCAAGTTGTTATCCCTTTGATACTCTAGAACCTCTTTAAAACCTGTGAAAAATGACCTGCTCCGTCCTTAGCTTTCAAAAATGTTTTTTCTGCTTTCACCAGCTAACTCGCCTTATGATTCGTTGGTTAGCTGGTGAAAGCGTTGCCTTTCACCAGCTAACTGGTCGTAAAATTGCGTTGTGCGTTGGTGAAAGCTCTGCCTTAGCCCAAAATGAACTTTCACCTCCAAAACTGTTATTCCATCAAAAACTCAATGTGTCTCTGCTTTATCCCCTTGCATGTTTACAACAACCTGAGCAAACACTTGCAAATCTGGGTGTGATTTTTGCTTTTGCTTTAATTTTTTGATTTTCCTTTTAAGGCGCTTTGCTAGCCACCATAGACTGTTATAGTCTTTGGTGATTTTCTGTTTCCTCTTCTTTTCCTTGACACTTTCACGAGCCAGCTTTTCAAATGCAGCATTTGTTTCTACAAAATTATCAAACAACTTCTTGTATCTTTCCTTTATTACTCTCTCTAAGACCTCCTGTTGAGCGATCACTTCTTTGAGATGCTTGATTTTCTGTGTTTTCTTCGACTTAGTACTCTTTGATGTTTCCCCTTCCTCGGTGTGAGTAAAGGTATCACAATTCTGTGCAAACTCAATGGAATGTTCAGGACTTTTGATGGCAGGGCTCTCATCTTCTTTCTCTGGTTCTGAGTCTGTGTATGGCAGGTTTAAAATGTTTGTTCTCCTTTCTGTAGGCTGCTCTGTAGTAGTTTCAAAATTCAATTTTTTCTTTGACCTGTGAGATTTCACACCAGAGATTCTATCTTCTGGAGGTCCTGGAAGGGTTCTCCTCTTCCTCGAGCTGCTTTGAGGAGTCAATTGCTTCTTTCCTGCTTTCCCCTGTTCATTTATGGGTTAAGTTTGAGTTTCAAATCCCTCCCAAAAAAGAAAGTGTTGCCAGGTCCTTCCCTTCTGTCTTAACTCCTCCAGGATTATCAATTTAATAAGGCCAAAGTGGCAAAGAGTGTTCTTCATGCTTAGAGGTTTAGCTCTAATCTTTTTATAGACTTTAGTTAAGCTCTTGTGCAAGAAGAAAGGTAGATTTATCAGATTTTTACCTGTGAAATGGTCTAAGAGTTTGAAATGATACAACATCAGTTTTCCATACCTGCCTTCTGAAGTTATGTAGAGTTGGATGCCCTTAAACAAATCTTGCCACTCATCTTCTAAATGGGAAACTGGCATGCTCTTCTTCCATGCATTGTGTCTGAATTCTTCCTTCAAATATGATCTGAAATTTAAGTTTTTGGTGGCAGTCGTTTTGAACCAACTCTGGCCCGATCTTGGTAAACTAGTCGCTGCAGCGATGGCAGCTTCATCCACAATGATCTCCAAGGACCCAACACAGGCCTTATTCCCGTCCAACGTTTTAGCAAAAGCCTCTGCTGTTGATTGGTGACAGCCATTCTATAGCCTTTCGACACTCCATACAGCCTGCATTTAAGAAGTGTTTTTGCACTTCTGGGTGCGCCTGTAGGAAGGACAGACTGTCCAGTTCTTTTCTCAATAATGAGCCACTGCATCTCCTTTCCATTTGCGATTCAAAATCCCAAACGATTCTGCACACCAAACACTGCAATCTGTTGTTCGGGCCAAGGTCTTGCGCTGGTGAAAGCACTCGGCTCTGTCTTTCAACATTAAAAACTTAGCATACATTTGTGAGCGATGCGTGTTGGGGAAGCAATGAGCTGATTTGATGTCGTCAGCCAAGTAGTACTACACCTGTACCTGCGATGATGGATTCAAATTCGCCATTTCGGACGCCATGATTGTGAAGCATGCATTACTGAACGAGATCCGCTTTGCAATCTGATTTAGACGTGCAAACCCAAGTCTCCATCATTATCCACTTTCACTAGCGCATCATACTTGATTGCATGACGTGGGTTGAGCGTATCATCATTTGATTTTTAAAACATGGATAAAACACACGTGATTCCCGCTTTCACTAGCTAATGGCCCGTGAGAAGCGCTCATCGGCTGTTGAAAATCGCCGCTTTCACCAGCGCACAACCCATGAGAAATGCTCCTTAGCTGTTGAAAATCACCACTTTCACCAGCTAACCATCATCTTTAAAACACGCGTTAGCTGTTGAAAGCATTTTATGAAAATTTTAAAGAGAAGACTTTTATGGGTTGTCTTATTTCTAAGACAAAAATCAAAACCTAAGTCTTGCTACTAGAAAAACTCAAAACCAAATTTGAGAAAACTACCAATAGCCATGCTATCAACCACAAAATGCAACCATAGTGACGGATTCATTTTGGGAGCTAACATTTGGCTCCAAYTGGGATGGGCATYTCCCTGTGAGGTGACCAAGAAMCTAGCTAGACTCAGTAGCCTTTATTACAAAATTAAAAAGAAATCTGAAAAATAGTTTTGCTGGTACCATTGGGCATGGAGTTATTCAAGTGACAGAAACAAAGAAAACAGAACTGAAAAAGAATATGTACAAGTAGAACAGGGATTTTAAGAAAAGCCTTATGAAAAATAGGTCTTCAGAAAGGGTCCGTTGAAAGGGCCACCTGCTACTTCCTCGCCTAAAAGATTTTGGAGAACAAAGGTATTGTTCCGCTGCACCGCTATTATGACAAAAGGACCTGTCCAGAGAGCCTCAAATTTGCCGGGTTTCCCCTTCTCTTGCCTTGCTACATCCCACTTTAAGACTAAATCCCCTGTTTTGAAAACATTTGATTTGACTTTCTTGTCGAAGATCTCCTTGATTTTTTCATGATGTAATTCTATTTTTTCCAAAAGCTGCTCTCTATCTTGTTGTAGCTCTACCAAATTATGAATTCTCCTGCTTGGTTCAGAATCAGTTTCTTGTAAAAACTTTGCAACTTGCAGTGCAAGTTGAACAGGAAATATGGCTTCAGTACCATATACCAACTTGAAAGGAGATGTACCAATTGATTTCTTACATGTAACCCTGTGAGCCCACAAAGCAAACTTCAGCTTGGAATCCAAGCCTCTAGCATTTTGTTCAAGCATCTTCTTTACAATTCTGACTAAACTCTTGTTGGATGACTCAGCTAAGCCATTTCCTTGCGGATAGTAAGCAGTGGAATGTACCAGCTGAATTTCCAACTCTTCACATAATTTCGCCAAGTGTTTATCTTTGAATGCAACAGCGTTATCAGTGACTATTCTCTTAGGGCAGCCAAATCTGGCAGATATGTTTTCTTGCAGAAAATTTATGATGACAGTATGATTGGCGTTCCGGGTGGGAATAACCTCAATCCACTTTGTAAAGTAATTGGTGGAAACAAGAATCCACCGGTGCTGACCACTAGAAGGCGGGTGAATTTCACCTATGAATTCCATGCCCCACTGCTCGAAAGGCCCTGTGACCACTATAGGTTTGAGGGGAAGAGACTTTAGTTATTGTTTTCCTTCAAATCTTTGACACTTGTCACATGTTCTCACAAACTCACACACATCTGAAAATAAGGATGGCCAGTAGTAACCGGATCTTAAGACTTTATGTGCAATGGTTTTCCAATAGTGATGTCCCCTGCATTCACTATTATGGAATTCAATCATGACCTTAGCTGCTTCTTTTTGGTTTATGCACCTCAATAATAAACCTATTGGATTTTTCTAGAACAATAAGTTGCCATTGATGCAAAAATTTACAACTTTTAGCTTCAAAGCCCTTCCTTGTGTTTTTGTCAAATCTGATGGGACTGATAAAGTTTGCAGAAAATAAATAATGTTACTGTACCATTTGCAATAAACTAGGTGAGATGAGACCTGCATTTCTTCACCTTCTTTGTCCCCTGAAGGCTGAACGTTATCTGCATTAATACTTACCAAATTTATTTCGAGCAGCCTACAATTTTCTTTTGCTAGAAGTTTGGCAAGACCCTGACCCTTCACAAGTTTTGCTGGTTTGATTTCAACATCGAATTCAATCAACTTTGCTATCCACTTACTCCTTTTTCCATCTATTTCGGGTTGTATAAGCACATATTTAACTGAACTGGAGGGAACGAAAGCTATTACCTTTGCCTGAAGGATGTAAACTCTGAAAGCTTTCAGTGACTTGATAAGTGCATATGCTTGTTTTTCCAACAATTCATACTTTACCTCTGCGTCCCTCAAGACCTTACTGAAGAAGGCAACCAACTGCTCCTGATCATTGGCATTTTTCTGCAAGAGTACTGCTGCGATTGTATCACTTGAAGCAAATGAAAAAATGTAAAATACCTTGGAGAAATCGGGGCTGAACAAATCAGGGGTTGTTGTGATGGCTTCCTTAATGGCATTGAATGAGTGTCTGGCTGCTTCAATCCATTTTACCTCGGAGTCCTTTCTTAACATAACAGTGATATGCTTTGTGAGTTCTGCAAAGTTTACTATAAACCTTCTAACAAAGATTATAGTCCCAAGGAAAGACTAAATGTCCTTCTTTGATCTAGGAAGAGACAGATTTTTAATTGCTTCTACCCTTTTTGGGTCAATTTTCACCCCATCAGCTGAAACAATATGCCCAAGTAATTTCCCTTCCCTAAGTGCAAAATTTAATTTTTTTGGATTAAGAGAAATGCCATACCTTCGACATTTTAGAAATGTCTTTTTTAAGTGCTGCAAATGAAGTTCATGGCTGCTTGAGAAAATAGTGATATCATCGAGATATATCAGGACAAATTTATCTTTCTCTCCAATGAAAGCAATGTCCATCGCCCTTTGGAATGTCGCTCCTGCATTCATCAATCCAAAGGGCATCTTCTCGTACATAAACGTACCCCATGTAGTAGTAAAATCAATCTTTTCTTTATCTTCCGGATGGACATCAATCTGGTTGTATCCGGAAAACCCATCAATAAAAGACATCACCTTTGATCCTGACACCTTCTGCAAAATATGCTCCATTTTGGGCAGAGGGTAGTTGTCCTTTCTAGAGCACTTATTCAAATTCTTGAAGTCGACGCAGAGTCTGATCTCCCCATTCTTCTTCCTGACCGGTACGAGATTCGCAATCCATTCTGAATATCTGAGAGGAATGATGATGCGGGCGTTCAATAATTTTTTAATTTCCCTTTTCATTGTAGGCAACAACAAAGGATTGAACGATCTAAGATTCTGCCTGAATGGTTTGGTGTCTTTATTCAAGGGAATCTTATGCTGAATTACCTTTGTGTCAAAAGTCTTCAAGTCATCATATTGCCAAGAAGAAATGTCAGCAAACTCCTTTAGCAATTCTCCATAATCATCCCTTTGTTTTTCAGTCAAATGTGAGGCTAAGTTGTCATATTTAGGATCTTGTTCGCTAGCTACATTGTACTGCAAAACTTCTGAATCTTTTTCCCCACTTTCCAATTTGATAACCACATCATTATTATCGAACAACCTTTCTAACGGGACCAAACCTGTAGGAATTTTGTTGGTAGACAGCTGGACTATTTCATGTGCTGTGATTTTGCTTCTGAATTTTGGATTCTCAATTTCATTGTCATGTTCATTCTCCTGATCGATCTGCAGATCTGCAAACTCATCTATTACTGCAAGAAATCTAGTGAGTTCACCATCGTCTTCAAAAACCTTCCAAAGTTTTACATTATCAGGGAGAGAGGGCCTATATTTAACTTGAATTTCGTAAGTTAATTTATGAGGTAGAGGGGGTATGAATGCACAAGAAGACACAACTAATGAATCAGCCAATTCATTCATTGCTCTAGGTACATATGAAATTTTAAAATCTGCAAAATCGTGAATTGCCTTCAACACTTCATCTCTGTATGCTTTCAACCTGACATGCTTTGCTTGAAAGGACTTATTCACCTGTTGAATAATCAAATCCGCATCTCCAAACACCTGCAATTTTTTAATCTTCCTCTCTTTGGCTGCATTCAGCCCCAGAAGTAGTGCCTCATACTCAACAATATTATTAGTCACTTTAAAATCAAGTTTAAAGG
>JZKD02S1159047.1:0-12776 GCA_000966675.3 Picea glauca | reverse complement strand
TAACCTCATGTTTAATCTGGATGATCATCAACCACGACTCTCCCACCAACTAGCTTTTCAAATCGATGTTGTTGTTCACAATCAACAAATCCACCGAACTATCTTGGATGAGGGAAACTCTACTTGTGTCATGTCTTTAGCTTGTTGGAAAGGATTAAAATCACCTAACCTTAACAAATACCCTAGGATGTTATGCACTTTCGATGGAAGATGTTTTCATCCACATGGATTGTTACAATCCTTATCCATTCAGTTGGGCGGAAAAAATGTTACCGTTGATGTCGAGGTGATCGATGCCCACTAGATTACAACCTACTACTTGGAAGAAGTTGGTTCTATGCTATGACTGTCTTCACCTCATCGGTGTTTCGATGTGTACAATTCCCCCATAAAGGAAAAGTTGTCACTATCAATCAGCTCGATTTCTGTACACCCGACACTCGCATCCCTGTCACCAACAACATTCCCTTTTTGGGAGACCACCTAGTTACGTATGAAAGTGTTGGTGTTGGATTATTGAAATATTCTAGCCCCATGGGTACTTTCCCTACAAAAATTCCACCCATTGTGCATCATATTTCCACCATCAATATGATCTCGACTATGCCTTATCAATCCTTGGAATCATCTGATCCTTGGGTTGTACCTAGTCCTATGGAATTAGATGTGCTCGGTGACACTATGACACTTAGCCTAGCCGAGGCCACATACGTAGCTATTCAATCTTCCTCTCCCTCTCCATACAACTCATATTCATTGGCACCTGATGCCTTCATGGTTGGATTCTATATCGTCTGCAATCGATTACATTTCCCAAATTTTCCCTTCTGACGAATCTATTATGGAAATGCTTAGTATTGACAATCTACCTTGGGATGACAACCATCATCGATCCTCTTTTCTTCTGCCTTTGGGAGAAATCCACCAAGACATACACTCTATCTTCCCTCCAGATGTTACCGATGCTCCGCAATATCCTATCCTCACACAAGATACTCTCTCTAAGTGGAATATGGGTAACATATCTACCATGATCATTATTGATATTTTGATCAAAGAAGGTGTCGTGGAAAACATTATCCTTGGTGCTAATTTCACACCCGAAGAAGTGGTTTATTACACCACTTTGTTTAAATAATATTGTGATGTCTTCGCTTGGAGCTACGAGGAAATGCCAGGAATCAACCCTTCGATCGTCATGCATGAAATCAAGACTTACCCTGGTGCAAAACCTGTTCGACAAAAACTCTGCTCGGTTCATCCCAAGAAAATTGCAGCTATAAAGGCAGAAGTTGAGAAACTTCTAAAATCTGGCTTTATCTATCCTGTCCCTTTGACAGAATGGGTCTCCAACCTTGTTCCGATTGCCAAAAAATAAGGGACCATCCGTGTTTGCGTTGACTATCGGGATCTCAACAAATCTTGTCCAAAGGACAACTACCCTACGCCCTTCATCGACCAAATCATCAATAATTGCACTGGGAGTGTAATCTTCTCTTTCATGTATGGCTTCTCCGGGTATAACCAGATTGAAATCTTACCTGATGATAAACATAAGACAACCTTTATCTGCCCATGGGGAACTTTCGCCGATCGAAAGCTACCTTTTGGTCTCAAAAATGCTGATGCTACTTTCTAGCGATCCATGTCATACGCTTTCCACGATATCAAGCATATCATAGAACCTTACATCGATGACTTACCTACCCACTCATCCAATCGATCCAATCACATCAATCACTTATGGGCTATTTTTCTTCGATGTCGGTTCTACTGTATCCGCTTGAACCCACATAAGTGTATTTTTGTTGTCGAATCTGGTCGACTCCTCGGCTTCATTGTCTCTAAAGATGGTATGAGGGTGGAACCCTTAAATATTAAGGCTATTCTATCCTTACCCCCACCGACCAATTTAACCCAACTCCAAAGTTTGCAAGGCAAAGAAAACTTCCTTCGCCGTTTCATCTATAACTACGCTGAGATAACTCAAGGATTCATGTGGTTACTACAGAAAAACACTCCTTTCATCTGGGATAACATCGCTCAAGGTTCATTTGATGATCTCAAGCACGCCTTGACCCACACACCTTTGTTTCACCCTCCGGAGTATACAAAGGACTACGTCCTTTACTTAGCTGCCTCAACTTCCACTATTGCAATGGTGTTAGTTCAGGAGGACCCCAACGGTGAAGAACATGTGATTTATTACCTGAGCAAGAGTCTATCTGGACCCAAACTCCGATATTCACATGTAGAGAAACTTTCTCTGGCAGCTGTCATCGCTGTCTAGAGATTCTTCCATTACATCTTATTACGCATCACCACGGTGATTGTGAACTCCAACCCCATGTACCATGTCATGACATGTCAAGTACTTGGGGTAAAATATTCTAAATGTATCGTGATCCTTCAAGAATTCGATCTTGAATTTACAAAGTCCAAAGCCAAAAATTCCCTGGTGTTTGCGGAGCTTATCTGTGCTCTCCCTCATGTTGATGAAGACATAAAACCTAGATATTCTCTCCCCATTGAAACTCTTTTCCTCATCAGCACCTCTGATCCTTGGTAAGGATACATCCTCCTTTACCTCCAAACCCAACGTTTTCAACCCAAAATTTCCCGTGAAGAGCATTGACGTATTCGCCACCATTCTCATCGTTATCTTATCATCAGTGACACCTTGTATCATCATGGTATTGAAACTATCCTTCGAAGATGTCTGATTCATGAGGAGGATGAATGTGTTCTGAATGATTGTCACCTTGGCGCCTATGGCGGTCACCTTTATGGGATGGCCACAGCCCAAAAAATCCTACGTACCGGCTACTTTTGGCCCTCGATTTTCAAAGATTCTATTGAGGCAATCAAAAAATGCCCACCCTGCCAAGTCTTTAACAAGAAGACACGCACCCACCCTACCACGTTGCACCCCATTATCTCCATCGTCCCCTTTGCCAAGTGTTGCATCAATTTCATGCAATGTAAGCCTACCTCAGCTAGGGGGCATGGTTATATAATCGTTGTTGTCAACTACTTTACAAAATGGGCTGAGGCTATGCCTATATTTCCAAACGATGGTCATACCATAGCTCTGTTTCTCTTTAACCATATCATAACTCGTTTTGGTGTACCATGCGCCATTTTCACTGATCACAGTGCACACTTTAAGAACCAGATGATGAGCGAATTGCATGTCAAATTGGGTTTTCGCCATGAAAACTCATCCCCTTACTATCCTTAGGCCAATGGACAAGTTGAGGCCATCAACAAAGTCCTAAAAACCATGATTCAACGCATGGTAGGGGAAAACAAGACATCATGGCATCTACAACTTTTTTCCACTCTCTGGGCTTACCTTACTTCCGTGAAAACCAAAACTGGATTTACTCCTTTCCAGTTGGTGTATGGCATCAAAGTCATTTTACCAATCAAGTGTGAGATTCCATATCTCAAACTTAAAGTAGAACTCCTACCCCATACTTCTGCTGAAAAAGAATGCTTCTTATATCTCTCCAAACTAGATGAGACACATTGTGATGCCACTCTTGTTAACGAGGCACATCAGAAATGCATTAAAAATCAATACTACAAATCCGTCCATCCCTGGACTTTTGCAGAAGGAGACTTAGTCCTCGTCTATGACCAATCTCATGACAAATTGGGGATAGGTAAGTTAGAACCTCTATGGCATGGTCCTTAAATTGTGAAACGTGTTCTACACAGAGGCGCCTACAAGTTAGTAGATTATGATGGAATTTCCCTAGGAGAGCCCCAGAACGGGCTTTACCTTAAAAAGTACTATGCCTAGATCACCCAGCATGTGTACTTTGTACATTATTGTATTTTAGTTTGGTGTGTTTGTTTCTTTCGCATGCTTGAGTCTTTACCTTTGCCACTCATACTGTGCCTTGTGTTTTCATGCACAAATGACATCAGCCTTTCCTATCTTTTTTAGGTTTGCAGGTGGCATTAGTCGACATACTCGAAACATTGCTTTCGTAGCATGATTCATTTACCAATTTGATGAGGTGGTTAGTTCAGGAGGTATTTGCTTAGGACCAGCGACTAATAACATGGAAGATTATCATGTTGTCATCAGAATTTTGACCCAAGCCTCCTCCCTAGGTATGTCTCGTATCATTGTTTACTTAGACTCCCAACTCGTGGTCTATCAACTCAATCGAATCTATGCTATCCGTAATCCTATCCTGCTACGTCTCCACTTACAATTTCATCGTCTTGAACGAATATTTGATTACATTGAATATAGACACATTCCAAGAGAACTCAATAGTGTTTTGGATTCGTTAGCTAATTACAACGTGGATCGGTATCTTGCCCATATATANGACTCTCCCACCAACTAGCTTTTCAAATCGATGTTGTTGTTCACAATCAACAAATCCACCGAACTATCTTGGATGAGGGAAACTCTACTTGTGTCATGTCTTTAGCTTGTTGGAAAGGATTAAAATCACCTAACCTTAACAAATACCCTAGGATGTTATGCACTTTCGATGGAAGATGTTTTCATCCACATGGATTGTTACAATCCTTATCCATTCAGTTGGGCGGAAAAAATGTTACCGTTGATGTCGAGGTGATCGATGCCCACTAGATTACAACCTACTACTTGGAAGAAGTTGGTTCTATGCTATGACTGTCTTCACCTCATCGGTGTTTCGATGTGTACAATTCCCCCATAAAGGAAAAGTTGTCACTATCAATCAGCTCGATTTCTGTACACCCGACACTCGCATCCCTGTCACCAACAACATTCCCTTTTTGGGAGACCACCTAGTTACGTATGAAAGTGTTGGTGTTGGATTATTGAAATATTCTAGCCCCATGGGTACTTTCCCTACAAAAATTCCACCCATTGTGCATCATATTTCCACCATCAATATGATCTCGACTATGCCTTATCAATCCTTGGAATCATCTGATCCTTGGGTTGTACCTAGTCCTATGGAATTAGATGTGCTCGGTGACACTATGACACTTAGCCTAGCCGAGGCCACATACGTAGCTATTCAATCTTCCTCTCCCTCTCCATACAACTCATATTCATTGGCACCTGATGCCTTCATGGTTGGATTCTATATCGTCTGCAATCGATTACATTTCCCAAATTTTCCCTTCTGACGAATCTATTATGGAAATGCTTAGTATTGACAATCTACCTTGGGATGACAACCATCATCGATCCTCTTTTCTTCTGCCTTTGGGAGAAATCCACCAAGACATACACTCTATCTTCCCTCCAGATGTTACCGATGCTCCGCAATATCCTATCCTCACACAAGATACTCTCTCTAAGTGGAATATGGGTAACATATCTACCATGATCATTATTGATATTTTGATCAAAGAAGGTGTCGTGGAAAACATTATCCTTGGTGCTAATTTCACACCCGAAGAAGTGGTTTATTACACCACTTTGTTTAAATAATATTGTGATGTCTTCGCTTGGAGCTACGAGGAAATGCCAGGAATCAACCCTTCGATCGTCATGCATGAAATCAAGACTTACCCTGGTGCAAAACCTGTTCGACAAAAACTCTGCTCGGTTCATCCCAAGAAAATTGCAGCTATAAAGGCAGAAGTTGAGAAACTTCTAAAATCTGGCTTTATCTATCCTGTCCCTTTGACAGAATGGGTCTCCAACCTTGTTCCGATTGCCAAAAAATAAGGGACCATCCGTGTTTGCGTTGACTATCGGGATCTCAACAAATCTTGTCCAAAGGACAACTACCCTACGCCCTTCATCGACCAAATCATCAATAATTGCACTGGGAGTGTAATCTTCTCTTTCATGTATGGCTTCTCCGGGTATAACCAGATTGAAATCTTACCTGATGATAAACATAAGACAACCTTTATCTGCCCATGGGGAACTTTCGCCGATCGAAAGCTACCTTTTGGTCTCAAAAATGCTGATGCTACTTTCTAGCGATCCATGTCATACGCTTTCCACGATATCAAGCATATCATAGAACCTTACATCGATGACTTACCTACCCACTCATCCAATCGATCCAATCACATCAATCACTTATGGGCTATTTTTCTTCGATGTCGGTTCTACTGTATCCGCTTGAACCCACATAAGTGTATTTTTGTTGTCGAATCTGGTCGACTCCTCGGCTTCATTGTCTCTAAAGATGGTATGAGGGTGGAACCCTTAAATATTAAGGCTATTCTATCCTTACCCCCACCGACCAATTTAACCCAACTCCAAAGTTTGCAAGGCAAAGAAAACTTCCTTCGCCGTTTCATCTATAACTACGCTGAGATAACTCAAGGATTCATGTGGTTACTACAGAAAAACACTCCTTTCATCTGGGATAACATCGCTCAAGGTTCATTTGATGATCTCAAGCACGCCTTGACCCACACACCTTTGTTTCACCCTCCGGAGTATACAAAGGACTACGTCCTTTACTTAGCTGCCTCAACTTCCACTATTGCAATGGTGTTAGTTCAGGAGGACCCCAACGGTGAAGAACATGTGATTTATTACCTGAGCAAGAGTCTATCTGGACCCAAACTCCGATATTCACATGTAGAGAAACTTTCTCTGGCAGCTGTCATCGCTGTCTAGAGATTCTTCCATTACATCTTATTACGCATCACCACGGTGATTGTGAACTCCAACCCCATGTACCATGTCATGACATGTCAAGTACTTGGGGTAAAATATTCTAAATGTATCGTGATCCTTCAAGAATTCGATCTTGAATTTACAAAGTCCAAAGCCAAAAATTCCCTGGTGTTTGCGGAGCTTATCTGTGCTCTCCCTCATGTTGATGAAGACATAAAACCTAGATATTCTCTCCCCATTGAAACTCTTTTCCTCATCAGCACCTCTGATCCTTGGTAAGGATACATCCTCCTTTACCTCCAAACCCAACGTTTTCAACCCAAAATTTCCCGTGAAGAGCATTGACGTATTCGCCACCATTCTCATCGTTATCTTATCATCAGTGACACCTTGTATCATCATGGTATTGAAACTATCCTTCGAAGATGTCTGATTCATGAGGAGGATGAATGTGTTCTGAATGATTGTCACCTTGGCGCCTATGGCGGTCACCTTTATGGGATGGCCACAGCCCAAAAAATCCTACGTACCGGCTACTTTTGGCCCTCGATTTTCAAAGATTCTATTGAGGCAATCAAAAAATGCCCACCCTGCCAAGTCTTTAACAAGAAGACACGCACCCACCCTACCACGTTGCACCCCATTATCTCCATCGTCCCCTTTGCCAAGTGTTGCATCAATTTCATGCAATGTAAGCCTACCTCAGCTAGGGGGCATGGTTATATAATCGTTGTTGTCAACTACTTTACAAAATGGGCTGAGGCTATGCCTATATTTCCAAACGATGGTCATACCATAGCTCTGTTTCTCTTTAACCATATCATAACTCGTTTTGGTGTACCATGCGCCATTTTCACTGATCACAGTGCACACTTTAAGAACCAGATGATGAGCGAATTGCATGTCAAATTGGGTTTTCGCCATGAAAACTCATCCCCTTACTATCCTCAGGCCAATGGAAAAGTTGAGGCCATCAACAAAGTCCTAAAAACCATGATTCAATGCATGGTAGGGGAAAACAAGACATCATGGCATCTACAACTTTTTTCCACTCGCTGGGCTTACCGTACTTCCGTGAAAACTGCAACTGGATTTACTCCTTTCCAGTTGGTGTATGGCATCAAAGTCATTTTACCAATCAAGTGTGAGATTCCATCTCTCAAACTTAAAGTAGAACTCCTACCCCATACTTCTGCTGAAAAAGAATGCTTCTTATATCTCTCCAAACTAGATGAGACACATCGTGATGCCACTCTTGTTAATGAGGCACATCAGAAATGCATTAAAAATCAATACTACAAATCCGTCCATCCCTGGACTTTTGTAGAAGGAGACTTAGTCCTCATCTATGACCAATCTCATGACAAATTGGGGATAGGTAAGTTAGAACCTCTATGGCATGGTCCTTAAATTGTGAAACGTGTTCTACACAGAGGCGCCTACAAGTTAGTAGATTATGATGGAATTTCCCTAGGAGAGCCCCAGAACGGGCTTTACCTTAAAAAGTACTATGCCTAGATCACCCAGCATGTGTACTTTGTACATTATTGTATTTTAGTTTGGTGTGTTTGTTTCTTTCGCATGCTTGAGTCTTTACCTTTGCCACTCATACTGTGCCTTGTGTTTTCATGCACAAATGACATCAGCCTTTCCTATCTTTTTTAGGTTTGCAGGTGGCATTAGTCGACATACTCGAAACATTGCTTTCGTAGCATGATTCATTTACCAATTTGATGAGGTGGTTAGTTCAGGAGGTATTTGCTTAGGACCAGCGACTAATAACATGGAAGATTATCATGTTGTCATCAGAATTTTGACCCAAGCCTCCTCCCTAGGTATGTCTCGTATCATTGTTTACTTAGACTCCCAACTCGTGGTCTATCAACTCAATCGAATCTATGCTATCCGTAATCCTATCCTGCTACGTCTCCACTTACAATTTCATCGTCTTGAACGAATATTTGATTACATTGAATATAGACACATTCCAAGAGAACTCAATAGTGTTTTGGATTCGTTAGCTAATTACAACGTGGATCGGTATCTTGCCCATATATATGATTTGAGGAAAGCAAAATTGTACATCACATGTAAATTAAAACACATCACATTAAAGGAATTATCATGTACAAATCATTTGGCATTGTAAAAACTTGGAACTATATATATATACATAGCCTGACTGAAATGTTTTCATTACATCAAAAAAGTATTTAGAAGAACAAAATGTTGGGTCTTTACTCCCATACAACATCGCCGGAAAAGGCATACAAAAATACGATCATCAGAGAGACTCTAATCTCCCTTCACTACATTGCGTTGGGAGTAACATATCACTGTGCGCACTATGCGTCTCAGTAGAGAATTGACATTCTCTGGCACTCCCACAGTGTGCCTCTGCAGATGTAAAGGAACTTCTCCCCTCCGTAGAGGAGGAATGCCCATCGTGAGGCCTTGGAGGTTTCTTTCAACCTCCCGGAGACCTATCACTAGTACTCTCGGATCCGCAATAGCCAGAGCACCCCCACAACGTCCTGGTATCGGTATATCGGTCGAGAACACTGCTCCCTTGTCTGCATGTTGAAAACAATACATATTTTAAAAACTCTTCTACATACATAAAAAAATATATATACATTAAAAACTTAAAAAATGAAAATTAGACAAGGTGTTTCTCAGTCTCTTACCTGACGCATCCCAATCTTCCCCCGTGGGTAAAATCAAATCCATGGTCCCACAGAAATCCACCTCATCATACGGGNTCTATGACCAATCTCATGACAAATTGGGGATAGGTAAGTTAGAACCTCTATGGCATGGTCCTTAAATTGTGAAACGTGTTCTACACAGAGGCGCCTACAAGTTAGTAGATTATGATGGAATTTCCCTAGGAGAGCCCCAGAACGGGCTTTACCTTAAAAAGTACTATGCCTAGATCACCCAGCATGTGTACTTTGTACATTATTGTATTTTAGTTTGGTGTGTTTGTTTCTTTCGCATGCTTGAGTCTTTACCTTTGCCACTCATACTGTGCCTTGTGTTTTCATGCACAAATGACATCAGCCTTTCCTATCTTTTTTAGGTTTGCAGGTGGCATTAGTCGACATACTCGAAACATTGCTTTCGTAGCATGATTCATTTACCAATTTGATGAGGTGGTTAGTTCAGGAGGTATTTGCTTAGGACCAGCGACTAATAACATGGAAGATTATCATGTTGTCATCAGAATTTTGACCCAAGCCTCCTCCCTAGGTATGTCTCGTATCATTGTTTACTTAGACTCCCAACTCGTGGTCTATCAACTCAATCGAATCTATGCTATCCGTAATCCTATCCTGCTACGTCTCCACTTACAATTTCATCGTCTTGAACGAATATTTGATTACATTGAATATAGACACATTCCAAGAGAACTCAATAGTGTTTTGGATTCGTTAGCTAATTACAACGTGGATCGGTATCTTGCCCATATATAAGATTTTAGGAAAGCAAAATTGTACATCACATGTAAATTAAAACACATCACATTAAAGGAATTATCATGTACAAATCATTTGGCATTGTAAAAACTTGGAACTGTATATATATACATAGCCTGACTAAAATGTTTTCATTACATCAAAAAAGTATTTAGAAGAACAAAATGTTGGGTCTTTACACCCATACAACATCACCGGAAAAGGCATACAAAAATACGATCATTAGAGAGACTCTAATCTCCCTGCACTACATTGTGTTGGGAGTAACATATCACTGCGCGCACTATGCGTCTCAGTAGAGAATTGACATTCTCTGGCACTCCCACAGTGTGCCTCTGCAAGTGTAAAGGCACTTCTCCCCTCCGTAGAGGAGGAATGCCCATTGTGAGGCCTTGGAGGTTTCTTTCAACTTCCCGGAGACCTATCACTAGTACTCTCGGATCCGCAATAGCCAGAGCACCCCCACAACGTCCTGGTATCGGTATATCGGTTGAGAACACTGCTCCCTTGTCTGCATGTTGAAAACAATACATATTTTAAAAACTCTTCTACATACATAAAAAATATATATATACATTAAAAAGGTAAAAAATGAAAATTAGACAAGGTGTTTCTCAGTCTCTTACCTGACGCATCCCAATCTTCCCCCGTGGGTAAAATCAAATCCATGGTCCCACAGAAATCCACCTCATCATACGGGAATTCCTCTATCTAGAGATACTGTTGTCTCAGCCAAGTGAAGAAATCACCAGTAAAACGAAACTCTAACTCCGCTACTAGCCTCGGAGACAGACTAGTCGAACTCTCCATCCATGGTTCGTCCACTGGTCGCACTGCCAGTGCTATCGGAGGCTCCATCTGAGGGATGTTCTCTAATAAAAATGAGACAAGAAAAGAGCCGTATCCAAACTGTTTTTGTCCCATCCTACACCGCGAAGCCTGTTCCTTCACATTCCGAAGGAACCCTGCACTCTAGTTAAATAGTGTTGGTTCCAAACACTGTACGCCATAAGACACCTGTGATCTTGATTCCATATGTATTCTAGTACTGCCCATCATGCTCGTGATGGCAAAAAAAATGGACCGGATGGGTAGCTCTCAGATATCCTTGATAGGAATTCTAACCCCTACCAGTCTTGCTCCTGGGACACAATGACGTGCCAGATACACGCCCACTTGCTTCGGAAGCACCCTCTACCCAAAAAAAGATATAGGGACCCCTATTTTCGAGAGGCCAGTCAAGAAATATACATCTTCTAAATCGATGGTTAGAAGCTGTGTGCCGATCTGGAACCCTTTCTCTGCGACATCCCATAAGTCGATCATGTGCTCAAGCAATAAAATCTCCTTTTTCATTTTTTGCAATTTGAAGAATTTCAGTAAGCCACAAGCTCTTAATGCGGCTCACATGCGAGGACTCCACAAGGAATCTAGGTCATCTATCTCATTCTCTCATTCTTTCCACTCGATCATGGTCGCTGAGATCACCTACAAAACAAAAAAATAAAGAATTTCATTATTTCAATATTTTGGCAATTTCGGCAATTACTAAAAGCAATTTAAAACATGAAATCAAATGCCCACATTGTTTAAAAAGACCACGCCCTATTTTATAATCATCACTCCCTCTCTTTTCCATTCAATATCCATCACACAAAAATTAAAATGTTTTTAAATGAAAATGATTTCCCTTATGGCTGCGTGGGCTTATGTGAGAATTTCTTATGGTTTCTTTGCCAAAAACGACCCATCCACCCAAGTGTCAAGACGTTGGCATGTTGTCTATCATTTTCTAAAACATTTTTGCACAAATAATGTCTTACTCCCATCATTTTTAATGGAGGCCGATTTGATCTTTTTGGGGTGACTTAGGGCTTCATTTTTTAAATTAAATTCTACTATGAAAATGAATATTAAACCATGTGATTGAAAGAATGAGAGATGAAGATCTACCTGGTTTGAACGACAAGAAAAATGGTCAACTGTAGATCTGGTATCGATCAAAAAAGATCCACCTCCCAAAGTGATAATCTCCACTACTACAAATCCTTATGCAAAATGAAATGGTAAATGGAATTTTCATTCTATTACTATTTATAAATTTCCATTTTTTATAAGATATAGTTATTTGTGGGTTTCTCTAACAATATAATGGCTTCACTAAACCTATGGATTGCAGTTTTGACATCGTAGGTTTCCTGGCAGTTATGATCGATTGTTTACCTTGTCGCACTCGTGAGCATAATCTTAGTTCGTTCTCAAGATCGAAAATATGAGAATGCACCGGGTAGACTTTTATCTCTTTTTCGGACCCACATGGACACATGAAAAAGGAACCCCCTTGGAGTCATATTTAAACTCTTTTCAGACTCTCTAAATATGAAAATATTGTTGAGTGATCTTGCTTCCTTTCAGGCTCGTTAAAAGGTTTGAAAGGGTGTCTTTCGAGTGATAGTTTATCTCTTTTTCGGTCTCGTCAGACTACTGTATGAAAAAGGAACTGAGAAAGTTCTCTTTTAAGTGTTTTTCCAAACTCTATAATCCCAAAAAAAAATCGAGTTTTCTATCTTTGGACTCGCTAAAATAAACATCGACAGGCCCATACGGGACCGAAACCTTACTTCTTCCAGTTCGTTAAACAAAGGAAGAGGAACTTACCGAAGGTGAGTTATATCGAGCATGTGTTATCCTCC
>JZKD02S1158981.1:0-12777 GCA_000966675.3 Picea glauca | reverse complement strand
GAGCTATCACCATTACAACTCACTGATTGCATAATTAGAAAAAAGTGCAAAGGTCGCGGTGACGACGAAGAGAGATTAATACTTAGAAATTTCTTAAAGGCACCAACCCACAGGCACATAAAAATAGATTGCATCATGTTTGAAATGAATACTTGGAAAGGATAACATACTTCTGCGCAAATCTTATTTTAATTCGTAGTAATGACAAATATTCTCTAGATTTCCAGACATTAATCACAATCTAACGGTTCCTACAGGATGAAATACTAACATTAAATCTTAATTATTGCATATCTGGAAACAAGTACGAAGGCAGTGGTGATGGAGAATTGCAATGAATCATTGTACATTTCGTGCACCTTCCAACCCGAAAAATCGATTCGAAGAAATACCTAAGTATGGAAGCCGGTCGGGCGGGTTACAAAAGAAAAAGGGCAGAAGATATACCCAGGAGACGTGAAGGGTCAATGGTCATATTGCATCTCAATGACAAATATCGGTCAACAATTTCTATGTCACAAAATTTTGGTTTTTGTTTGTGTGTAGGGGAACAATGGAAGTGCAATGGTGAGAGCGAAATTTGTATAATACTGAACATCGGGTTCTGTATATAAAAGCATGAGACATTGGGAAAAAGGAACAAGTAAACAGGAAGCGAAAGCATACGAGATGAAAGGGTTTTTTTTTCCTAATTTGTAAATCGTGGAAGTTCGGGTGCTAGTTGCACGCGATAGAACAATGGAAACACAATGTTAAGCCCGCCTATACAGGAACCCACGATTAAAAAAGGGAAAGCAGAGAGAAAAGAGAAACTAGAAATTTTCCAAAAAATGAGTAATACACACTAAATATCTACTATAAAGTATGAACATGATATGTTATAGAGCATGTATGGATCCCACATTCCATACTTGGCCACTTTTTGGATTGTGGGTTCTTAGACTCACGGGCTCTAAATTGGGCATCCATTGTTATGTGGCCTACAAATAGCATCCAAAATTTTGTGATATACAAATTGGCCAGTGGACCTGTGGGCCAACTAGGTCAACATTGCACTCCTTTTGTTTTGTGTCATACAAACAGTACTTGGAGTTCCGCGATATACAAATTGATAGATGGACTCTAAGGCTAGCGACCTCGAGAGTGATATTGTTTACGAATGTTAATCCCTATCAAGTATTTAACATTATCTAAAAATATTATTTTGAATACTAAATTATTAATATTAAATATTGATATTGTACAATTTAATTAGACAAGGAGGTTTGTACAATATGAAAGGGGGAAGTCGTTGGTCGGTTGGGTTGGTTATATAAAAGTAAGTGAAATCTGAATACGTGAATCTGCCAACTTCCTTACTAAGAAATTTTCCAAAAAAAATGAGTAATACATAAAATATACTTTTAGAAAGTACGAACATGAGATTTTATAGAGCATGTACTGTTCCTGCATTCCATACTTAAACCAATCTTTGGATCATGGGTTCTCGAGCTGGAGGGCTCAAAACTAGGCCTCTATTGTTCCGTGACCTACAAAAAGCACCCAAACATTCCGCGATATACAAATTGATAGGTGGA
Source organism: Picea glauca (assembly GCA_000966675.3). NCBI lineage: Eukaryota > Viridiplantae > Streptophyta > Pinopsida > Pinales > Pinaceae > Picea > Picea glauca. The sequence goes on along the minus strand of JZKD02S1158981.1, from coordinate 11,200 downwards.
CTTACCACTTGGCTCTCTAAACATTGCATTTCTATTGTTCTGTGTCATTCAAACAACACTTGAAGTTCTGCCATACACAAATTCACAGATGGACTCCAAGGCTCGCGGGCTAAACCTTGCGATTTTTTATGGACGCTGATCTCTATCAACTATCTAACACCACCTAAAAATATTATTTTCAATACTAAAGTATTAATATTAAATATTCATATTATACAATTTAATTACATAAAATTATAAAAGGATGTGAAATATATTATTTCAAATAAAAACCCACGTATTCAGAAACTTGCGTTCCAAAATTTTTGTATAATATGAAACGAGAAAGAGGTCAGTCGAGATACTAATATAAAAATGGGTGGAAATATGAACACATGTATCCGTCAAGTTCGACACCTAGAAACTTTCTAAAGAAATGAGTTATACATACCAAATATGCACTTTTATAAAGTATGGGCATGCGATTTTATAGAGCATGTATGCATCCATCACTCAATACTTAGACACTTTTTGGATCGCGGGTTCTCGGGATGGTTGGCTCAAAATTGGGCCTTTGTTGTTTCGTTCCCTACAAATAACACCAAGAGTTCCGCAATATACAAATTGACAAGCGGACTTGCGGACTATTTGAATTTTAAGGGCCTCGTGTCGATGTATTAACACAATTGGACTTGGGCCAGTTTATATTTTTTTCTTACAATATCAAATGGAGAAGCGGTCGGTTGGGATGGTGATATAAAAGTAATTGAAATCTGAATTCGTCAATCCCCCAACTTCCGCAGCTAGAAGTTTTCTGAAAAACGAGTAATGCATTTTAACTATGTAATATTATAAGGTATGGGCATGAGGTTTTTATAGAGCTTGCATGGATGCCGCATTCCATACTTGGACACTTTTTTGATCCAGGGTTCTCGGTATGGCAGGCTCAAAACTGGGCCTATATTGGTCCATATCGTACTTGCAGACTGGCTCGCTCAACATTGCAGCTCAATTGTTCTGTGTCTTCTAAACAACATTCAGAGGAAACAAGTAATACATTCTAAATATGTACTTCTAAAAACTATGGACATGAGATTTTATAGAGCATGTACGGATACCTCATTCCATATTTAGCCACTATTTGGATTACAGCTTCTTAGCGTGGCGAGTTCAAAATTGGGCCTCTGTTGTCTCGTTCCCTACAAATAGCACCCACATTTTCGCGATATACAAATTTACAAGAGGACTTGCAAGCTATTTGAATTTTAAGGCCCTCGTGTTGATGTGATAGCACATTTGGAATTGGGTCTGTTTATACTCATTTATTACAATATCAAATGGGGAAGAGGTCGGTTGGGATGGTGATATAAAAGTAAGTGAAATATGAAGTCGTGAATCCACCAACTTTTGCACCTACAAGTTTTCCAAAAACGAGTAATACATACTAAGTATGTACTCTTATAAAGTATGGACATGAAATTTTTATAGATCATGTACGGATCCCGCATTCCATACTTGGCGACTTTTTGGATCGTGGGTTCTTGGGTTGGGGTGCTTAAAATTGGTCCTATATTGTTCCGCGCTGTACAAATAGCACCCACAATTCTACGATATACAAATTGACAAGCCGACCTGTGGGTTGGCTGGCTCAACATTGGACTTCTATTGTTCTGTGTCCTCCAAAAAACACTCAGAGTTCCACAATATACAAATTTATAGCTGGACTCCAGGGCTGGCAGGTTCNATATGAAGTCGTGAATCCACCAACTTTTGCACCTACAAGTTTTCCAAAAACGAGTAATACATACTAAGTATGTACTCTTATAAAGTATGGACATGAAATTTTTATAGATCATGTATGGATCCCTCATTCCATACTTGGCGACTTTTTGGATCGTGGGTTCTTGGGTTGGGGTGCTTAAAATTGGTCCTATATTGTTCCGCGTCGTACAAATAGCACCCACAATTCTACGATATACAAATTGACAAGCTGACCTGTGGGTTGGCTGGCTCAACATTGGACTTCTATTGTTCTGTGTCCTCCAAAAAACACTCAGAGTTCCACAATATACAAATTTATAGCTAGACTCCAGGGCTGGCAGGTTCAAGATTTCCATTGTTCACGGATGGTAATCCCTATCAACTATATAACATGATCTAAAAACATTATTTTCAACACTAAATTATTATATTAAATATTGATATTGTAGAATTTAATTAGACAAGAAAGTTTGTACAATTTGGTCATGCTAGTGATATAAAAGTAAGTGGAAAGCTAAACACGTGCATCCACCAACTCCTGCACCTAGAATTTTTTCGACAAATGAGAAATAAATAGTAAACATGTACTTTTATAAGGTATGGACATGAGATTTTAGAGAGCATGCATAGATCCTTCATTCTATACTTAGCCACTTTTTGGATCATGGGATCTCGACTTGGAAAGCTCAAAATTGAGCCTCTATTGTTTGGTGTCCTACAAATAGCACCCAAAAATCCGTGATATACAAATTGACAGGCAGACTTGCGAGCTCTCTGGCTCAACATTGCACTTCTATTGTCCCGTGTCCTCCAAACAACACTCAGAGTTCCGCGAGATACAAATTGACAGAAGGACTCTAGGACTGGTGGGCTCAACATTGTGATTGTTTACGGATGGTCATCCTATCTAACATTATCTAAAAACATTATTTTCAAACACTAAATTATTAATATTAAATATTTATATTGTACAATTTAATTGCATAAAATTATTAAAGCATGTTAAATCACTTATTTTAAAAAAAAGGAAGGAAACAAAAGAAAGTTTTTTAAAATTCTAGCACTGCAAGCATAACAAGGACCAATTTGAATTTTAAGGGCCTCTTTTTGATATAATAGAACAATTGCACTTCGCACAGTATATATTCATTGATTTCAAATTATTCCAAGAGGCTAATTTTACCAAGTTCATCGATCAAGGAAAACTGCCAAAACAATCCACATACTACATTTGTGTCATAGTGCCATAGAGGCGCAAAGAAATTTTCCGACAAACGAGAAATACATAGTAAACATGTACTTTTATAAAGTATGGAAATGAGATTTTATAGACCATGCATGGATCCTTCATTCCATAACTAGCCCCTTTTTGGATTGCAGGTTCTTGGCCTGGCGGGCTCAAAATTGAGTGTCTATTGTTCTGTGTCCTACAAATAGCACCCAGACTTCCACAATATACAAATTGACAGATGGACTTGAGGGCTCTCTAGCTCAACATTTCACTTCTATTGTCCCATGTCCTCCAAACAACACTCGGAGTTCAACAACATACAAATTAACAGAAGGACTCCAGGACTAGTGGGCTCAAGATTGCGATTGTTTATGGATGGTCATCCTATCTAACATTATCTAAAAAAAATATTTTCAAATACTAAATTATTAATATTAAATATTGATATTGTACAATTGAATTGCATAAAATTATCAAAGGATGTTAAATCACTTATTTTAAAATAAAGGAAGGAAAGAAAAGAAAGTTTTTTAAAATTCTATCACCCAAGCATAACAAGGACCGATTTGAATTTTAAGGGCCTTTTGTTGATATGATAGAACAATTTCACTTCGCACAATATATATTCGTTGATTTCAAATTATTCTAGGAGATTAATTTTACCAAGTTCATGGATTAAGCAAAAATGCTAAAACAACGACCAATTGGAATTTTAAGGGCCCCTTGTTGATATGATAGCACAATTGCACTTCGCACAATATATATTCGTTGATTTCAAATTGTTCCAGGAGATTAATTTTACCAAGTTCATCGATCAGGGAAAACTACCAAAACAAGCCACATACTACATTTGCTTTAGAGCGCCATAGAAGTTATCAGGCAGATTTGAGGGCTAGGTGGCTAAAAAATTAAATTATATTGTTCTATGTCCTCCAAACAATAGTCAGAGTTCCACGATAAAAAAATTTACAAATGAAGCACACAACTAAGAAACAACTAAACTTCAAACAGGTCGCAAGAAAGTTCCCACAAGGTTCCATAGAGAAGGACACATCCGCCTTTGCACCAAACAATTTGATATACAAAGAGAAGACGTCGTTGCATTCATTTTCTCTTGCATCTTGTATATGTTCCCAGTAGAAAATAGCTATGACCATGGGATATATGGGGTTTTCTTCCATGCTTCCCATTTTTTGGACCGAACAATCTTATCCACATGCAATCCCAACTAGCTGAGTCCGACGAACAATCATCTGGATTTTGAAGAATTATTACAGTGAAACATGAGGTATTTTTGTTTCCTGACAAAGTTTGATATATTTGTTTTCCCTTCTTCAGCCGATATGGAAAATTTCATTGTCCTCATTTAAGGTAATTTTTTTGTGTATTCGAAGGTCCCACAACATGGAGACACTGCTTGCCTTTTTCTGTAGATATGTTTCATATGAAAAATCTGCCAACTTAGGAAGCACATTTTCTAACAGAGGCTGCCTAACCGTACAATGCACGGTTTTGTTTCCCATGGTTCGGATGACATCATTGACACAATGTCCATATATATATGGAAATTTTTCACCGCATCACAAACAATCAATCGTATCATCACTTATCAAAGTGGAGGCAGAAGCAGGAGAGTTTCATTTTGCACATACAGGTTCAAAGGGGGTCGAGTACACATTAGATGAAGCTAAAACACCTTCAACCTAGCAATGTGAGCATAGGAATTAATACATTGAACAATATAATACACAACTGCACCCTCCCTTCCACTTAAAAAAATAAAAATAAAATAAAATAGGCTGCAGAAATTTGTTGAAGGCTATTTATATAAGAAAAGTGAGGATGATTTTGTGGATGTATATGCACAACAGTTGTAGAGCTAGCTATTTTCTTTAGATCCTATACTATATATGCTCACAACTCTGTTACAAACTTTTCCTGGGTTGTTTGAAAGATCCTTTCTCTAACATCCCTTTTCTTTGTTATACTTTTGAAGAGAATAAGTTGAATCTTCCCTTTATGCAATTGTTGCTCCATTGATGGAAACAAATTTGAATATGTATCGAGCAATTGCAGATGCAACATGGAACAATGGAATATTTGAGTAACTTACTTGAGATAGATGCACATGTGAAAATAAAGGACAAAACTGAATATGAAAAGTGGTACCATTGCCTTGTTGTTGTTCAAATCTCTATCCTTTATATGGAGAATGTGTTGTGAGCCAAGTTTTCTCGCCATTGTGACATCTATGCCAATCGTTCAAATTGGGTTAATGTTAGTGCTCTGTGCAAGCTGGTTGATAGTTGAGTCCAGGATGAAACAATATTCTGAACAAACAACGGAAATTTTCTCCACAATACTTGTTTCGTTGAGAGAAATAATTCGATCACAATCACCATGGTCATTTACTATTTTGAGAAATATATTAAAATTTGTAATGGATATCCCATTACCTAGCAATATCTTTTCTGCATATTTCTGGACAAGTTGGGAACGAGGGAAATTTGTATACTGCTCCGGGCTAACAGGTTCAAGATTTCTCCCCTGGCTTCCGAGGGTCCGTGATATACAGATTGGTTGCAACAATATTGAACCTACCAGCCCGACACCTACAATCGACAAAGTGGGTAACTATGGAATAAGGTAGAAACGTGACCATAGATGTGAAACCATTAGTCCGCCAACCAGAGCACCAAGGCATTTTTGGAAAGAACACTAAGGAAAAAATGGAAAAAATAGAAATAGGGAGGGCAAAAAGGCCCATTGCTACGAAGACATCGTTTTCAATTCTAATATTATATGGCCCCACCTATTTTTTGTATTTAATTTACTAGCACAGTTGGCATACCTTTTAGAAGATGGCACCACGGAACCCTCTGTTGTTGCACAAAAAAAATCATCTTCCTGTCCAAGTAACCTGTTTTTTCCAAGGCAACAACGCCAAATATGCAATGGACATGAAGGAAAGTTAGTATGAAGACATACATATAAAAGAAAGAGAAACATGTCTATTTACCCACCACAGAGCCATTGTCCTCTCCATCCATTATGTTTGTTTAAATGCAGCAATGCAGTGAAAACACAACACACATGAAGTAGGTTAGTATGCAGGAAGGCATGTATTGAAGATAACTTATAATGAACACAGACATGTAAAAGAAAGAGAAACAAGTTTATTTACCCGTAAAAGAGCCCATCATCATCTCTAGCCACTCTTTTTGTTTAAATCTAGCAATGCAATGAAAACACAACGAACATGAAGCATGTTAGTATGCAAAAAGGTATGTAGTGAACATAAGTTACCATGTAGGAAGGCACACAACATGTACATATAATAAACTAAGTGAACACATATACAGACAATAAATGAAATACAAAACAACGCAATATGAAATAACAACACAAGCATGCACCTTTCTATATCCTCATCAGCCGATGCAGTCAAGACTCCGTCATTTTCTCTGGCTATTCTGTTTGTTTGAATGTGGGAATGCACAAAATACAAATAACATGAATGGAAGTTGGTATGCACCGGAGAACAAGCAATATGTACATATAGTAAAATAGACTCAACGAATAGTCTAGAAGATAGGAAGAAACATGAACCTTTGCACCTCTCCATCCATAGTTGTAAATGTGTAATTTTTTTTCCCTGCCCAAAATATATTACAAGCTACAAAATATTACGAAATTGCATGGTTGTAGCTAAACTATTTTTGGTTTTCCATGGAAAATTATCCAGATATGCTTCCACCGATGGAAATACATGTTCTTTATCCTATACAGAGACCAATGTGCCCATGATACAAGTTTTTAGTTTTCCATGGCAAACTGCCCAGACATCCTTCCAGACATCGAAATATAATCTTGCAGAATCTTTGTTGTACATATCATAGCTTAAGTACAACACAAATTGTATCATGCACACACCAGTCTGTGTAGAGGAGAAAGAACATGTAATGTCATATGGGCACATCTGACCATACATGGTTTATAAATGTACCCTGCATATGCTTTATTCTAACAAAAAAACAATGGATATTGCAATTTCACATGTAATCCTCGAACAATTTTGCATGCAACTATTTTCTTTCATGCCAGCACTGAAGCACCAATAAAATCTCACAGTAGAATAGATATCGACCTCGGTAGATAGGGAAAATAACACAGTTGCATGTCGACTCGTGGGTGCAGAGGATGAACACCATAAAGCGCCCCAAAAAACAATAACAATAAAAAAAAAAAAAACTCCAACCATAGACGTTGGACCCCAACCCTGCAAGGCCGAATCAAACAAAAGAAAACACCAAGCACCAAACCGACGAGAAATCTCGAACATGACGAACTGCACCCCCAGGGGCCCAAAGTGTAAACCTGATCCAAACAAACAGAACCAATAGCCCACTAACCAACGAACCGATAAGAATCACCAAGCCAGTAAACAACATATGTATCTCCAACGATTACGAAACTGTAGTCGAAGAACAGAAGGAACCAGAAACATACGATGACCATGCCACTACAAATAATAAAACATTCTTACTTGCAAACTGTAAACAAGGAATACAAAATGAAACTATGGCATGGAAACTTACTCTGAAACAGCGAAATGCAGAATCACAGGTCAAATCGAGAACGAAACAACAACAAGCAACTATCGACGAACAAGCAAAGAAGAATCACTCATCGAACCACTAAACAATGTATGTAGCTTCAACGAGGATGAAATTGCATTGTAAAGGTAGAAGAAGGATGAAACATACAATGGCCATTCAATTGGTGGTGGACAACAACACTATGCAAATTCATTGTAACATTGTATGGAAATTTTCGAGGAAAAATGTACTACAAAAAGTGTATTTAGATAAACATTTAAGGATGTCAGACTATCTAAGGACCTTGTGGTATGAAAACATTTAATTTGTCAGGCTTGTTGGACGACCTCGCGTCATGTAAACATTTAAGTTGCCAGGCCTATTGAGGCATCTCGAAATAAGTGTCAATACATTTGAATACAAATACTTGCGGCAAGGACGTTATAAAATTTGGAATTCTCAATCACTATAATGATTGGATATCAAAACATTTCAATATGATTAGTACAAATAAAAACTTAGGAATATATTAAACTAGCATAAAATGCTAACACAAACATTTGAACTAATGCTAGCATTAGTCCACCTTCAAGCAATACATAGGAAAAATATATTATTCAAAAGACTATATACGAGAAAAAGTTTGGATACGTTGCCATATAAAACATTGGGAGTAACGAAGTCGACAATAAGACCTCCAATATCTTATCCAATCAGATCAATACATATGTGCTACTTTTAATTATATAAAAATATATTCTTTTAATTCCCTAGCTCCAACAATAGGTATTATGCAAATATTTCTGGTCAAAGGACAAACTAATATGTAGTCAACGAATTACCGATCGCTATAGTCCCTCTACGCCTACAGCAGGGACTAATAAGAAAATCAACCTAGTCAAGTTTTGAAAGATAAACAATTCATAGACATTATTAAGAAAAATAGAAAAAATGGCAATGACACACACATACACAAACTATATAGAGATTTACAATCAAAACAATTCACTAGGAAAACCATCCTAACTTAGGAATGCACCTCTATCTTCTTCATATTATTAACTTTAACATTAACAATACTACATTTAGGTATTCTCGAGCATCCACTTATCTTGATCTAGATTGACTGATTCCACTATCTCAAAACATGGTTTTCCACATTGGCAGTTTTTCAGGTCCCGAACTTTCGAGACCATTTTGAGGCCCTAAATGATGTTTTTTTTGGAATTTACATGGGACAGGAGTTTGTGATTTCTTGACCTGTAGTGGAAGTCCTATTCCTTAGCTAGACCTTTCCGACGAGGTATCGAATGACTCAAATGGAGATTGTACACAAAATTCAAGCCCTTGAGAAGTTGATGTATTAACTATCCCCATCGGGGCCCACAAACGTTTTGGCTTATGAGGTTAGGGTTTTAGATGTTTAGGTTTTTCTCATTTATGATTTTTGTTTATGGTGGTAAGATAGATCGTATTAATGGTATTTTGGACAATATGATTTTCACATGAATGAATTTTAAATACTCAAGGATTTTGGATTATGAGAACACAACATTCCGTGCATGATATGCAATCTTCTAGGAAATTTACTAAGTACTTGTCTCTTTGTTGAAACTCATTCTCCCATGAAAAATAAACAAAATCAAAACCAAAGAGATGGAAATTGCCCGAGGAAAAGAGTTTTCATACCAAACTTGATTAGAGTGAAGTAAATCAAGACCCAAAAGTGTGCATTGGGGATTCCACTCCTTTCTTGGGACATAAACTAGAAGAAATGCACATGAGTCATTCTTCTAAGGGAGGTTGTGGTAGATAATGCCCCTCTAAGTGGAACGAAATGATATCATGAAATTGATACATCTTGTTAAGATAACGAACTAATTCCTTCTAAAAAGTATGAACTCCTAGATTCCAACTTTCCGTTTGAATGTGTATAAGCTTTTATTTGTGTCATTATTTGAGCACCTCAAAAATAGACTTTCTTTTAATAGAATAGAAATTCTGACTTTTTTTCCAAGAAAAAAATATTTATGGGACCACATGGTTGATGTTACTAGATATTTACATATAGTGAAAAACACTCTATAGTATTAATCAAGTTTTCTACTTCTTATTTAGGTTTGACAAAAGATTGTTTGATTCAAGTCTGAAGTATATCTTTCTAAGTATTAGGCATTTGTTTGAATATTCCAGAAGAAAATACCCACACTATTTATAGATTTATATGGTAGTTGTTTGGATAGAAGAATATTCTTCTCTATTCTTGGTCCACAAACGAAAGACTTACCTTTGGTTAGACCACTATGCATACATTCAACTTATTTTACAATGATATTCCAAAATTAAACAATGTGCATATATTTCAATATACTATGTTTTTTTTTTTTTTTTAAGCTAGAAGTCTTAATATTAATATGGCACAAAAATAGGCAAGAGGCACTGAGTTTGATGCCTTCCACTAGAAATTGACTATCTCTTTAGTTTTCTTCTCAAAAAATTTCTTTGACTGCTTCAAAAAAGTATGGGAACTCAACTTGTATATCCTAAGAATAGTTGCAAATAAAACAACTAACCATGATCAATGTCACGGTAATAGTCACTCCTCATGCATACAAAACCATATAAGAAAAATGAATTAAATTGGATCACCATCTTCATGTTTCTGACATAAATTAAAGGGATCTACGCGTTTGGATCCTCATCCAGATAGATGGGATTTGTCAAGGCGCCATTTGGTGTTGGGAAGTCGTTAGTACTCTCCATGAAGTGTCCTTGTGAGTTTTCCTTGAATGTGATCACAATATTGAATATCTCTCTACAAAAAGCATCAAATTTATGATCCATGATGCTTAACTTATTCAAGATGGATTTGTATTGGTTTCGATTCTCTTCAATTACATCGACAATTAACACTTTCTTCATCCAAGATAACTCAATGACTTGAAATATCTTAGTGTCTCTAGTCCTTCAAATATCGAAGTCTTGAACCACTTGTTTAAATTATGCTTCTATTTGTTCTTTAGAGACCTATTGTCTCTACTTCTTTACAATGTTATTTATTATGTCCATCTCTTGTTTGATTACCTCAGAAAAAATAGTGGAAACCAAAGGCCACCTTGATACAATTCAATTCAATCGGGGTCAAATGCTCGGAAATATGAAGAAAAAGGGACACATGGGAGGTGCCTCTTCTGGCAGCCCTCTTGTTGCTAGAATGGACGACCCCTTTGACTTAGGGATTCATAATGAGAGATGGGTTCGATATTGATGTTTTGGAGGGATGAAAGGAAGAAAAATTGAGTGACTACACCAAGCAAGCGGGTGAGAGCTAATAGAACGACAAATAAAAAAAAAGATGAAGTGATATGGTCATGGAGAGGACAACACCCAAAATTGAAATAAGGGAGAGACCTTTGAAAAATAGGGAAAGCATGCACTTCTCATACTTTTCATGTCCTTACACCACATTTAGGAGGAACAAGACACCCCGTTGAGTGAAGAAAAGGGAAACCACTCTCGTGGCCTCAAGCCTTGCAACCATGATGTTTTCCTTGCTCAGATTCTCACCAATTTTATGATTAATAAGGGCCAAGTTGAGAAAAAAAGTGATCACAAATTGGCAAAGCACATG
>JZKD02S1158958.1:199025-219276 GCA_000966675.3 Picea glauca | reverse complement strand
AGATACTAAACCTGGGTCATGCCAAAAGTGCATTTCTCCAAATTGGCACACAACTTGTGTTGTCACAGTGTTTCGAGAACCTATCAGATGTGGTGGAGGTGCTCTTCCCAAGTCTGGCTGAACATCAAAATGTCATCCAAGTACACCACTATAAATGAGTTGGTGAATGGCTGCAAGATGTCGTCCATTAGCCTCATGAAGGTTGCAGGGGCATTCGTCAACCCGAAAGGCATGACCAACCTTTTGAAAAGGCCCTCCTTGGATTTGAAGGAAGTCTTCCACACATTAGAGGTTTCGATTGGTACCTGGTGATACCCAGACTTCAAGTCGATCTTGCTGAAATATTTCACCCCCTTGAGTTGGTCCAGAAGGTCATCAATCTGTGGGATCAGGTACCTATTCCGGACAGTGATCTTATTCAGCGCCCGATAGTCAATGCAGAGTCCCCAAGTCCCATCCTTCTTCTACACCAACACGATTGGTCTCCCACTGGGCGATGAACTCGGTTGGATGTGACCTTTCTGCAACAACTCTTGAATATGCCACTTGATTTCGTCATTCTCCATAACAGAGCATCGATAGATTTATCCATTGGGCAACGACGCACCTGGGGTCAGATCGATGGGGTGCTTGACCTGGCAGTGTAGAGGCACCCCTACGGGGGAGGTGAAGATGTCCTCGTACTCCTCCATGACCTTATCCATCTGTTGTGGTCGTGCAGAGGGTCCCTGTCTAGAGGTCATGGCCATAGTCTTCTTCTTTCCCAAAGTGTGGATCATCAGGAAAACAAATTTCCTGGTTTTGAAAATGAGCTTGCTGCATTGTTTTGCAGTAACCAAAGAGATGGTGGTAGGCGGTGCTATCTCCGATATCCTATACAGCTTATTGCCCAAAGTGATAATAATAGCATGAGGCCTGGACTCATACACAACATGTCTCTTCCATAAGTACAGTTGGCCTAATAATACATCAGAAACATCAAGAGGATCAATGTCACATAATACCTCATCTGTGAGGGGCTTGATGTTATAGGGAAGGCGACATTGCTGGCTGGCATGGAGGTATCGTCCTTGGTGCAACCACCTGATGGTGTATGATTGTGGGTGTGCTATGATCGGCAAGCCCAACCGCTTCACGACCTCTACCAAGATGAGGTTCTTCTGGCTCCCACTGTCGACAATGAACTGCAACGGGGAACCCTTTACCCACATCTTGGAATGCAAGAGACGCTCTGCCTCTTCTCGGTCTTCTAGTTCCTCCTTCTGGATCTTCGTGGTGGCAACGGTGGCGTTGGGATCCGCATCGATAATCTTCTTCCCCCTGTCATTCCCCTTGTCAGGTTCTGGTTCAGAGTCGGAGCATGCATCCGATTCATAAGCCTTCAACTCAACTACCAGTGACTGCTTGGCCCGACACTCACTTGTGTTGTGGGTGGAGCTCTTATGGAACTCACACCACTTCCCCATGCCCTTTTTTGGCTTCGTGGTGTTTTTATTTCCTTACGGATTTGGCGGGTTGTCCTGCGCCACCCCGCCTTGGCTTAGTCCTTTGTTCTATGTTTTCGGGGTACCTTTCCCTTGCTTCTGATTCGCAGACCCAAAGTCTCACTTCTTCTGTTTGAACTTCTGCTCAATCTTGGCAGCATATCGATATGTCGCACCAAGCGAGGAGATGTTGAGGAACTCCATTTCCTCTTGAATGTATCTGTGCAGACAACTGTGGTACTTTAACACCAAATGTTTCTCTGAATCTTTGATACTCAACTTTGTGTGTAGGGTATGAAACAGATTCGTCAGCTCATACACATCTTGGTCCCTTTGCTGCCGCAACATAGTCCATTGTATGTATTTGTCCTCATAACTCCCCACAGGATAATATTGTTCCTTCACGATGTCTCAGAACGAATTCCAAGTGGGTGCGACCAAGAACAGAGAGGGTTCCCCCTCACCCTATTGCTCCCAATAGGTTTCTCACCGATCCTTGACATGGGGGGCGGCTTTGAGGAGTGCAAAAATAATCCTTTCTCGGTCAGAAAAGTCATGAACCGAGAAATATCCTTCTAACAGATTCAACCATCTATCTACGACATCTGCATCTATTTGGCCCTCAAATATGGGAATGTCGAAGTTTACTTGTACCTTAAAAGGAGTGGCGCCTCTAGAGTGGTTGTTGGATGTAGATGCACCGCAAATGGGAATCCGTTGAAGGATTTGGGAAAAGTTGTCCATCATCGCGTTCCTTTGTTTCTCGAGGGCCTCCTCGAGCAACATTTTGATAGGATCTCCTGCTCTCTCATCTTTATTTTCTTCCCCCATGGGCGGTCTTCGGGGTTTGTGAGGCTGATCTTGCAAAGGTTCAACCAGATCGAGACCTAACTCCTTATACCCTGACCTCGTTGGGGACATGCACAGAATGATCGAGAACGAGCAGACCACTCTGATACCAATGATCCAGATTTATGTAGGAACGCAAGGAAATACAGAAATACACATAAACGCAGAGATGCAGTGGAAATAAGACTTCATTTCATTAATAACAAATGACTGAAATATGCTTACAGATAGAATGGAAATAAACTAGCTAGGGCGNGTATGAAACAGATTCGTCAGCTCATACACATCTTGGTCCCTTTGCTGCCGCAACATAGTCCATTGTATGTATTTGTCCTCATAACTCCCCACAGGATAATATTGTTCCTTCACGACGTCTCAGAACGAATTCCAAGTGGGTGCGACCAAGAACAGAGAGGGTTCCCCCTCACCCTATTGCTCCCAATAGGTTTCTCACCGATCCTTGACATGGGGGGCAGCTTTGAGGAGTGCAAAAATAATCCTTTCTCGGTCAGAAAAGCCATGAACCGAGAAATATCCTTCTAACAGATTCAACCATCTATCTACGACATCTGCATCTATTTGGCCCTCAAATATGGGAATGTCGAAGTTTACTTGTACATTAAAAGGAGTGGCGCCTCCAGAGTGGTTGTTGGATGTAGATGTGCCGCTAATGGGAATCCGTTGAAGGATTTGGGAAAAGTTGTCCATCATTGTGTTCCTTTGTTTCTCGAGGGCCTCCTCGAGCAACATTTTGATAGGATCTCATGCTCTCTCATCTTTCTTTTCTTCCCCCATGGGCGGTCTTCGGGGTTTGTGAGGCTGATCTTGCAAAGGTTCAACCAGATCGAGACCTAACTCCTTATACCCTGACCTCGTTGGGGAAATGCAAAGAACGATCGAGAACGAGCAGACCACTCTAATACCACTGATCCAGATTTATGTAGGAACGCAAAGAAATACAGTAATACACATAAACGCAGATATGCAGTGGAAATAAGACTTCATTTCATTAATAACAAATGACTGAAATATGCTTACAGATAGAATGGAAATAAACTAGCTAGGGCGCTGGTAGCTTATCTCTGAGAAGAGATGTGGCGGTTATTGACCTCTGAACCATCTTACAATGAGGCTCCAAGGCCTATTATTATTGAGAAACAATGTTAAACCCTAAACATCCAAACACCTAACCCTAGGAGATCAAATACCAAGACTATGGGCCCCGTTTGGGTAAATTGGTACATCAACTTCCCAGGGACGTAACTTTGGCATACGATCTCTGTTTGATGCGCTCAATACCTCGTTAGAAAGATCTATACGAGGAATACAACTTTGGTGTGAAAAACAATGAAGTTAGATCCATGTTGCTCCCCATTTTCTCAAAAAACATCGTTTAAGGCCTCAAAACGACTCCGGAAGTTCAGGACCCGAAAAAACTGCTAAAAATAGTAAATTGTGCGGAAACTGAAAAACTAAAAGAAGCAATGGTGGGGGTCCAAGTGGAATAGTTTCGTGGCCACCAATATCCACCTGGATCAGATAGACCATAAACCCTCCTTGACGTCACACCTACCTGCAGTAGCTTCTCCTCAAAGGCTTGCACACTTTTCCTCTTGTTGCAGAGTTATTGAGTGAGTGTACAAGTGAGGCGTTGGCCTCCTTTATGAATAATAGTCTAGACTCCATTAATTAGGTCTGGTCCGGCCTATCACTTTACCCTCTTAATTTACATTTAATTTTCAAGGCACAATAGGGTCGTCTTAATAAATATAATATAGTAATATTCTTTAGGGTTTGTCTTGGTCAAATACAATAAGGATATATTTCTAAGCTACTCAATCTTCAACACTCCCTCTTAGAAAGGAAGGTATTNAACAAATATCAGTTCGTAAACCAATCACTGGTATGTTAGTAAATTTGGTCAATATAATGATCTTCAAGGTACTGTGGGAGCCTCCAGTGTCCACACAGAAGTCATAATTGTTGTAATAAAGGTCAGATTTGCCCTTGTAATTGTTGATTAATCTGATTATTGCTATCTATATAAATTGTGGAATTTGTTGTTATGTGTTTGGAGCTTATTATTGTGTTTATTGGTCGACTTATTGAAGAAACAAGCCTTGGGTACTACATATTACATGTAAAATCACCTTACATTCCATACACAACGATGATTATTAGCAGACTAATTCTATGCAAGTATTGGTGTGGGAAAAACAATTGAAAGAAACCATTTCCATCCTAACTGTTTGACAAAACTATACTCAGAAAGTTCCATAAGTTAACACAACAATAAGAGAACTTATCCATTGAAGATAAAAAAGGATATTACACATAACAACCTTATGAACAGGAAAAGGTGCTCTTTGTATTAATCTGAATGGCTCAGTACAAAACATTTACAAATGTTGGACTCCAACAGAGTCTTCAACACTTCTCCTCTCCTCTCTTCTCTACAACTCACTAACTCACAACCAACTCACTCCCTCTTGAATTTTTGAAAACAAATATCTTTTACAAAGGTGGGGCTCTCAAGCCTTCCTCCACCTACTTGCATTAAATTACATTCAATAACATTCAATGGCCACCTATTCCGAATCGGAGCTAGATCCAACTACATGTTAGCCATTAAAGGTGAATTCACACTTAGCCTATTCAAGCACATGGGCTTGACTTCCCTTGAGACTTACAACATTTAATTTCATTAAATTTTCAATTTTAAATTTTAAATTCAAGTTCAAAATGAGAGGGATGGTGCCTCTCTTCCCTTGGAACTTGTTCCTCCAAGTGGGCGGATGTGCTTTTCGTTGATGCGTTACTGCGATGGAGCGATGCTCCTGCATCATACTCTCGCACTGGAAAAAAATCTTGAGCTCCTGCTCATGGCACCCCTACTACTTCTATTGAGATCCTCTAGGATCCCATAATTCACTTTGGAGCTGTCCATATGCTCCTCTACCATGTTGCTACTGCTTCTGTTGTCTTGTTGCTACAACAAGCCCTTTTGTGTTCCACTTCTCTCTACTCTCAGCTATCTGCTGCGTTGATTTCAACATCAACCTCCTTATCTCTCATATTACTCTGTCTATCTGCTCCACTGGTTGGCTCTTCCTTTGTAGTATGCTCGATTGCAACTCCTCTTCCTCATACATATCAAAGGTCATATCGTCTTGATCCCCCACGCTAATTTTATCTCCTGTGGCATTTTCTTGCCACTCCATTGCAGGATAAAATTTTGCATCCTTATGACCGAGTTACTGCTCAGCGATCTCCTCTGACAGATTAACTTTTGTCAGTTCTTCTTCCGCTCTTCTGTCGTCGTTTTCTGCTTGTACAAGTCCAGCGTTTTCTAGCTACTCCTCCTGCTAGTCTTTTTTTGTCATTTTATTGCTCAACCAATCCTCCAACATCCTTAGCTCCTTCTCCCATGGAGTGAGCATTGCATCTGAATTCTCCTCTTCCTCTTCTTTCCTTTCTTGGGCATATGTCAATTTATGCTCAATCTCCTCCTTAGTGACAATCTTAGCTAATTGTCCCTCTTATGTTGCACCTGCAACACACAAATTGTTAAACATAAAAATATTTGGCCCCATGGCCTCTTTTTCGGTTGCCTGTTGCATCACCTCCTCATGTACAACACTCACACTAGCCTTTTTTGGGCTACTTGGAAGGAATATGTTGATTCCCCAACCATTAGAATACATTTTTGATCCTCTTCTATCATCACTCCTTGTTGAGCCAAACTCACCTCCGAGTTCATGATACTTTCAGACAGTCTCGTCTCCTTCTTTCCCACCTAGCAATCATAAAAAAAAATTCTTCCATCCTGACAGTCTGCAAGATCTTCCATCCATATCTTCTTATTCCCTCCTGGCAATCTGACCTTTCATCTCTGCCCTCTTGGTAGTCTACAAGATCTTTAACTGATCTCTCTTCCTCATCACTCAGGGTTTCTTCAGGTCTGCGAGGGTCCTTATATGCCAACAGAGTCCTCCACGTGACTCTAGGCCAAAACCGCGGGCCAAACTCTTCTTTTAAATCCAATTTTTGCGCTAGCCCCTTATCTTTGACCAAAATCTCATATGGCCACGGGATCTAACCAGGCGCCTAACGAAAACATGCTAATTCAGAAGTTTCGGGCACTTAAGGCTCTGGGAGCCTCAATACTCCAAATTTCCAATCCCTCTGAACTTGCAAATTCGCAAATTGACGGACCTTCGAATAATGGCAGGGAATCAACGATCCTTAACCCACACCTAGATCAATGGTCAATGCTTTCTCCGGGCCTCTAGGATCTGAAGGTTCTCACAACACTAAACTCCCAATCCCCCAGAGTGTTGGACCGATGATGTCGTGAAGGATGACGGATCAACAGTCCATGGCTTCCCAACAACCGACAACTGAGATCTACTCCACTGCTCCAAGCTTCAGAGGTTCTCGCCACTCCCAACACCTTATGCCCGTGAAGTGTCGAACTATGAATCCAATCAGACGACTACCCTCTCTCCATAGATCGACGGTCCCTGTCTACTTCGCACTTTGGGCTTCAGAGTATTTCAGAGCACTATACCTTCAATCCCCAGGAGTGCCTACTCACTGGACTGCATGATCTCTTGCCATGTGTCCACTGGAAATCAATGGCCCAAATTTACTACGCTCTTCAGAGCTTCAGGAGTCCTTGACTCCAAACAACCTAATTCCTTTGAAGTGTTGGTTCTCTAGACCTCCAGATCTGGCGCCACGCATCCCGTCTGATGGATGGTCGAGATGAGCTCTGATCTTCGGGAGCATTCACCTCACTAAACTCTACTTCCTCCGAACTGTGAACTTACGAAGCGACAGATCTGTGCTCCACATGTCCTCCTCCAGATATACAACTAGGATGAGTTTCTGCCTTCAGGACTCTGGGAAACTTCCACCCAAGCATTTCACTTTGCAAACTCCTTTGAAGTATTGGACCTCTAGATCCCTGGATCAACCGCCATGTTTTCCTCTCAAATGGATGGTCGATATTAACTCTGGCCTTCGGAACTTCGGGAGCTCTCGACTCCAAGGCACTTCCACCTCTCTTCCTTTGGAGAGTCGGACTTCCGGACTCTGCCTTATTTGTCGACATGTGTATTCTGCACCAATGACTATGATGTGCTTCGGCCNAACAAATATCAGTTCGTAAACCAATCACTGGTATGTTAGTAAATTTGGTCAATATAATGATCTTCAAGGTACTGTGGGAGCCTCCAGTGTCCACACAGAAGTCATAATTGTTGTAATAAAGGTCAGATTTGCCCTTGTAATTGTTGATTAATCTGATTATTGCTATCTATATAAATTGTGGAATTTGTTGTTATGTGTTTGGAGCTTATTATTGTGTTTATTGGTCGACTTATTGAAGAAACAAGCCTTGGGTACTACATATTACATGTAAAATCACCTTACATTCCATACACAACGATGATTATTAGCAGACTAATTCTATGCAAGTATTGGTGTGGGAAAAACAATTGAAAGAAACCATTTCCATCCTAACTGTTTGACAAAACTATACTCAGAAAGTTCCATAAGTTAACACAACAATAAGAGAACTTATCCATTGAAGATAAAAAAGGATATTACACATAACAACCTTATGAACAGGAAAAGGTGCTCTTTGTATTAATCTGAATGGCTCAGTACAAAACATTTACAAATGTTGGACTCCAACAGAGTCTTCAACACTTCTCCTCTCCTCTCTTCTCTACAACTCACTAACTCACAACCAACTCACTCCCTCTTGAATTTTTGAAAACAAATATCTTTTACAAAGGTGGGGCTCTCAAGCCTTCCTCCACCTACTTGCATTAAATTACATTCAATAACATTCAATGGCCACCTATTCCGAATCGGAGCTAGATCCAACTACATGTTAGCCATTAAAGGTGAATTCACACTTAGCCTATTCAAGCACATGGGCTTGACTTCCCTTGAGACTTACAACATTTAATTTCATTAAATTTTCAATTTTAAATTTTAAATTCAAGTTCAAAATGAGAGGGATGGTGCCTCTCTTCCCTTGGAACTTGTTCCTCCAAGTGGGCGGATGTGCTTTTCGTTGATGTGTTACTGCGATGGAGCGATGCTCCTGCATCATACTCTCGCACTGGAAAAAAATCTTGAGCTCCTGCTCATGGCACCCCTACTACTGCTATTGAGATCCTCTAGGATCCCATAATTCACTTTGGAGCTGTCCATATGCTCCTCTACCATGTTGCTACTGCTTCTGTTGTCCTGTTGCTACAACAAGCCCTTCTGTGTTCCACCTCTCTCTACTCTCAGCTATCTCCTGCGTTGATTTCAACATCAACCTCCTTATCTCTCCTATTACTCTGTCTATCTGCTCCACTGGTTGGCTCTTCCTTTGTAGTATGCTCGACTGCAACTCCTCTTCCTCATACATATCAAAGGGCATATCGTCTTGATCCCCCACGCTAATTTTATCTCCTGTGGCATTTTCTTGCCACTCCATTGCAGGATAAAATTTTGCATCCTTACGACCGAGTTACTGCTCAGCGATCTCCTCTGACAAATTAACTTTTGTCAGTTCTTCTTCCGCTCTTCTGTCGTCGTTTTCTGCTTGTACAAGTCCAGCGTTTTCTAGCTACTCCTCCTGCTAGTATTTTTTTGTCATTTTATTGCTCAACCAATCCTCCAACATCCTTAGCTCCTTCTCCCATGGAGTGAGCATTGCATCTGAATGCTCCTCTTCCTCTTCTTTCCTTTCTTGGGCATATGTCAATTTATGCTCAATCTCCTCCTTAGTGGAAGTCTTAGCTAACTGTCCCCCTTATGTTTCACCTGCAACACACAAATTGTTAAAAATAAAAATATTTGGCCCCATGGCCTCTTTTTCGGTTGCCTGTTGCATCACCTCCTCATGTACAACACTCACACTAGCCTTTTTTGGGCTACTTGGAAGGAATATGTTGATTCCCCCAACCATTAGAATACATTTTTGATCCTCCTCTATCATCACTCCTTGTTGAGCCAAACTCACCTCCGAGTTCATGATACTTTCAGACAGTCTCATCTCCTTCTTTCCCACCTGGCAATCAGAATTTTTTTTTCTTCCATCCTGACGTCTGCAAGATCTTCCATCGATATCTTCTTATTCCCTCCTGGCAATCTGACCTTTCATCTCTGCCCTCTTAGTAGTCTACAAGATCTTTAACTGATCTCTCTTCCTCATCACTCAGGGTTTCTTCAGGTCTGCGAGGGTCCTTATATGCCAACAGAGTCCTCCACGTGACTCTAGGCCAAAATCGCGGGCCAAACACTTCTTTTAAATCCAATTTTTGCGCTAGCCCCTTATCTTTGACCAAAATCTCATATGGCCACGGGATCTAACCAGGCGCCTAACGAAAACATGCTAATTCGGAAGTTTCAGGCACTTAAGGCTCTGGGAGCCTCAATACTCCAAATTTCCAATCCCTCTGAACTTGGAAATTCGCAAATTGATGGACCTTCGAATAATGGCAGGGAATCAACAATCCTTAACCCACACCTAGATCAACGGTCAATGCTTTCTCCGGGCCTCTGGGATCTGAAGGTTCTCACAACACTAAACTCCCAATCCCCCAGAGTGTTGGATCGATGATGTCGTGAAGGATGGCGGATCAACAGTCCATGGCTTCCCAACAACCGACAACTGAGACCTACTTCACTGCTCCAAGCTTCAGAGGTTCTCGCCACTCCCAACACCTTATGCCCGTGAAGTGTCAAACTATGAATCCAATCAGACGACTACCCTCTCTCAATAGATCGACGGTCCCTGTCTACTTTGCGCTTTGGGCTTCAGAGTATTTCAGAGCACTATACCTTCAATCCCCAGGAGTGCCTACTCACTGGACTGCATGATCTCCTGCCATGTGTCCACTGGAAATCAATGGCCCAAATTTACTACGCTCTTCAGAGCTTCAGGAGTCCTTGACTCCAAACAACCTAATTCCTTCGAAGTGTTGGTTCTCTAGACCTCCAGATCTGGCGCCACACATCCCGTCTGATGGATGGTCGAGATGAGCTCTGATCTTCGGGAGCATTCACCTCACTAAACTCTACTTCCTCCAAACTGTGAACTTACGAAGCGACAGATCTGTGCTCCACGTGTCCTCCTCCAGATATACAACTAGGATGAGTTTCTGCCTTCAGGACTCTGGGAAACTTCCACCCAAGCATTTCACTTTGCAAACTCCTTTGAAGTATTAGACCTCTAGATCCCTGGATCAACCGCCATGTTTTCCTCTCAAATGGATGCTCGATATTAACTCTGGCCTTCGGAACTTCGAAAGCTCTCGACTCCAAGGCACTTCCACCTCTCTTCCTTTGGAGAGTCGGACTTCCGGACTCTGCCTTATTTGTCGACATGTGTATTCTGCACCAATGACTATGATGTGCTTCGGCCTTCGTAGCTTCGGGAACTTCCACACTTTAACAACTCTCTCCCAAGTTCCTCCGGAGCTTCAAGTCTTCGTACTTCACGATCTAACACCAAGTGTCTTTACCTGTCGATGGCTAGGATAAGCTCTAGTAATTCGAAGCTTCAGGACTTCCTCTCCTCTGCGCAACAATGGTCCAACTCTTCCAGACTGTTGATATCCTAAACCACCCTAATCCACTGACACTTCGCTTCGCAAATGAACGGCCCCAATTTAATTCGGGCTTTGGGACTTCGGGAGTTCTAACTCCTCTACACATAAAAACGATCTGACTTACGAAGTCCAAAGGACCTACAGGGTTAAACCTCGTGAAACTTACCTCAATCCAACCGGTTGTTGTAGATTGCACCTAGATCCGATGGACGAGATTTATCCTTCTCCCCTGCGCGCTCCTTCTTCTACTAGACTATATTTTGGCAGTCTAGATATTCTCCCACAACCAATCCAATGGCTCCTATAGCTCCTCTCTGTGGCTGCTGCACTTTCCTTGTGTATGAAGAATTTTCTCAATAATTTCAAAGGCTTTACCTTTGAAATCTTCCTCTGCAAGCCCAAATGCTTGATCTCTATATGTGTTGCTTCTCCTGATCTTGAAATTGAAAATAAACTCGCTTGTGCTCCTTTTGCAATCTGAGGCTTGGACTGTTTGGCCTTATGCACTCCTTGCAAGCCTCTGGGTGCGACGAAACTATTTCTTCTAAGCTTGAATTCGCTCAAACTTCTAAGAGTCTCAACGCTTTTCTCCTTCAGTAGGTTCTTCAACAACCTCCTAACTGCTTGTGCTCTTTTCCTCCAAAGCTTTCCATACTTCTCAAGATTTCAAAGGGGACTCAGTCCTTTGCTCCTTCAATACAACTTTTTTCCCTCTTGTCTGCTCATCGCTCTTCCTCTTGAGCTCAGACTTAAGGATTTTTAGAAAAATATTTGTGTGCACTCCTTGCACTCGTCTTCCTTGAAAATTTTCCAACACTTGGCTAAGGGTTGGCCCTGTGCACACCTTGCACTGGTCTTCCTCAATCTTTTATACTCCACTAAGTATTCGTGCACTCCTTGCACTTGTTCGGCGAAACTTCACACTATTTCTTCTGAACAAATGAATCTAAAAAGACTCTACCCTCCTTGTGTGGCTCTATGCACTCATTGTAGTTGGTTCATCAGAGTGTTTAGTAACTCTGGTGTGTCTTCCTTAGAGTGTTCAACAACTCTAAATTGCACACTCCTTGTACAGGTTTTTCCTCCTAAATTTGAGAATAGTTCTAGTGTTCCCACCTGACACACTCTTCTTTGAACTCGAGACAGAGTTCGAAATGCACTCCTTGTGTTAGCTTCACAAAGTATTTCAATTACTCTAGTGTGCACTCCTTACACAATCCTAAGAGCCCAAAATACTCAGAAAACTAATAGATATAGAGAAATATCTCCAATTCCTGCAAGGGGAACACATATATGCACTAACAACATTCACACATATACACAGAAAACATCCAGAAAGTAAACATCCATTCATTCACATAATGCACATAACAACCTTATGAACAGGAAAAACTGCTCTTTGTATTAATCTGAATGGTTCTGTACAAAACATTTACAAAGGTAGGACTGCAACAGAGTCTTCAAAACTTCTCCTCTCCCCTCTTCTCTACAACTCACTAACTCATAGCTAATTGACTCCCTCTTGAATTTTTGAAAACAAAGATCTTTTACAAAGGAGGGGCTCTGGAGCCTTCCTCCACCTACTCGCATTGAAATACATTCAATAACATTCAATGGCCATCTAGTCTGAATCAGAGCTAGATCCAACTACCTGTCAGCCATTAAATGCAACTTCACACTTGGCATGTTCAAGCACATGGGCTTGGCTTTCCTTGAGCTTTACAACATTTAATTTCATCAAAATTTTCATTTAAAATTTTAAATTCAAGTTCAAAATGAGAGGGTTGGCGCCTCTCTTCCCTTGGAACCCGTTCCTCCAAGTGCACGGATGCGTTGTCCTCTGACGTCTTGTTGAGGCTGAGTGTTGCTCCTGCATCATACATATTCACTAGGAAAGAGTAGCACACCACTTGACCAAGATAAATCCAAGAGATAGACCATAAACCCTCCTTGACGTCACACCTAGCTACAGTGGCTTCTCCTCCAAGACTTGCACACTTTTCCTCTTGTTGCAGAGCTATTGATTGAGTGTACAAGTGAGGCACTAGCCTCCTTTATGAACAATAGTCTGGCCTTCCTTCATTAGGTCTGGGCCGACCTATCACTTTACCCTTTTAATTTACATTTAATTGTCAAGGCACAATTGTGCCGACTTTTACAAAGGCACAATAGGGTCATCTTAATAAATATAATATAATAACATTCTTTAGGGTTTGTCTTGGTGAAATACAATAAGGATATCTTCTAAAGCTAATCAATCTTCAACAATGTTGTCTTATTTTACATCACAATATTTTGGTTGATGATCTTGAAACATATTGTAAATATTTACTTTCTACAAAATATCTGGTCCATTCTCAAGTATTCTTCGCATGTGAATATTTATTTCAAGAATAAGCCTAGTCCTTTCTCAAGCATTTTATTGTGTTCTTGTGTGTTATTTGAGATAGAGGAGTTCCACCTCTTTAAAAACGTAGCAGGATTTATCCTCATGTGGTTGACTCAAAGATCGTAAAACAATATTTTATATCAACAACTCTGCAAACCACACTATTTAGCAGTAGAAAATTATTACACGTGCAAATCAAGAATGCAATATTTACAAGATGATCTAGCATGCACATTTCAACAAAAATTCAATGGAGTTTGAGTTTGAGAGAAGGTTGTATTATTATGTATATCTAGCATACTATATAGGGTACAAGGTTAGAGGCTCTCAGCGCATTCACCCACAAATATTTAACAAGGATTCCACCTTCACGAGATCATAATTGAGCCATTACAATTCGATATCAATGGAGATTCACATAATGGCATGGATTTTTAAATCATGCCATCTATAACATGATTTTGAAAAATGAAAATTCAATGAAGAAACAAGAATGGAGAGAACTAGCCAATATTTCACCCATTATTAGGTGCAAATGAGCAAAGAATATAGAAAATTGATTAGATTTTTACTGACTCACAATTGATCGAGTGAAAGTAGGCATTATTTGATCTGTAAATTGTTGTGATATTCTATTGGTAGTGTCTCACAACTAAACTTTAGATGTTAATGTAGGTACAATGAGGTTATACTTTATTGCACATTGATTATTAGTGAACAAATTATAATATTAGATGGATACTACATTCTTTATGAAAAATAATCGAGAAAATGAAGAGAAAAGATACAATAGTAAAACAGTACACCATTAAGGAATTGAACACGATATGCACCCTCTAGAAACTCGATTTGGGAAAACTCCAACTAGAAACAAGGATTGTAACTTACTATTTTATTCCTAGATTTGCATTGCAAATTACAAAGAAAGATAGTCACTCATCATAGAGTAGATGGACATTGTGGCTTGAATATGCTACCATAGGGTTCTCTCCTTCCTCTGCTCTATTTTAATATCCCACACTTTTGCTCTATTAAGCTTGAAATAATGAATCATTACAATATGAATGAAACCCTTCTATTTCCTTGTAAATTAGGTTTTAACATGTCCTAATTATCATTGTGTTGTGAATTTTGAATTCCCTAGCTATTGATTAGCATTAGGGACTTGGATCCTCTAAAAATCTTATTGAAAACACACACGTGATGGCTCCACTTGTGTGAGTAATGGGCACTAACATGACATCCACTAAGTGCTACAGTGGTCAAAGTGGTAGGTCAACTTCCAAAGACCATAAATTTATCATAGATATTATGTTTTCAATTTATGATACATTTTTGTGTACCTATTGATGCTTGCTATCCACTAGTGCCTTTTCTACACTGATGCAATGATTTTTCAACCCCCAAAAGTGCATTTTGGGCCCCAAATGTTAGTTTGTTTTTTCTTTGACTAGATTTGCATGTGTGAGTATTGGGAAGTGACATGACATCCACTTAGTCCTATGATGGTCGAGGCGGTAGGTCAAATTCCAAAGACCATGCATTCTCATGCAGACTCCATTTTCAATTTATGATAATTTGTTTCCTATATATTTATGCTTATTATCCACTAATGACATTTGCTACACCAACGCAATGAATCTTTTACCCCAAAAAATGCATTTTGGGCCCCAAATGATCAATTTTATTTTATTTTTTATTTTTTATTTCGAGGGGGGGGCATGCTTAGTGGATTTCATGATTAGTATTGAAAATGAACCCTATAAGTCCAAAACTCTTATTTTTCACCATATAAAGTACCAAAAGGGATGACAAATTATATAGTGATTCATTTCATATCACTATTAATGGCCTCACTAGGGTTCAAGTCTCCTTAGTGGCAAGCTCATCCCTTGTATATTTCTTATACTTGTGATTGTGGATAGGGCTAGGTGCAAGTCCTCGATGAATTTGGCATAATAAATACGATGTAATGTACTTAAGAAGGAGAATGGGGTAACTAGGGAGGTATTCAAAGGGGATAATGAATGTAATGTGGTCATAATCATGGAATATGCCCATTAAGTAGTTAAAGGACATCAACAAAATAATAATGGGTAGTTGGCACATGCCCCTAAGAATACTCATGAAAAAAAGTATTTATACACACAAGTATCTAAAAAAATACCCAAATTCAACTTTTTTTTGTCAAATTGGAGTCTGAGAAGTGAAGACAATGTTGATTTAAAATTAACTATTTTAGGGTTTTTTAGTGACAAGTGCATAGATTGCAAAGTAGATATATTTTGAAAGAGTCCCCAGGTTCTTGCCAGATCAGTGCTAGTCGATGTAGAGCGACCATGGCATTTCATAATTGTAGTCACAATAGAGATTTCGATCAATATCGAGGGAGCCATGTTTCTTTCAAATTTGTTGCCTCAAAAACCTAGCGACATAAAGGAGCTCCATGGAAAAGTAAGTTATTTCTCCAAAATCATAGCTCTATTTTTGGGTTATAGTAAGCAAGATGACTTTTATAGGAAACACTTATGGCCTTAGAGACGATATTTTTAATTACCTTTCTAATTTCTCAGAAATATGGTTAGAAACATTGTGAATTTGATTATGAATCTGGCATTCGTATGACACTTGTGATCCAGATTATTTTGCGAATGACATGAAGACAAAAATATAGTAGAGATATAAGAAGGAAATACACAGAGATATTGCAAGAAACACAAAAATATAGTGAAACACAACTTCTATTAATGAATAAGAGAGAAAAACATTGTAGAACACAAACTGGCAGAATGGGGTAGCTTATCTTTGAAAAAAAAGAGATGTTGGCTACGCTTCATTCGCAACAAGCTTTACATCACACTCCATGGCATGCTTAAAGGGCCTCCTTCACCTCAATTATATATCAAAGAGTGAGAGGAGAAAATTTCCCATGATGCATGTGGGATAAATTGGTATAAGTTTATAAAATGTCATAGGCACGTAAAACACTAGGACTTCTCGGGCGATCACCCATCCCAGTACTACTCTAGCCTGAGCGTGCTTAACTATAAAGTTCTAATGGGATCCGCTACATTAATGCTATGTTGTAGGCATGTACATAAGACCACTAGGAAATCATTACATGTTGTCTGTAAGTAACAAATGAAGATGACATTACATTCCATTCCCCATCAAAATCATAGGCCTGAAATGTTGATTCAATGGAAAAGGTGGATGGCCACCGAGATTCACCTTGATCATTCCTCCACCCTTTGGAAGCAATGGTCCCCATTGCGTCAAGTTCCCTTGGGATATGGGGAAACTTCTGTTGAATCTAAACCTTGGTGAGTCACTTGCCTTGTTGAAGTAGATACTCTACTTGTATTCCATTCAACATATATGGCTGCAGGATCTTCCTTGGTCTGAGTGTGAGATGACTCTATTGGTGAAGATGCAGCAAGAAGAGCTATATCAATGGGGGCTAGTGGTCAGAACCCCAAGCACACCTGAAAAGGGCAGTGACCAATAGAGTTATGTTGAACATATGGAAGACTCTCATTGTCTTTGTGCTCCTCTACAATATTGTCAACATGCTTATGTTGGATAGAAACGTATTGGGTTGAGGCTGTAGTGGTCGCAGTGACCTTCTGTTCACTGTCTAACTAGATTATGAAGAGGGAAAACTTTGCGGTATGAGAGATTACTTTGCGACGTTTTTTTTTCCAAGATCAATGAAGTTGTAATAGTCGGAGCTACCTTTGGTACCCTGTAGAGATGACCTCCTAGAGTAACAATGACATTGCGGAGCCGAGACTCATAAATATCAGGACGTTTCCACATATATGGTTTTCCTAAAAGAACATTGCAAACTTCAAGGGGGCAACATCACACACTACCTCATCCTTGAAGCGCTTGATGCCATAAGACATGTGACGATGTTGGCTGACACGGATGTCTCTTCCCTGACTCAACCATCCGATGGTGTATGGTTAGGGGTGTGCCATTGTTGGAAGCTTCAATCTCTTGACAACCTTGGCTGATATCAAGTTCTTCTGAATCTCGTTGTTAACAATGAAATGCAATGAGGTCCCCTTTACCCACATCTACGAGTGGAAGAGGCACTCCCCCTCCTCAAGCTCATTTGGTTCTTCTGGTTGTATTGTTGTAGTCACGATGGTAGCAGTAGGTTCTACATCGATGATTCCTTCATTTTTCTTTGAATCAAAATCTGAGTCAGGTTCTGATTCTTTTTCTTTGAGCTCAACTACCAATGACTATTTCGAGCGACATTCATCGGTGTTGTGCCAGGGGATTTTGTGGAACTCACACCACTTTATGGTGTATTTCTTAAACTTCTCATTACCCTTCTTTGCCTACATCTTTGATTGGCTCTCTTGAGGTTGGCCTTCCTTTTTGATATGTCCTTCATTCTGTGAGTTAGGGTTGTCTTTTCCATGCTTCTGTTGTGGCATATTTTCAAACCCGAACTACCACTTACTCTGCTGCTTGAATTTATGTTCGATTTTAACTGCATATCTATAAGCAACTCCCAATGAGGAGATGTCCAAGAAATCCATGTATGTTTGGATGTACCTGTGTAGACCACTATGGTACTTCAAGACCAAGTGTCGCTCAGAGTCTTTGATACCCATCTTTGAGTGCAAGGTATGAAAGATGTTGGTGTACTACGACACCATTTGGTCTATTTTTTTATGCATAGTCGTCCATTTCTTGTACTGGTCATCATAGTTTCCGATAGGGTTCTCTTCTGAATTGTGTAGATTCACTCGCGGTGTACCTCTCCCATTAACCTTCCCACCAAGAAAGACATGGGGAAGGGATTTAAGGAGCACGAAGGTGATCTTTTCACTGTCGATTTTTTTTTGGAAAGAGTAATAACATTCTAGCATATTCAACCATTTTTCTAGAGCATCTGCATCTATCTAGCCTTCAAATAAGGGGATATCAAAATTGACTTGTACCTTGAAGGGTGTCGCACCTTTGAAATGGTTTCTTTTCAAAGATGCCTTTGCCACCGCCATTGGTAGTCTTTGAAGTATCTAAGCGAAGTTGTCCATAATCTCGTTCCTCTGCCGCATGAGGACTTCGTCAAGCAACATTTTGAAAGGATCTCCTACTCTGTCATCTCCCTTTTCTTCCACCATGGGAGGCTTATTGGGCTAGCAAGAGAGGTTGTCCTCAAGCGAAACTAGCTTGATACCCAACTCTCTATACCTTGACCTCGTCGGGAACCTACTCTAAGAAACGACAAGTAGTAGACTGCTATGATACCACTGATCCAGATTATTTTGAGAATGACATGAACACAAAAATATAATAGAGATATAACAAGGAAATACACAAAGAAATTGCAAGAAACACTGAAATATAGTGAAACCCGACTTCTATTAATGAATAAGAGAGAAAAACATTGTAGAAAACAAATTGGCATAATGGGGTAGCTTATCTTTGAAAAGAAAGTGATGTTGGCTACACTTCATTCTCAACAAGCTTTACATCACACTCCATTGCATGCTTAAAGGGCCTCCTTCACCTCAATTATATATGAGAGAGTGAGAGGAGAACGATTCCCATGAAGCATGTGGTATAAAATGGTATAAGTTTATAAAATGTCGTAGGTATGTAAAGCACTAGGACTTCCCGGGTGGTCACCCATCCCAATACTACTCTAGCTAGAGCACGCTTAATTGTAGAGTTCTAATGAGATCCGCTACATTAATGTTATGTTGCAGGCATGTACATAAGACCACTAGGAAATCATTACATGATGTCTGTAAGTAAGAAATGAAGATGGAAATACATTCCATTCACCATCAAAAGGGTGAATATCACGGTTCATCGATACCATAGGCTTGAAATGTTGATTTAGTGGAAAAGGTGGATGGCCATCGAGATCCAACTGGATCAACTTGCAAGTTACCATGCACTGTATATGTAGGCCGCAGTCTTTGATTCCACTGGTTTGTTATGTAGTTGTAGTATCAATGATTACTTTTGAAGACAAAGTATAGACAGTTCATAATTGACAAGGTTCTACATGCATGAACTAATCTGACTGCAAGCAAAGTAACCCAATTCAACTAGGCAGGAGGCAATCTGTTGTTACCCCCAGTTGAATGTAATTGAAATTATAGGAAAGCAATTAATCTAACTAATTCAACTGAACATGAAGCAATCTTTTTTTATCTCCAGTTGAATGTAATTGAAATTGCAAGAAATTAAACGAACATAACTAATTCAACTGGACATGAAGCAATCTGTTGTTTCCTCCAGTTGAATGGCTAACTAATTTTGCAGAAAGGAAATCTAACTAATTGCTAAAAAGGAAATCACGCTCCCTGAAAGGAAATTTGTTGACTATTTGCAGGAAA
Organism: Picea glauca; assembly: GCA_000966675.3. Lineage (NCBI taxonomy): Eukaryota > Viridiplantae > Streptophyta > Pinopsida > Pinales > Pinaceae > Picea > Picea glauca. The sequence continues at coordinate 199,562 of JZKD02S1158958.1, read as the reverse complement.
GAAAACCTTAATCTAATCCTTGCCAAGATTATCACTATTATCACTCAATCCAACAAATATAATTATTGTGTTAAGCACGTTTATTCAAAAACATAAAGGAATGCAAACCTAATCGAAAATTCAATTATCTCAACTATAAATAATAAATAAATGCAATCATACGTGAATAATCAACGGCATAAATAAATTAATGATTAAATAAATCCAATCCCTCATGAATAATTAACTGAGTAAATAAATTAAATCACATTGCAAAGGATTGGTTACATAAATAAATGAATGAATCTATTACTAATATACAACATAAATTAATTACATTAATGACTCTAATATAAATTAATTAATCATACATACTATAATCTAAATTAAAATGAGAATTCGGGAAATATAATTTATTACATCATAAATTGGACTTGTGCTCTAAGAGTCTTCCCATAGAATGTAGAAGGAACTCTCTTTTATACATAAATTTGATTGAAACTAAAATAACAAATAATAAATGTAGATCCACAAGTTTCTCATGTGATCTCCACAATT
>JZKD02S1158958.1:180366-199015 GCA_000966675.3 Picea glauca | reverse complement strand
ATGCATTTGTTCCCCTTGGATAGCCCCTTTGGTCAATGGGAGATCGACAAACTTTTTCCAGGCCTCAAGAGGGCTGCGTCAGGGATGTCCCCTGTCTCCGCTCCTCTATGCCATTTAGGCCTCTTTGCTCAGCTTCCATCTAAACAACTATCAGCAAGATCTTTCCCTCCCCGGGCTCCGTATGGCTCCAAATGCAAAGGACATAAATCATGCCCAATTTGCATATGATACTCTACTGTTGGGAGGTGCCAGATTCCATTCTGCAAGGAGCTTCAAGAAGGAGCTAGAAACCTACATTCAGGTCTCAGGAAGTAAGATCAACCTGCAAAAAAGAAAAATTTATTGCTGGAACTGCCCTGGAATAGAAATTGGAAGAATCTCTAGAGTTCTGGAAATGGAATGCTCGCAGAATTGGGACTCATTCACATACCTGGATGTCCCGATCTTTAAATATGCCATCAAATCAGCGAACTGGAACCCCATCATTGACAAGTTAAAAGCAAAGATTCATAAGTGGGGGGACGACTGGCTTACCCTAGCAGGAAAACTAGTATTGCGAAAATCTGTTCTTTACAGTATCCCTATTTATCAATCCTCTATTCTTATGGCCCCCATTACAGTCATCGGTAAGATTGAAAGTCTCTTCAAAAAATTTCTGTGGGAAGGAGGAAAAGGAAACCTGAAAAAAGTTACATCTTGTCAGTTGGGACAAAATCCAAAGACCTTACAGAGAAGGAGGCCTCCAAGTTAGAAGTATTCATGCTCAGAATTTAGCTATGGGATCCAAACTCCTTTGGCAACTGGTATCCGGAAGATCTAGCTGGAGAAAGAAGGTTTTGTGGAAAAAATACTTCAGAGGGCAGAGACAACGGTGCTTAGATAAAAATCCTCCCATTAAAAAAGGATCCCCTATCTTTAAACTTTGTCTCAAAGCACTGGAACACTTCAGATCTTTATTGTATTGGATCCCTGGTAACGGGAAAAGAATCAAAGTTTGGGAAGATTCAATCCTTGGGGAAGAGCCTTTGGGGCAAAATCTTGGAATACAGAATATAAAACAGTGGCTTCAGGAGCAGCATGTCTTCACCCTATGGGACCTTTCTTCCTGGGATAATGAAAACAACTGGATTGATTGGAATTTATGAGGTCATCCCCCCAGGCTTTAAGAGGAGGCAAAGCTTTTGTCAAAGCTTTTGCAGGACAAAGCCCCACTGAACCAAGCTTCCAGGGACAAGAGAGGTTCGGGTACAAAATCTGGAAGTTTCACTACAGCTGAAGGCTATCAATCTTTAATGGCGGTCCCTCATGTTGCCCCAAATCCTATCCACTGAAAGTTCGTCTGGTCCACATTGTCTATCCTGAAAGTTGACCTTTTCTGCTGGAATATAGCGCACAGAAGTATCCTCACTGCAGAGAATCTAAGGAAAAGAGGCATGGAAGGCCCCTCAAGATGTTCCATGTGTAAGAATTATGAAGAAAACATTGACCACCTATTGCTTTCTTGTCCTTTCTCAAGAGAGGTATGGAAAGAAGTCCTTCCCACGAATATTCCCAGCTTTGATATGCCCGCTATAATTGTTGATCTCCTTTCCAATTGGGCTGACTCCTCTCCCTTCCATCTTGCCAAAAAGGACCTGCTCAAAACAGCTTGGATGTTGCTCCCTAAGTTTGTTTTCTGGAAACTGTGGCTTGAAAGGAACAATCGCCTTTTCAGAAGTGTGGAGAGCCCTCCCTCAAAGGTTGCAATGAAAGCCAAAGTTCTCCTTGGAGAGACCCTGGATTACAAACCTGCTCTTTGGAATGCTCAGTCGTTAGATGATAGGGAAACTACATGGCTTACAGCTCTAACCACAAGTGCTCAAGCACCACCCTCTGCCAGGTCTCCAGCTCTAGCTGTATGGGAAATTCGAATGAATGAAGAGGACTTTCTAAAATGGAGACTCGCAGGAGGCTCACTGTTTGTTTTTCGATGGCGCCTCTAAGGGAAACCCAGGTCCTTCGGGTGGAAGAGGAGTGATCCTCACGCCCTCAGGCTCCATTCGATCCACCTTTTCCTGGGAGTTGGGAGTTCAATCTAATAACTTTGTTGAATTTTATGCTCTGTGGCAGGGTCTCCGACAAGCAATCAGTTGGAACATTCAAACTATCTCAGTCTTTGGGGATTCCAAACTTGTGGTGCAGGCCATGCGCACAAAGTCTAGTCCATCCAGCCTCCAAATGAATCGGATCTACCAGAAAATAATGATCTTAGCTGGCAAGTTTCAAACTATAACCTTCTTCCATGTGCTTCGACAACTTAACAAGCAAGCTAATCATGAGGCCAACTATGCTTCACTCCTGAGCAGGAGCACTATATCTGTCAATGGGATCGATTCCAACTGTAACATCCCGTGACTTTGACAGGCCTGATCTCGTCCTATGTAATCTCTGCAATCAGTGTACCATTGATCCTTGTCCCAGACTTATCCTCATGATCCTTTGGATTATAGCTCGATGCTCATGTGAAACCCGTGTCCCATTCATACAGATCGGGCCTCTTTTAAGCCAAGCTATCAGATCTTCTCCTCAGGTGATTCATCCTTATCTTCTTGGCTGTGCTCCTTCGGCTTCCCCCCCGGACTTATGGCCAATATGGATACTACCTCCTCGAAGAAGCCCTCCCTGAAAGAACGGCTGGGTGAACTGGAACAATCGTTGGGAAAGCTCCAGACTTATCTCAAGGAGAAGGGCATCTTACCAGGCTCCTCCTTTAGCTCAGATGGGGAAAGATTGGAATCCATTAACAATGATCTATGTAAACTCCGAGAAGAATTTGAATCCTCTTCAGAGGAACAAGCTGACTTCAATGAAGGCATCTCCATCCAATTCAAAGATGTTGCGAACACGTTTGGAGACTATGGGAAAATAATTGCTGCTCTGGAGCTCGCCGTCAAGAAGATCCTCACAAACCTGGGCATCAAATGACAATTGGATCATCTCAAAACTTTACTCCTCTGCAAATCTGTTTACTAGCTCCTCCATGATCAATTGTTGTAAATTTCTTAACTACAATCACGTTCCTACCCTTCTTATGCACTATTGCTTCCCACGCACTACTGTATCAATGTGGGCAAGTCGTTGTATCAGTTGGATACCAGTTTTTGTTTTCCTTGACCATCATTGGACTCAGCCACTCATGACAGAGCATTTTGTTTTGTTCAAGGAATCTCCCAGTGTAGCACAGCCTCCGGAAGCTGATTTTCCGGCCTATTATTAATCTATCCATTAGTTGCGGTCTAAAAAAAACAAAAAAAAAACAACAACAACAGTGTCACATCAAAAGTTTTGTGTTGCAACAAAGGCACACAATGTTCCGGTGTTGCAGCAACTGCACGGGTGTTGCAACAATGGTGTCGCAATAACTATGTGGGTGTTGTAGAAACTACATAGGTGCAACAACTCCATGGGTGTTACAACAATTGTTGTGAGGTGTTGCAACAATAGTGTCGCAGCAACGATGTTGCAACATATGTATTGGTGTTGCAACAAATAAAAAAATGTTGATTCCTCAAAAATTACGATCCAAGTTTGTTGAGATATTTTGAGGATAAGCTTATGTTGACATGATGATGCCTCATATTAAAAATTTCAAGTACCCACTTCATAGATTTTATGTTGTAGGAGTAACAACAGTGATAATTGCTTCTGCAACAATCAATAGACTAACCCATTTTTCAAAGATAAATGCAAAATATGTTATTTCTCTAATATTTAACCATAATTCATATGAAATACTAAGGAAATGCAATGGAAAACACTTTGGATCTAAATCCCGCACATAAAAATTAAAACAAACTAATACAAGTTCATAGGTAAGTGAAAATGGATTAGGAAGAGAGAAAAGAGGATGTAAAAAGATGACATTGATGCGGCCCATCACCCAGTACATATGTACATGGGACAAAGTCATTTTGGAAATGGAATTATAGATCTTGGGTACAATATGGTTTAAGAGAAGGAGCCTCCATATGGTGGGAGTCGCTTAATTGTGACAAGATAAAGTCACTTTCAGATAAAGCATATGAACAAGTATTTTTAGACAGGTGGTCTCATGTTGTGAAGAAGGATCAACATAGTAGTAAGGGTTTATTTTCAGGTCAACACTTCCTATTGCAGGTTCATGGATGTCCTCAACAGGAAAATGTTATTATTTTTATAAATCGTAGTAGAAAGCATAATTTTATCAATGTTAAGTTGGTTAAAATATTGCAAGTCCCCGCAAATCATATTTAAAGCACACAGGCTGAGGGTGAGAATGTTCAAAATTTTGGAGATTTGAAGATTGCTAAGTATAAATGTGTTTTGCATTCAAATTTTCGTGCTATAGATATGGATGACATGGATATCCTTAGATAGACTTAGTTGGTGCAATTAATGTTAATGTGGAAAATAAGTTTATGAAGCTTTTGTGCAAGAAAAATAAAATCACACTATATGATGCTTCTCGCACTAAACAACAAGGGTCCAAGGAGGCACATGACACAATGATTTCAATCACAATACTTACAAACATAGTAGATGAAGAATTTGAGGCTTAATTAGAGGAGGAGTCCTAGTAACACCTGAAGGAGAGCCTCATAAAGGGCATACAAAGGAAATCTAAGGAACAACATGACTCGAAGGAACTGAATATTGGAGATTCGAACAAAGAAGAACCGATAGGAAAGGTTGCTACATATCGCCAAACACACCACCCTTAGAAACAATAGGCCTCAATGTAAGGTCATGAACATTAGTAGCCCGGCCATGGACATACATGGAACCAAAACAACACCTAGTATAGAGGTACATGTAGGATTAAAATCAATGCATGCATATATATCAAAGTAACACGACAAAACATGGAATCAAATGAGCAACCATAATCAAGATTGAGGTGGTATGGTCATAGTTGGATACCATTTCCACATTTCCCTAGGATGGATGGATGTGCGTGCTTGGTACAACCTGACTGCATTGCTCAATAGATCATATCATATGGCTTCCACTCATGTTTTGAGGATGAAACATGCAAACAGGGATGGAATGTAACATACCTAGAGAATACAGGGTACCTAGGGATGTACTAGTGGGATAATGAATGTAATGTGGCTATAATCATGGAGTAGGCCAACTAAGTAGTTAAAGGATATGAATACACTAACGAGAGGTAGTTGGCATAGACCCCTAAGAATACACATGAGAATGTATATATACACGAGTGTAATTGTATTAGATGTGTTGGATGTCGAGTATTGTATTGTTGCAAGCATGGCTTGTGGAGTGATTCCTTCAATTGATGGTGTAACCCTACCTTAAAAGTTTTATCTATATTCGTGTGCCTATTATTGCATGGATGTATTTGGTTATCCTCAAGTCAAGGGTTTCTCTTTGATATTTTATCTATTATCTACCATGGTTTACTACATATTACAAGTCATGACAACTTAGCCAAAAGGACGTGTTGGCGCGTAGTGGGAAGACACGGGGTTATCATTAATTCACCAACAAATCCCAAGATACTATCCCTTTCGACATCACCTGCAAGTAGGTGAAGTCTCACCTGAAGTACCTATGGGGACTGTAGGAACCAGGTTTCCGCAGTCATGGGGAAATATGAGGCATTCATTCCTTATTGTTTACTTAACCTTTAATTATCATGTAATATACCATGTGCGCGACATTACTCCACTTAACATTCATTCATTCATCATTAACTTAAGTGCGCAAGATCATAACAACATATATCAGTAACATATTCAGAGTACTAAATATTCACCATCACTGCATAGTAGCCACAACTAGTAAACAAAACTATGCTAACCATCCATCACATGTGTTAAAAACATAACACACATAAGCAACACATCAAGACATAAGATTTAATGTGGTTCACCCCAAACTACGCTACATCCACAATGAATGGATTCTTATTCATTCATAATCTCCACTATAATTCATGCACACTATGCTCTTACATAGATATTCAATTACAACCCAAACCTGCCCTAGTCGTTCTATGTTGCAGTGCACACATACCTCTCGACTGATATTCAAATCACTTAGAACTCTCCTCAAAGCTCTATTCTCCAAGTGTTCACTCTTCGTTATCCATGACTCGAGACTACCTTCTACCCAAACTCATTACATACTTACAATAGTCTATTAGGGAGAATATTGTTACAACATGGTTAAAAAGTGGACAAATCATCCCAAAACTTCATAACTAACTCTCGTTTATCGAGCGCTAACTTATGATAATGCGCTAGTTTCTTTCCACGTGTGTTGCTCCTTTGCCAAAATGTCGTGCTATCCACTTCTGCACGATTCCCAAAAATTATCCAAAATAGCCTACTCCAACAAGCCCCCAACACTCACATGTGGCTTGTCCTGAGCCACTTGTTCCTGCTACTGCTCTCCCTTTACCATGAGCTTGGTCACCAAGAAGTTATGAAATGTTTGCTTAGAAGTGGCAACCATTTCCTTCACCTATTCTTCTTGCTTTGCTAACTCTTCTGCTACCTGCACTGTTATCGGGTCCTGTAGCTTCTCAGTAGTCTCCCGAGCGACTTGTTTCACCATTGCTCGTACAACCATGAGATCTTATGCTACGTTGTATGCTTCTTCCTGTAATAACTCCATATTTTGCGCAAGAGCCTGTTGCTATGCTCTCATCTAGTTCATTTCAGAGTATAACTTCTTGTTGTCTGCCATTGCAGTCATCTTCTCTTCTAGTGGCAAGTTGCTCATTGTCTCCTTAAACTTTTGTGCTTTCTCCTGTGTAACTCGAATCTTCTGCCCAATTTCTTGTAACTCGACATCTTCTATCAACTAAGTCTAGACTTTTGTTCTTGCTTCACAAAGTTTGGCACACTCTGCTTCTAAACTCTTGATATTCTCAATAGTCGTGTTCACCATCTTCTCCCTTTGCTCTCTCTCCTCGGGTGGAGTACCTGGTATTGCATGTGCTTTCAATTCTATAATCTTTGAGCAAAATCCTTGAATAGCTTCGTTGATCTTTGACACCTGCTCTTCTATTGGAGTATCCACCTCCATTGGTTCTTTTGGAAGTTCCTTATACACTTGTTCGAATATTTGTTGCATCCTCTCTACCTTCTGTGAAGCCTCATCCCTTTCCATGGTTACTATTTTGTAGTCAAGATGCAAAGCTAAGTTCTCTGTCGTGACCTTAACCAACTCATTAGAGGTCTTCTCTGCATCCAGGTTGAGTTTTTGCGTAATGTTGACCTACAATCCTTGTAACATCTCTATTGGAAACTTTGATAAATCTAAGTTAATGTGACTTAAGGCTTGCGCCTGCTCCAACATCTTGGTCGATGTGAATGTTATCACCCTCGGCACTATCTCTACCATCCTACGCTCTCCTACTACTTCTAATGACTAAGAGACTGTCGACCTCACTTCTGCAGTTTGTGCTGTCTTGGTCATCTGTGCATCTTCTACCTGTCGTGCTGGCGTGATCCTTGCTAGTTCTAACATATGGTGCAACTCAACCATTGGTTCTTGTATATTTCTATTCATCTCCTCTTGTTGTTGTGTCATGCGTTGAAATACATCATCTCTAACTTCCTTAACTTGATCACCAATCTTTTCCAGATTGTCCTCCATCAATGCTTGTATATTCAATTCCTTCACATCCTTCCTCTTCTTTGTCCGTGGCACTAATTTTCCTTTGTCGATATCTTTCCTCTTATCCCCTGGGTGTTGTACAGTCTTCCCTTTGTCATTTCTTGACCCTTCTTCTTCTTCTCCGCTTGGTATTTCTTCAATCTCTGGTTGTTGCATGTTTGGTTGCTCAGTCTTTGTCGATGGAATTTTCTAATCTGCGTCCCAGTCTTCCATGATCAGTCCCAGTTCTTCCTTTGTTATCCTATACTTCGTGGCTAGCCATTCTTCTCTTAGATCCTTCTTTCTTTGAATGTAGAGATGGTGGCGATTTGCCTTGAACCGCACAAATGACTTACATGCTTCTACCATCTGTCGTTGTATCCATTGTGTATCCTGAATACACTGCCTAATGGTCTCCTTGTAAATATAAAAAACAATATTATTATTTAATTGTCGCTCCTTATGTGGAGTATGCCACAAGTTCTAATATCTTGCAACCAAACATACCTTATCTTTTTTATCTGAAAACTTGGTGAGAATTTTCTTACATTCAAATTTTCAACCTAAGATATTTTTCTGATGAAGTTACATGTGAATAAGAGCTAATGGATTGATTAAAAATTCCTTATTAATGAATACATTAACATAATAGCATCAAATTGCCAAAGTTATTGTGTATGTTGGTAACTAAAACTCTACGTATCCAACTGACAATGCATCAACATCACACACATAGAACTTGGACAACAATGTGATAACAGAGTTCATCGGACCCCCTGGCTACGTCTTCGGGTTCATGAAATTCATGAACCTGCTTTATTGATTCTTCTTGAAAAGGCTGTGCATAAACAAGCCTACAACATGCTTCTCCTTTACAAAGAAATCTCATGAATCAACAAGCTCTCCAAAAAGGAGTCCCTCTTTTTGACCTCAAAAAGGGCTTAAATAGTTCTCCATTTGAGAACTATCTCAACACTTTTAAGGAGATAAAATCTATTGAGATCCCCTAAATTAGGATCCTGACATATCTCAAGGGATTGGTTTGAGAATATCTCTTAACCATCCATGAAGATCTCAACTCTCCATGAGACTAGGAGCTAAAACTCTTCTTAGCTTTTGCACCAAATAATTTTCTTTTGTAATGAAAAATACATTAATTTATGAGAACCTATGCTCAACAAGTATTAATCATTATATTTGATTTTTTGCCATTTTTGCCCCTTTACTTCAACAAGACATATCTCTAGCATATGAAGTCCAATTGACTTCATTTCAAATGCATTGGACAACTCCCTGTTAGCTCTTTGTTGGTTGCAACTGGGACCGACTTGAATTTGTCAACTATGAAGATCCTCCTGGATCATTGCTCCCAAAAATTGCGCATCATTCGGCTCCCTCCATGCTGCTAATGCAATAAGAATTAATAACCACTCGTACTGAAATTCAATGCCTTTATCTTGTGCCTCTCAACAGTCGATCAAGAACTGGTTGAGCAAAAATTTCACCCTGTTCATCTGCACGCCCTCGACGCACTTTTTAGTTTCCGTTATGACTACCGCTAGTACTTGGTCCCTCCAACACTTCATTAACAACTTACAGGCCAATACTTATGTCAAAAACCTCACTGTAGGGTTGCATATGCTCGCTACATCCAAATCGTTCACTCCTTTGTGCATATGAAACTTCTCTCTCGTGCTCTCTGATAAAGCCTTCTCATTCTTCTTGTCTGAAGATAACATCGAGGGGCCCTCCCCTTGTGATGATAGTCCAATAATTTGCACAATCAAATTTGTGTAAAGGGAGACTGGCCTATCGAGCCATTATTAACCTCCGTGCACGTAACTCAACAACATCTTTATGCAGACGTTGATATCTGTCATTATTCTAAAATGTGGTATGTCGAATAAATTCAGGATGTCAGCTTTCTCCAACCCTGTTGCTCATGTTTGTGTCTCTATCACAATCATATGTGTTTCTGCGCTGATGAATTTATTCAAATACTTGCTCGACACTAGCTCTGGGAATTTCCTCTCGTCCGTAATATCATGGTCTACATACTTTAAATTCAGTATCAGGCTTAACATATCTTCCTCCATGATCACTCTAAGTGAGATTTTTGGCTCCACAAGTGGATACTTAGCGTTTTTCGAGAACTTGACTGGCTTCGTTGTATCCTTCCTTACTGGTATGTAATCTCTTGGAAATATCATCACTAAAGAGGATGCCCCCGAGGTTTCTTCAACTACAGGTATTGTTGCTAACTGACTTCGATGTTTCCTTGATGTTGATGTTGATGTCGTTGTTGCCTTGGGTGGTGCCATCTCTCTTTGTCCATGCGACTAACATCTACCACTATGCAAAAATCTCTTAGCGCTGCAACTCCTTCTCGCTCGACTCTATATTAAAACTGTAATGAACCATAACCTTTCCACATAAACCCTTCTATTGCTTTTATATCCCATCAACAACGATTAGCTTATCTTCGTGCATAAACTTGTCATTTAATCCACTAGTAATTTGCATTCAATACGTGTCTTAACCCTACATTAACTCCAAATCTTCAAACGGATCCGGGTCTATATCTATCAATCTGTTATGATCTCTGTGGTACTTTCCATTTATTATGACGTATCTCCTCTATTTTGACATGATGTTTCCCCATAAATGATTTTTTTCGTCATGTTTCCTCTTTAATGCTCTTAACGGTTGTCTGCGCGATCTCCTCTCTGCGTAGCTTGCTTCCTTTGTCTGTGTGGCCTGCTGCCTGCTTCTTTATTTTCCCTGACATTTTCCTGTTTATCCTATTTACTTGCTAATTTTACCTCCTTTGAACGCTGATTCACTCTTCAACTTTCTACTTCTTCCCTGAAATCTTTTCTTGCTTTTTCCCTTTTGTTTACTTTTTATTTATTTTTCTATCTACACTATAATACATATATAAAGTTACTTCATAGTCAACTTATTGTGCGAAAGGATGACCATCCATGTATAGTTTTAGTCGACTCCCATTAACTATCCCTTCCATGACTTCTCCATCCAACTTCTCCAACTGAATAACACACGTTTTTTTCACATATCTGATCACATATGGGCCTAACCAATGCATCTGGAACTTCCCCGAGCATTGTAGAAACTTACTAGCATAGAGTAGTACTAAGTCTCATGTCTGAAACTTCTTCTATTTGATATGTCTATCATGCCAAGCTTTCTCACATGCTTTCTGAACCTACTGATGGAAACCTGTGACAAAATGGTCTTCTTCTAATTCCATAAGCTCTGAAAGTCTCTTTTCCATTATGCTTGAATCTGTAAGCTCTATCATTCCAGTTTCCAACATCCTGTCTATTTCTGCTTTTACCTTCTACTTATATTTATGGTTTATTCGATAAGGTCTCTATCTCACATGTTTGACATTTGGCTTCAAGGGAATCTTCATTTCTCGTAACTCTCCAACGATTCCTTTCATCTCTGAGAATGTCGCTGGAAATAGATCCTGGTACTCATGCAACAAGTCAACAATATTCTCAATTGTTTCCTCACTCCAGTAGTCTCTTATGTTGGCAAAATTCAGCTTATCTTTTGTACCTATGTTCACTTTGTGCGTTCTTAGGGTCTTTACATATATCGTTGACTCAAGCTATGATCCTTCTACTGCGTGCTCCCCTTCAATTTCTGGTATCAGTAAATTTCTTGGGTCTTCATCCTCCTGGTTTTCTTCCACAAAATCATAGCAGTGCAGGACCTCTTCAACTGTTGTAGTAACCCTAGGTGTACTATATATCAGGTCTTTTGTCGCAAAAATCTTAATCTTGATCACCTGCAAGGTTGAGTCAATCAACGGATTATTATTTTCAAAACTAAACGTTACCTCGAAGTTCCTAGTCAGTTCTTCTCAATCTCTTGTCCCTCTACCCACTTCTAGTTCCATGTACCAATTCTTTGGAGTAGTGTCTAGAGTATGCCCAAATAGATGCGTCCATTCTTGTGGAGGTACCGATCTCCACTGTGCAGTACACTTCGTAACATGATATGCTGGACAACTTAATCCACTATACTTCGGCATGATACTTTCATTCTTTGTCTCGAATATGACTTGTAATAACCTTTTGCATTGCCGCCAACTTCTTATTCCATCTTTGTGTGTAGCCCACCATATCGCTGAAGTCACTTTTAGTGCGACATCTAGGGCGAAGAGTCTTTACGGATATGGAATCTACATTTCAAACTCATTGATAAAATATTCTATATGTGTTAGTTCATTATACCTTGGAGGTTCAACTATTTCGGTTGTAATCCATCTCAATGCTCGGGTAATTCGAGCACACTTTCTTGTCTATACTTCATGCAATCTTTGTTGCCAATTCTCCAAGGATCCTTAGGAGTCTGATGCACGTGAGATGATACTCCTCCAACTAAGTACACCTTCAGCTGTAGGATTTACATAGTCATCCATTCCTGTAGTCATATTATACAAATTATCATGTTCTTTTCTCTTTGCTGGTTCTACATACCTTCTTCCTTTTGAGGGGTCTACCGACGCGATAACTTTCAAGTCTTCTACTTCGAATACCATCTATCTTTTCTTTAGGTTAATGATAGTCTGATTATTGAATGCCCAATCAAGTTCGAAGAGTGTTAGATAAGGTGTACTCCCATCTAATATGTCGATCACTTCGAAGTCTGTTGCACTGCGCACTCCATCAATATTGACACTTGCTCCTGTCAACCTTCCCACTTGAACAATCTTATGTTGGTTTGTTAATCTCAACTAGATAGGAGACCAAATCAGTTTCGATTGGCCCATCATCTCCCAAGTCCGTCTCGGGATAACATTCACATCAGACTCCAGATACATAATTATATTGTCCATATAAAGCTTCTATCTACGCATTGAGCCTGAACTCCCTATTTATTCTCTTCTTACTATGCACCTGGTTAATTGCTCTATGTGCGACATGTTTCTCTTTTTCTTGGGCACAATGGTCAATCATTATGCACAAACTACTCAACACAGATTCATCCTTCATTAAATTTAAGCAACTTTTTAAAAATCTATTCAAAGTACTCACCTTATCAGTTTGCTTCTCCGAATGGTCATAGACTAGAGGCATATCATATACTGGTGGTCTATCATACAACGGTGGCGCAGTCAAAGTTGATGTTATCCAATCTGCTCCCATCAATTCTTTTCTTGTTTGTTGGTAGGTCTCTTTCTCTTTCCTTGGATCAAACAATGGTAATGGCTCTGTTGCTTTCCTTACCCAATGGTGAATTATATTTCCTTGATCCGTTGCATCAATTATGATTCTCGATTCTTCCGTGCATAACTGCTGCTATCTTAGGTTGTTCGTCGCATGCCTTAGCTGCTATCATATGTATGCTCCGGTTCTGGTTCCCTCTTGCCTGCCATTTTTCTATTAAATGTGGACAATCTTTCGTCGCATGGTCTACTGCTCTACAAAATGTACATGTCATGCACGGATTCGAGCAGTCGTGCCCTAAATGTCCAGGATGATTGCAATCGTAACATATGGTAGGTCCTCTTCCCCGACCTCTAAATCCTCCTATGCCTCCTTGATTATAACCTTCTCTGGTAGTATTAAACTGTGGGGCTCCTCCTGCTTCTTCACCTTGAACTCTATAAGCATCTGAAGTGCGCTCTCTCATCAAGTCTAACGCACGATAATCCTTCTCGTAATGTCCGACGGACTTACATAAATTACAAAACAAAATCCTCACAGTTCTCTGGTATTTCTGCATCAATGGAAAATTATGAGGGTGGTGACCCACAGTCTTGAAAATTTCACACCATAACCCTAATGGATTCAGGGATCCTGTATTCAAGTATTACTGGATTGTTGGACACTCATCTTTATGATGGCCTTATGTTTTATAGGAGATAAACAAGACTCTCTTGCACTTTTCTTTCCCTTTCGTAATTTCCTGTAATTGAACAATCAATGCGACCAACTATGACTAGACTTGAGCCATTCTCGCATTATTCTCTCCTATAGGGGATGCTTCCAATTTCATCGCAATTTCTAGAGCTTGTGACTATGTCGCAATCTTCTATGGTGTCAACAGGCAGTGTATATGCGACAATAAACCTACAATAAACCATTCTCTATGTTGTTCATCCAGAATCTGAAACGTTAGCCGATCTTTCAATATCTTAAACCTTTGATCATAGTCCCATACTAATTCATTTACTATCTGTTTGATCTCCTTTAGCTCTATAATGCACTGTGACTGAGATTTAGGCTTCTGGAACTCTTTCAACAAGGCTTGTCTTACCTTTACCAATGTTCTCATCTGACCCGCAGGTGTAGTATTTTGATATTTCATATACCATAACAGTGTGCAATCCCTTAAAGTCGTTGCCAATTACGCAATCTTCACATCATCTTCCTGGACTTTCTGGACAATTCATATCGTGTCACAGACGAACGAATGTTGTTATGGATCTTCTGAATCGGCCCCTTAGAAGAGAGACATCCTTAAGGTGGGATCTACCCCTACCATCATGTTCTACGCGATATTCTTTCCTGATACCACTAACTGCTTATGACTCGATGTACCACTTCCACTACTTTGATTACTTCCACTATTATCTTTACTTCCTCCAATAACTACAATTGACAAAACTTATGATCTTACCTCAGTTCTTGGCGACGCACATAGGGTCGTGGGTTCGATGCAGAGTCCGATCTGAGTGGGATCTTCTTCTATTGGAATGAGCTGACAGATCTTTTCTTTTTTGCACAGACTCCCTTCAATTTGGAATATTGCACCAATGTCTCTTTCCTTGATCTCACTGTGTTTCCCTTCTCTCTCAACCACAATCCTCTTCTTATTCGGTCTAAATTTCTTACCACTGCGCAATACTCCAATTTCTTTGCTCGTCGCACACTCTTCTTCACTTGGCATCCTCACACCATTCATTCCTCATTCCTTCTTTTCATCCCTTTTTATGCTTAGATCATTCCCTGGTCAGCCCCTAGTTTCCCTATGTCCGCGAAGGTGTTTAACAATCAAATTCCAATGTCATCACTCCTTTGTAGCATAACAACATTTTAATCCACGTAGATATTGACTTCAAGTATCTTTTGTGCGGTCCCTTGAAGAATTCTCTTTCAACAACACTATATGACTCAGTACAATCTATGGCAAATTCAGTGACGTAACCTCCCATCACACTATCCAACCAGTAATCAACTACGTGTGATGTCTTATTGATTACTGCATTAACTTGTCGAATCAATTTAGGAGTTCAATTCCTCGAAACCGCAGTCCGATATCTTCCAATCTGTTCAATAAATCTTTGGATCCACTCTGCTAACACATTCGAAAAGTCAGTGAAGAAAATTTCATGCAAATATGTAAAAACATACCTTTGTAACCATTCTTTCGCATTGATCCTTGAATTATGATTCTGATCTATTGCAAACTCGATCTCCTTAGTATTCCACTGATTTCCTCCTTAGTAGGCCTCCACATCCCCCTCATTCGTAGATCCCAGTTCGGGTAACATAACCATTTGTTGGACTTCCCTTTCGACATCACCCACAAGCAGGTGAAGTCTCACCCGAAGTACCTATGGGGACTGCAAAAACTAGGGTTCCACAGTCATGGGGGAATATGAGGCATCCATTCCTTACTGTTTACTTAACCTTTAATTATCATGCAATATACCCTGTGCGCGACATTACTCCACTTAACATTCATTCATTCATCATTAACTTAAGTGTGTAGGATCGTAACAACATATATTAGTGACATATTCAAAATACTAAGCATTGACCATCATTGCACAGTAGCCACAACCAATAAACAGATCTATACTAACCATCCATCACATGTGTCAGAAACATAACATACATAAGCAACACATCAAGACACAAGATTTAACATGGTTCACTCCAAACTAGGCTACGTCCACAACAACTGGCTTCTTATTCATTCATAATCTCCATTACATTCATGCGCACTGCGTTCACACATAGATATTAAGTTACAACCCAAACCTACCCTAGCCGTTCTATGTTGCAGTGCACACATACCTCTCGACTGATATTCAACTCACTCGTAACTCTCCTCAAAGCTCTATTCTCCAACTGTTCACTCTTCGCCATCCATGACTCAAGACTACCTTCTACCCAAAACTCATTACATATTTATAGTATTCTATTAGGGCTAAGCCTATTACAACATGGTTACAAAGTGGGCAAATTGTCCCAAAACTTCCTAACTAACTCATGTTTCTTGTGCGCTGACTCTTGATAATGAGCCAGCTGCTCCTTTGCCAAAATGTCGCGTGATCTGCTTCTGCGTGATTCCCAAAACTTATCCAAAATAGTTTGCTCCAACAAGATGTTAACTTGCAAGACATTTTTGCCACATATAATATATCGTGTTGAACAAAGGTCACTTATGAATATTCTTCATAAGCATTAAAATTAA
This sequence comes from Picea glauca, assembly GCA_000966675.3. Taxonomy (NCBI): domain Eukaryota; kingdom Viridiplantae; phylum Streptophyta; class Pinopsida; order Pinales; family Pinaceae; genus Picea; species Picea glauca. Next base: position 182,908 of record JZKD02S1158958.1, on the reverse strand, counting down.
AAAAAAAATCTTAAAAATACTTGTTAAAACGTGGTTTTTAAAATTACTATATAATAACAATAATAATCTAATTTTGAAGTCACAACCTAACCAAATGAAAAATTAATTTATGAGACCCCCTTGTTTGTGGGATGAGGGATCCCCTCCACGGTAAGATTTGACTGCTTAACTCTACGGAGGTGTACATACCCTACTCCACTTTGGATTAAAATGACATCCTAAGAGAAAACAATGTTCTTAACTGTTAGACTCACTCAAGTTGTATACATAGTCAAATACAACCTTATATTTCTTTTTAACAATGATGGTTACATGGCTAAAACATGATTGCAACCTTGGCCATATTCATGGTCCATAAATTTCTTTTAAGGCTTCCAACTAATCTTGAATACAACCAGTTGAGAGCATGCCCATTAAAATTGAAATTTGAAGTTGAAACATCATTATGACAAGCACCCAACTCGTTGCTCGAACAAAACATAAAGTACATAATAAGCTAATCTCGTAGCAAGCATACCCTCTTTTTTTATGTTTGTTTTCTTACAAATCTTACAATATTTTTGATGAAATTTTATAATTACATATGTTTGTATTGCTAAAATTACAATATATAATATATAGTTGTTGTAGTAAAAATCAAAATCTCAAAATCCATTTATAATACCAAAACTTGTAAAATTAATGATTTTAATTATGGAAATTGCGACCACCAACTTCCATTAAATCATTTTATAAAAAAAATATTTACAATATAATTAAACGACTCACTAATTACAACATTATCTTAACATTTTAAAAAATGCATTAAAAAGAAATACCAGCTTTCAACTATTCACATTCACTACTATTCCAAACATGTACATATTTATTCACATTCACTACTATTCTAAACATGTACATATTTATTTATTCACATTCACTACTATTGTTCTGCACTACTTGCTACTAACTTATTAAATAAACATTTACCCAAAGTCCAAGAGCGTACTCTCCACACAATCACCAAAAAGCAAAGGAAAAGCCCAGTGGACCACATAGATAATTGAGCCATTAAGACAAGGAGGAGCTCACCTCGCTCTCTAGGAGATTGAGTGACAAGGTGATGTTTTTGAGATGCACGTGATATAGAGAACAAAGGTCTACATAGACTTTAAAAAGTGACATGCCTAATAGTTTTTAATGGCTTGAAACATAGTCTTTAGGAGAGGATTGCTTTTTCCTTCTATCAAAGGTCCACATAGACTTTAAATAGTTTTTAATGGCTTGAAACATAGTCTTTAGGAGAGGATTGCTTTTTCCTTCTATCAAAGGTCCACATAGACTTTAAAAAGTGACATGTCTTCAATAGTTTTTAATGCCCTGAAACATAGGCTTTATGAGAGGATTGTTTTTTCCTTTTTTTCATGCAATCCAAAAACAAAATAGACATGTATGATATACACAATATATATGGTTTTGACATAAATCATCAATGGTATTTTCAATTATGTGTTTATATATATATTTGAAATGTATAGTTTGATAAAAAAAATTAAGTGATAAAAATGGTATTTAGGTTAAATTGGTCCGTTATTGTTTTGATAACATAATTTGATAGGGATACCCTATGGTCCATCCAATAATATTATGTAAAACATCCAACTCAAGCACTTGAACATGATCTAATTAACCCTCAACAATACTTAATCACTTAAACTAACTCCCTCTACACACACACACATATATATATAATTTTAATTGATCTCAAATTTTAAGTACAACGTTAAGATTTTGAAAGTGGGGGGAGGCTATGATCTTAAATTCTCACCACAAGTGAATACTGAATACTTGACCAATCGATTACTTGACCAAACCAATCTTAAAATTTAAGTGAACGAAGAGGTAAAAATGGGTAATTCCCCTGCTTCAAGTTTAGCGTACCAAGTTTCAAATCTCGTATGGTACAAGCCTGCCAGTTTGAATTCCCTTGCTTCAAGACCCTATAAGGTAATGTCATTTTGACATGATTGAATGACGAGGCTAGGAACACAAATAAAATAGTTTTATAATATAAAATTATTATTATTATTTGATTGGCGGAATCAACAACTAGTCGGGCACGTACTAGGCATGCCAACTTGACCTCTAGTTTTGAACCGGTAACTTCACATAACCAAGTGCCTTAACAATACACTCCATCATCAACTCTTCTACACCCCGAGAGCATTGTTATTGTTATTTTTGATATAAGATTAAAGAAGCGTTAAAATAAAAGAGAACTATTAACATTATATTTATATTATTAAAAGAAAATAATATATTTTTAAAGTGTATTATTTTATTTTTTTTGTAAGTTAGGAATTATATTAAAACCTGCTAACAAAAAAAATAACATTTGTCATGCTATCATAGGAGGCTGTGACAACATTGCCCTGGTGGGAAACCAATGTTGCCACATGGCCAAAAATTCATAATGTCCATGCAAAAATTGCAGAGCTGTAAGAGACAGAGATCTAATGTGTCATGTAGGGAAAAAATTATGTAGGCTAGACTGAACAGACCA
>JZKD02S1158958.1:158829-170386 GCA_000966675.3 Picea glauca | reverse complement strand
CAGATCTGAAAACTAGATCACAGTCCTCTTTGCTCAAAAAACTGAATACAAAAAAACCCCTGCCTACTGCGAACAGAGTAACGTTTCCCTTTATCAGTGGTTTCCATCGGTCATTTGTCCATGCCTCCACCGCTTTGGGGCTAGGCCATAACCTCGTAAACTTTCCGATGAGGGACTTTTCTGCTAGAAGAAGGGCAAGAGAGCAAGGCTTCTCTGGAGATAGCTCCAGAGAAGGGATCTCCTCCGTCTTCTTAACAAACTTGGACGAGAGAGAAGGCTTGGATTTGGGGCCTCTCGAACGAACTAACGCCTTGAATGCTTCCAAAGGGTCTTTTCCCTTCTCGACATTTTGATCTGGGGCCATCGTAGCCGACCTCCTACAATCAAATCGCAGTGATGAGCCAAGACCACTGTACCCACCCGCATGCAAAACGTAGGCGGTCTCAGGCCTCGCAGGGACCCTCTGAAGGTGCCGATCCCGCGTCTCTGAGTGCCGGGGAACCCTGACTGCTGTAGGCCGCGTCCTGTGATCAAATAACCTCTCAAAAAACGTACTGAGGGGGGACGCTCTGAACGCGTATACCCCTGATCGACTGCTGTAAAGAGGCCGAGACCACGCGCTGAATCACTGAGTCCACGCGCTGAAACACCGATCCGCGTCTCTGTCTACCCCTGACACGCGCTGGATCGCGCCCCGTAAGCTGAGAGAGYGATGGGAACTTGGATCGRCARCAACAAACGAAGCTCARCGCCCCTGCAAACGAAAACCAGAGCGATGGCGGCTAGGGTTTGGGCCCTAGCCRCATGGGCATTTCGTCTCGTTCCATTTCAGTTTTATTCACATTAACTATGTTATAACAAAATCAACACAGTAATTTATTTAGTTTCAATTCATCTTTGATACCAAGGTAAAACAAGATGAAGCTTTGTATACAACATTTAATTAATTTGGATAGTCCATTGCCATAATTTTTAAAAATCAACGACTTTTTATTGGTGCCAACAATATCACTCACATCTTAAATAATCAATTCTTACATTTTTTCAAACTCTTAAATTATCTAAGTTATTTTGCATGTAGTCGTTTTTATATCATTCATCATCAGAGCGACATTTTTACACGTTTGTTTGATTTTTATTGTTGACTCTCATCTCACAATGTTGTAGTCTAAATACGTTATAAATTGGTCCTTTTCCATCCATTCAAAATAGTGGAAAAGGAAACTAGTATTTTTGCTATGAAATCCCGCAACAATAGTTTTGGATTTTTGGAATTGTAGATGTCAGAAGTTAACATTACACAAACTGGTTGTAGTAGGGGTATTTGAGGGTGCTGAAACCATTTTTGTATTAAAGCCAACAATTTCATCAATAAATAATTGCAAATTTGGCAAATATTTCCTTGCTAAATTCCAGTGATGACCAATCAGAAAAGGTCGAAAGCATAAAATGTTTAGCCTTTTTCCTCACAAGTTATTGGACCTTCATTGTCAAATTTCATCTCATACATTGTGGAACTCAATATAACTTGCAAAACATGGTGTAAACAATATGGACACTCCCATCATGTTAGACATGGGCAAAGAACACATCGACATCATAATACCAACTAAATAACCACTAGTGCAACAATTGTTCAGTGGTCCATCATTGCACCATGTAGTTAGGAAGACATGATAACACCCTCATGCAACCGTAAGGGAGTAGTACCTCTTATTAACATAATAGTTGATTAGTGGAGTAAGCTAATCTTGTAGCAATTGAACCTTCTTTTCGACCACAAATATGATACAAATCCTACATAAATTTTAGGTATGAGTTGGATTCTATTATGATCCAAGGCTCATGCATGGTTGAATAATGCCCTTAGGTGTTTTTGTCCAATTTTGGATCAAACTTGATCATTGAAAAATTGATTAGAGTTCTAGATTGACAAGAACTTTAACTTTCTACATTGATACACAATTGAGGAGAAGTTTGTTACAAGATTAGACAACTTTGTTGATTGGTTGCTAATGAGTATGTTTCCTTACTCATAATCGAGGAGAAGTTTATTACAACTAGATTAGACAACTTTGTTGATTGGTTGCTAATGAGTATGTTTCTACATTGCTACACAATCGAGGAGAAGTCTGTTACAGGATTAGACAACTTTGTTGATTGGTTGCTAATGAGTATGTTTCCTTACTCATATTCCACTACTACTTCACGAGACATATCATGTGAATGTGTATGTGTAATAATAGAGAAATATACCTATCTCATGACATTTTTTTTTCCCAGGTTACATTCCCTAGGGAAAACCCTCGAGTACTTCTCCATATTTCGAGGATGGTACTTAAGGTAAACCCTAGAATCTTTAGAGCATAAAGGAGATCAACAACAAGACTTAAAGCCATTACAACAATATACTTGTTATGAGGTTAACATATAATTTGGGGAAATTAAATTTGAGTAAGAAAAATAACAATGATTCCTCCCAATCTATTTTAGAATGAGACTTAACACAATACTATCCACAATTATAACAAAGTTAAAACAATACAATCCACAATTATAAAAAGTTCCAAAATGTAAGACTTGTAGCGTGAAGCAGGACAAGAGAACCCCAAACCCTTTATTGAAGGGGAGATAAAGAGCATGGTTATACACCATAAAATGTGAAACAGGCCACAAGAGCGAAGTCCCATCCAAATGTGCGAAATCAATGTTTTGTGTATATTTATTTATTTATATATAACTAATATCAGGACCCTACGGTTTTCCCGCCCGGTTTTGCTGACGACAAAGCCGAGAAAAGGCCGCGTGCAGAACCATGCGCCAAACCGTGCGGTTTCATTGGTCGTGGAGGAAGTCGGGAGTGGCAGAGAATTGGAAAAGGGAAGAGATGGGCATCCAGTTTCGGAGGTTTGATGAAATGGGTTCTGGCTTTTATAGGCCGATATCGTACAATATTCCCGCGTACCCAGGGTCTTGCCCTTGTCATTTCTGGGCTATAAAGTCACATGAATCAATGAATGCGTATATCCATCAATATAAATATAGTATATATCCATTAATTATTTATACATGTACAGTGGGAAGGCTCGTCTTTTTAATGTGGTTATAATGTGGTTATAAGCTGCTCAACTTTTCGGTTTTCTTGACAACGTTGGGTTACCTGACCTCTTCAGCTATCCTCTGCCTGGTTACACGGCCATAGATTCTATTCAGAGCCCTTGATTCTGCTTTATGCTGTGACAATCCATTCTGGGTATATTAATTTTTCCTTGTTTCTGCCTTTTTCGTAGCGACAATTTATTCTGGGCATATATTTTTGAGGTGGCAAGCTGTAGGGAAATTGACCTGGGAATATTGGTTCATGTTATGATCACTTGTTATCTAGCTTTAAGTCTCCATGGAAGACATTGGATAAGGTCCGACCGGTGAGGTGAGAGTGTTTAGGAGGAGAAATGGGTCTTCACAATGTTGCAGAAAATAATGCTTCTGTGGACTCCAGAAAGTTGAGCAGCAAGGAGAAGAAGTTGAGACGCAGGGAGGTATGTACCATGGGATTACCCCCATTTTGTTCTTCAAGGTTGGCTTTCTTTTCGGAGCATGATATATTCTACAATTTGGTCTAGAATCCAGCGATACACTCCTGCTGCCTTTTGTTCTCGAATTTGTGGTTTTGGTCTCCAATGGTACTGTACTGGTGTTATGGGTAGTTAATTTGTAGTTTTGGTTGTTGGATGTTGGACATATGGTGTTCTGCTTGGAAAGAACTTACGGGTTCTCAGACATGGCCATGTTAATCGTTGTTTAACATAGGGAATCCACATCCTGACAGCTTTTCTTTTGTATGGATCATGATCAAAAGGTGTATATGTGTCGGCTGCCCATTTGTCAGACGTTCCAGAAGTCCGAAGAAATTCTCCTCTTTTTATTTTACTGTGCTTGACTCATTTTTTTTTTTTTTATCTTGTTACCGTGTTCTTTGGGCTTTTCATGCACTTCCTTGTGTTTTCCAACCCTGTTCTCCATTATTTTGACCATCCCCTTTATTTGCAGAACCTATCCCTGTTATCCACTATTTCTAAGAAAGCCGTGGCTTGTACACCCCAAATCAAAACGACAAAGCATAAAACTTACTATTTGGCCCCAAGTAAAAAATCAACACCAAGGTAGACACCAAAGAAAATGCCGTACTTGGTGGAGGAAAAGTGCCCGCATCATAAGGGACCAAGTTGTCAGGGACGCGGGATGCCTTTTACAAGCTCAATGAATTCCTCTCTTACTCGCTTCTACCCTGCCCTGATAACTTTTATACCATGCACCGTGGCAAGAAACTTACCGTCCAATCCATTTTGCTGCTGCTGCATCTTCCCCATAAGGTTCTTAAATTAATGCATATTTTCTTCAATTTTTGACAGTCTTCATAGATTTCCTCTCAAATGGTTCTAATTTTGAAACTCGTCGTATATCCTCTTGGTTCTTTTTAACAGATCAATGATAGCTAGATGCGTATTTCAGATATTATCTCCTGCCTCTGCTAGCAAGTTCCTTGCTGCTTCTCTTATCCCCTACACTAGAATAAGGGCATTTTCTTCTTTCTCATATTTTTATGGTCTGCGTATTGCTCCTCCATGGTTATATGTTTCATGTTGGGAAGTATATTATACTCATTTGACCATTGTAGTTAAATTGTGTTGATCAAGCTAGAATCAGCCAAGGTACATCTTGATTTCCACCCACTTCCTTCACTATCGCATGGTGGGCTTTCTCGAGACATCTAATATGTGTTCATAGTGGGGTTGGAGATGGGAGCTTCTCAAGTGTGCCTACAAGTTAGTCTTATGATTATCCAGGTTAGGATGTCTTACCTCAAAGAAAGGCTGAGATGATGATTCTTATTGACACTTTGTTGATAACCCTCCTTACGCCTCCACTCATTATAGTTTTGGTGAGGTTAGAAAATCGTCACTCTTGCTTTTAATGAGTAGTTATGTAGTGTTCTATAACCATAATGAGATTCTCATTAGTTATTAAATCTAGTCTAGATATTCACATTATCTTTAATACCATATAATGCAATTTCCTAAACTATCTCCTATGTGATCATAATGGGGGTTTCTGACTACAAGTTGGTCTAATAATTATTTAAGGTAGGAAAGTCTTGTCTCAAAGGAGGGCTGATATGATGCTTCTCATTGACATTGTTGTTGGTCCTCCCTACATTTCCACTAATCGTAGATTTGGTGAGGTTAGACAATCATCACACTTGTTTTTAATGAGTAGTTTTGTAGTGTCTCATAATGACAATGAGCTTTTCACGAGTCATTGAATCCATCTCATTGCCTTAGTTTTTAACCGACTTATTAATAATAGATTTATACCGAACCAGCTGTTCCTTCTTGTTTCAATGCTCATAAAATTTTATTTGGCCATGCCTTAGTTTCCCAGGAAACTTCGAGGTTCACAATTTAATTTGCCACCCTATTCTTTAACTTCAGATGTGTTGTTGTTCAAGTATATTGTAATTTAGATTGAAGCCTTGCTCTTTTCCATAGACTCTTAGATTTTATCTGTTATTAGTCGATTTGTTCTTCATTATATATATAACATAGAGATAGTCTCATGTTATGTCCAACTTTTGAACATTCAAGGTTAAACATAATTCTAATCCTTGTTAGTCTCATGTTATGTCCAACTTTTGAACATTCAAGGTTAACCATAATTCTAATCCTTGGATTGAAGCAATAAATTTTGCTTCATTAGTGGTGGCAATCCACATTCTTGTAAAATAGGTGAACACTATATTTTGGTGATCACTTATCATGTTATCTTTGCTTGTTTTACTTGAATATTGTTTATCTGCCCAATCAACTTTTAGATTTTCCATCCTTTATGGGTGATATAATATAGTACATCCTCTCTGATATCATATAAACTAAAAATAAAAACCAAAAGATGTTTTTAGACATCTTCTTTTGAAACTTAGGTTGAAAGTTGAAACTATACCGGTGGCCACTATATTCAAGTGGTTGATCCTTTATAACCAAGATTTACATGGACTGTGGGTGCGGATTGGAATTGACAAAGGTTCTGGTGTGGGTGCATAGGCCGTTTCAAATTCAGGAATTGAGGGCGTGACACCTTACTTTTTTATATAAGTATATTTATATGCAAAAAACCATAAATTGTAGGGAAAACAAATATAGTATTCTAGATTGTAAACATTTAGATGCCAGTTGCCAAATTATGAATATCATATATGTTATGAGTCATGATATGTTGCATTCTACTATCTTGATTCTAGAAAATTTTTCGAAATTCAGATTTATCATTTTACTATATAGAATTCAAAATTTCATCTCAGGAATCAGAATTCTAAATGTTGTTCTATGAGTCAAAAGGAGTCTAAAATTACAAAATTCTTAAGTCATAATTTCATTGAAAACAAAATCTGAATTTTTTTACATTGTAAATAAAATTCATAATTTCTACAAAATCTGAAAATCGGAATTTGATAAAGGAAGCTGGGATGAATATGAATAAAAAATTTATATCAGAGGTTTGTAGACCAGATTCATCATTGCACACACACACATTGACAGCAACAGATATATTTTGTATTAAATCAATGCTGCGACCATACCATCCAGCAGAGTAATACAACAGCAAAAAGGAGGGACAGCCTACTGGCTATAGAGTTTTTCAAAAATACAAAAAATGATATTGGCTGTATGTTTTAGCTGTCTTTTCCTTACCCTAACACTAGTCTGCTGGCTACTATAATTCTTACAAACTGGGAAAGCAAAAATAAACATTTACAGTACATATACTAACTCTGCATTTGATCGGCTCCACTACGGGCTTCCAGATCGACTCCAATCTGGGATGCTGCTGTATATTGTATACGAAAACTTTGTTGGACTGTTTTTCCTCGTGAGCTGCCTGGTCACATTCAAATGATCCTATGGATACATTTGGAGGAGGAACCCTTGAGTTCTGCCCTGTATTTGAAGGCTGATGCCAGCCTTGTTTGAAGGGATTTTACCTTGTCCGCCAATTCTGCATTCTTTTCTTCCATCATGTCTCCTCTGATCCTTTACTCTTTTAGCTCTTGAGTTACTGCAAATTCCCTTCTATGCCTTCCCCGAATTTCTGTTATGGTCTTATATTCAACATCTTCTTTCTAATCATCCCACTACCTTAATACCATACTGAGTTCGTCATGGATGTCTCCTACAGGCTTCTCACACCTTCTGAATCCTCATCTCATTTCAAAGGTTTCACAATATAGGCATCTATCCAGGAGGTTGTTGTTGCCCATATCTCTTGGTCTATCAGACCTTCAGTAAACTAAGAGAGATGGAAGGGAATTGTTGCTACTGACTTGAGAGGTGATTATTTGATGCCACGGTCCACAAGGAATATCCATACCACACAGAGGTTGAGACTAGACTAAAATCAAGTCAGGTTGAGATTGAATTTGAGGAATAACCCCTAGTGAAAATTGCCTTACTGAGATATTGATGTCGCTAGGTATTATAAGAGACTATTCTGCTTGGCCTCTGAGAAAGAACCTGTGATGAGAGGCGAACAATATAGTTTAAGAGTTGTGGTGAGAGGTTAGCCAACAGAGCCTGTGAAGAGATGCATGTCCCTTGGCCTTTCTTTTGCTCCACTTCTATGATACTCCAGTATAGCCTAGGACCAACCTTCCACCTCTGGCACCATATGTGTAAGAGTAGAGTCGAAAGAAGGAATGAAATAACCCTTTGTCCTTGACATGTGTGATCTGTCTGCCATTTGATGATCTCCATACAATTCATAAATGGTGATTTTTATGCTGATGTAATAGTGGGAGGCGATGCAATTCCTCCTATCCAAAGTTTTCATTTGTCCAATGAATCTCTCCAATCCTCATTTACGAGGTTGCGAAGCCATTTTAAGAATGTGGAAGATTTGCAACCGCTCCCCCTCAATTTGTAATCGCCCAACTTGGGCGGTTGTGGCTTCATTTGCTTTTTGATTATCCTCATCATTGACTTTGAGAACATGAAAGAATTGGATGTCTGAAACCAATTTCCCAGGTTTTGGGTGTGAAGGCTCACCTGTTGGAGGGTGAAATCCTCTGGCATCACATTAAACTTAAAATGTGTTATAATAAGGTTGGAGTCTCCTACTGCAATCACCCTCCTTATCTCCTGAGTCTTTAGCAACTTAAACCCTTGAAAGATTGCTAATTCTTTTGGTTTGTTGTTGGTTCCTTATCCTATTCCCCCAAGCATAGCTAAAGTTCGGCTTTCCCTTGGGATTGATGGTAATCCTCCTTGCAACTACCACCCTTCATTGCATATATGATATTAATATATAAAAATCATAAATATTTAAATTACAAATGTTGAACTTATATAGGAATCTCTAAGAGTCCAAAATCAGGAAAATGAAAATCTAGTATTCTTGCTCCTACTTTAGTTTACACCCTTCATATCCTCCAATGGAAAATCATTTGGTATGCCCCTAGATTGATCATAAGAAGTACCATAGTCAAGAAAATCATTTCGTATGCCCCTAGATTGGTATGCTACCCACTGATGATAGAAGCAACAGAACCTCCCATAATCAATCCAAGTGAGCATGTCTCATCCTTAACATGAAAAGGATTGTTGGAAGAAGAGCCCAAAGATCCTCAAGCATGGATTGTTGGAAGAAAAACATGTCTCATCCTCAAGCATCTAGTGGTATCCGAGTCCCTGCATCTATGGGATTCAAATCCCACAATTTTGAAGGCCCCTTTTTATAATCATCCTTCAATTGAGACTTGAGAAAAGGTGAAGATTTGAGTGAATGTGCACGAGATCTTCTGCCTTTTTCTGATTGAAGTTCGGTTCTCTTTATTGAACGAATGAACTTATAAGTGCTTCTGTTTTTCTCTACTTTTCAAGAGCTGCTAAGTTGTAAACTTGCAAAAGAACTCTATATGTAAGGGTCTGCAATTTTGAGGTTTGAGCACTATAATATAACCATCACACAATAGGCTTTATAGTGCTCCTATTAGCAAGTGCATTTACATTTCCAAATGTGCCTCTTCCTGTGATGAATACAGAAAATTGGTTCTTTAGCTTCAATAACACCATCAAATCAGGACAAATATTAGTAAATGTTGCTCTAAAACCATCTTCCATCTCCTTGTTTTTGTTTGGGGCCTTCCTTTAACCCCAAATTTAGCCAAGTAAGCCTCATCATAGTACTTTGGCTTCAAAGTGCAGGACAAAGAAAGTGAATGGGTATTGTATTTGTTCCACCTATTAAAAATTGTCATTTATGATGCCATATGAAATAGGGTCCCACTCTTCATGAACCTGCTTAATTTTTTCCAACATATGGTCTATGTTTTCATAAATGCTTCCTAACGTAGGCACATATGTGCCACAAGTCAGTAGAAAATCATTTGGTGGCTTTCTAATGGATAGAAATAATTCAATTTGACCCCACCAAACCTCATCAAGAATGGTAGTTTGATGCAGATTGCTTTTTCAATGTTGCCTTGTCTCCATGTTTACCACTGTGGATCAATTACCATGGAAGACAAAGCTGCCCTCATGTCCCATAAGTCTTTAATCATTATATAGTGGGATGTAAATCTGGTTTCTCTAACCTTTAGGAGTTGGAGCTTGGCAAATTGCCTATACATTGATTGTACATGTGGGTGGTTTGTGATAAAAATCTGAATTTTTTATTATTTTGTCACAATTTTTTCATGCATTTAACTTCATCATAAATGCTTCCAAACATAGGCCCAAATGTGTCATAAAGATGTACCAAATCAATTGATGGCTTTATAATGGATAGAAAAAACTCAATTTTGACCGCACCAAACCTCATCAAGAATGGTAGTTTTGATGCAGATTGCTTTTTCAATGTTGCCTTGTCTCCATGTTTACCACTGTGGATCAATAACCATGGAAGACAAAGCTGCCCTCATGTGCCATAAGTGTTTACTCATTACATAATGGGACAAAAATCTGGTTTCTCTAACCTTTAGGAGTTGAAGCTTAGTCACAGTTTTTTCATGCATTTAAGTTCAATAGTAATAGAGTTGAAAGCAAGATTCAAACTATGAACCACACATGGAATCCAAAAAGTATGGTTATACATGGCCTCAATAATGGCACAAATTACTTTTCATGTGAACGTGCATTGTATGTGATGACTTGCATAAAATTTGAAGGGCCCATGATCTTTATTGTTTTAGAACTATTATGAGCAGTCTATTCAATAGTCTTCTCCTTGCCTAAAGCATCTATTTCCCTCAAGATATGTGGGTTTGAAGGAGACATTGGTATGATTTACCAATGGCCTCTTTGTTGTATGAGTCCAACAATTTGAAATAATCGACACGCCATTAAAACTCCAATAGGAATGCATTGGTTCCAACACTCCCTCCACAATCAACTTCTCTCTCTGTAGAAGGTTGGTGCATTCTTTCTCAAAGTTGGGTCCCTTGTAATTCCTAGGTGCTTCATTCACTGGCCTAAGCATGTATTGCCAATATGGATACCAAAGTACATTGAAAGGTTTTGCATGTTAAAATTATGGTACACGGTAAACATACCGACAACCATGGACCCTAGAAAGCCGAAAAACTCAAGGAAACTCACAAAACTACTTATGTATGCTAGATTTGAAAACACATAAGCTAACTAAAAAGTACTAACAACAAACTAATAAAAATTTGTAGTACTTAGAAAATCATCTTTGTTTTTCTTTGTTAATTCAGGAAAGCAAAAATAATGCACACTTATTGGTACATTGAATTAAATAGAAAGGGGTGCCTTCTCCTCTTTATAATGCAAGCAAAAGGGCTAGCAATATATCTGGGCTACATGCATGAAGTTTGACATTGTCAAACCCTAACTCAAGAGGCCTAGGATAGAATGCCTATAACATGACTAAAACAAGTAGATCGGATTTGTGAAATAAATAATAAAGATTAGGATTTGCTATAGTTTTAATGAAATAGGGACTCATCAATCCTTGAGTATCGAGCTTGTGGTGCCTGCTTCAGCTTGTAAAGGGCTTTCTTCCCTTTGCGTACATGTGTTTCATGCCCATGTACCTCAAAACCTCTAGGTTGATTTTTGTAGACCACCTCCTCAATTAGTTCATTCAAAAGTGCAGTGTTAACATCTATTTGATATAGAGACCGACCAAAAATTGATGCTAAAGAAATGGTAGATCTGATGGAGTTTTACATGGTAACTAAAGAAAAAGTACCCTCATAGTCAACTCCTTTTTGGGAGAATCCTCTCACTACAAATCGAGCCTTGTACTTCTAAATTCTGTCATCATTTGCATGCTTTGCCTTGCAAAGCGACCTGGAGTCAATCATTGTCTTCCTTTGGTTGTGGCACAATCTCTCGGACCTCATTCTTCACGATGGAGTTATACTCCTCCACCATGGCATCCTGCCATACCTTCTCACTTGTCGCGTCCTCATAATTGTGTTAAAGTTTCTGCTATTATTAGGTTACTTTCATTTTACTAGATAACAATAGCATAATAGACA
>JZKD02S1158958.1:116459-143689 GCA_000966675.3 Picea glauca | reverse complement strand
TAAGTTAAACTAAATAAAGTTAAATAAATGAATATTTAATGGAAGTAATTATTTAGCTAAATAAATAAATCAAGTTAACTTGAGTGAATATTAACTTAAAGAATTATTTATTTAAATAATTAAACTAAATAAATAAGTTAAATAATTCAAGTTGAGTTTACTTGAATAAATAAATATTAACGTAAATATTAAGTTAAATAATTATTGACTTATATTAATAACTTGAGTGACTCTCAAGTCAAGTCATAAATTAAGTTAACTAATTATAAGTTAAGTAATTAGTAACTTAAGGAATCAAAGTGACTTCTAAGAGAAGAAAACCTTAACTCCTAACTAAGTAAAGGAGATCTAAGTAAGCTAACTACAACGAATCTCTTCTTGGAGGTTGAGTGTTTGGTAATAAAAGGAACCTTTGGGTAAAGTGTAAAGTGTTGTTGATATTGAGAGGAAGAGAAGAGTTTCATTGTAACAGGGTTTAGCGTGGGAAGATGTAAGAAACCTTCTGCAGCTTTCGCACGTTGCCATTGCATGTGTTTGAGGTTGCTTATTCTGCAAAAATCAGCTTGGATCTAGCACAACGTATTAGTGAGTTCTTCAAGCATACCCTCTTGGTCTGTGTAAAGCTAGAAAGGCTATTGTATTTGCTCCTAGCTCATATATTTGCAAACAAGAAAGATCACTTGTTGCTGGGGTTTTTCCATTCGGTTTTCCCTAGGGTAAATCTTGTGTACTATGGATGAATGTTTATGGCGTGCTTCTATTATGGTAAATGTGCATTTCAGTTTTAAAGTCTGATTCAAGTACATTGCTAATTTTTAAAAGCTAATCAGATCCGAAGATTACCATAAAATTAACATTGTGCAACATAAAGCATGAAATTATTTTGATATATCTTGAAAACCCTATGTTCTATATTTTGGGGATGAGGAGATAGGGTAAAGATGGACATAAAGTACGATTAGACAAGAAAACAAGTAGAATGTACGCCTTTCCAAGTTTCACATTGTTTCCATTTCCTTTAAATTGGAGTTCAGGGTCATCATTTACTTGAGTTACAAAGGTTGATCCTAATCTTATTTGAGCTCTATGAAGGGTTGGTTATCCCTTGCTTGTTTGGTTACTCCCCAAAGTTGTAGGTCAATCCTAATCACATAGGTACTCACTTAGGTTTTAATGTAACTAAATTACATTAATTATATAAATTGTAATGAATGGTTGTGCCCTTTAGCACATTCGTGTCTCTTAGTCACTATATATATGATAATGTTCTTGACTGGATATCATTCATTCTTTTGTATCCTCAGATTGATTAATTATTATTTATGTTCGTTGAACATTATGGGCTTTTCCTTTTACTTATGAATGCCTTTGGCATCTTGTGACTAACTCGAGGTATGCTATATAAGTATTAAGAACTAGTGCAATATGTTGTGTGGAAATATAATACACATATGCTATGTATAAGTCAATATTATTGGAACATTTTGTACTGGATCAAGACTAGGTGGTCTTGACTAGTTTGCACCTCGTGGAGTTCAAATCTGCTTCTAAATTGGGTTGGTTCATTGGTTGTCTCAAACCACTCGAAGTGGAGCCATTTTGATCTAAATTGACCCTCATTTGGTTAGTTCTTCAACCTAGTTTTTTGGTTGGTTATGGTCCAGTCTTGTTCTTATTGTCAATTGGATTTGGTTTTGATAAGATTGGTATAAAAGAAAACAAAACATTATGTATAAGAATGAGGTATGGAAACTTTATGTTTCCAATAGGGAATTATTGAAAGAATAGGGTTAGTGTTAGACAATATAATGTTTATTTTATAAAGTTAAGTTATATAGGGGTTATGTGATAAAGTTAAGTTATAGGTTAGACTTTAGTGTTAGGATATGTTAATGACATGTTAGGACAACATTATAATAAAGTATTTAGGATGTAATTAAGTGAATGGTTCCTCACTAGAATAATAGAGCATACCTCACGTGTCCCTCATTTGTAAATGTATGTATGCAACATCTTCGATGCTGTTAAGCATTGCTTGAATAATACGATATTGACCTTTGCATATATTTTGTCCACATGTTTGTGCATTATTTTTAACATGGTGTTAGAACTTCATGAGATTTTGGAAGACAACAAAGAAGGGTGTTGAGGAAAATTTTTGACACTTAAAATAAGACATTGAATTTATATTGGCATGTAACACTATTGCCAAATTGAAGATATGTGTGTGTGTATGTATGTATGTGTGTGTATGTATATGTATGTATGTATGTATACATATACATATATGTATGTATGTATATATTCAGACGAAGGGCTTCTCAATTGCTAGCCACATTAGCCTTCGAGGAATACCTTGTAGAAAGCCTCCTCTTGCCTAGAATATTCAGATGGAGGGCGTCTCAATTGCTAGCCACAATAGTCATTAACCTTGAGGGACTTGATTGGATTTGAACCTATGACCTATGGTCTCTTGGTCAATAATATGCCTTGTTGGATGGTTCAATTGATTGAGCTAACCCTTGAGGCTAGGTTTTCCAAGGAAAACCTCAAGGGATCCCCCCCTCTTTCTTGGAATATCCAGATGGAGGGCGAATTCACTGCTAGCCACAATAGTGATTGTTAACATTGAAGGACTCAATTGGATTGGAAGAAGTGACCTGTGGCCTCTCCATGGGTAACATGCCTTGGGTAGATGGTTCAATCTATCGAGCTAATCCTTGGGCATGCTATTAAATAAAGTTTGAAACTTTATTACAAGGAAAAAATAAAAAAAATGAGTAGTTTTGTGGTAGCATTCTTCTAGCAAAATATTGGGTCAACTTCTATATTGAGTTGGGTCATCACAAACCCACTCTCTATTCAACTACAATTGACACTTTATTGAGTTGGGTATGCTCACTCAGTTTTATGTTCTCTCCTCTTCTATTTATGCCTCTTTACAATACTTCTTGTGAGATGGAGAGATCATGATCATATTCTAGATGATGAGTAGTTTTGTTGTAGCATTTCTTCAAGAGTTGAGTAGTTCTATGTGGATGGTGGATGGGTATTCAAAACCCTTCCACTTTTATATTTAGTTGGATCATCATAAACCCACTCTCCTACTTCAACTACAATTGATACTTCATTGTGTTGGGTATGCCCACTTACTCTTATATCTTCTCTCTTTTGTATTCATGCTTCTTTACAACACCTCTTTATCAGATGGACAAATCAAGTTCATAATCCCTTAGATGATGTGAAGTTTGGTGGTGATATTTCTTCAAGAGTCAAGTAGTTTTATATTGACGTTGGTTTGGTATTCATATTGAGACGGGTCATCACAATCCCACTCAATCTTAATTCAACTCGATTGTCATTTTATTGAGTTGGGTATGTCCACTCCTTTTGTCCTTTTATCATCCTTCTTCATGTCTCCATGGCCAGATTACGAGGGGCATTGAAACGATGATAATTCTAACTTTTGGTCATTTATGTATAATTGCCCTCATTAATTGTATAACTAGGGTATGACTTAAGAGCTGACCTAGTCAACATTATTTTCCATTACTTTAGGTGACAAAGGTTAGCCTAAGCATTTATGTGGGCTCATAACCCTCTCAAGGGAGATGCCCAACCTCATTAGTTATGTATAAATACACAACACATGCCTCATTTGTAACATCATAATTTGATTCATCTTGTGATTGATTCTTTAACCCATAGACACCATCTCTCTCTCTCTCGTGTGCATGTGCATGCATGCGCTTTTATTGGTACAATCTACTCTTGATTTGTGTTGTAATAAATATAAAGTGTTTTACTTGGTTGGATTAGGGTTTGTTGAAGTTGTCCCCGGAGATCAATGACTTCAATAGATGTCATGGTAAAATATGTCAAAGTAGTCACAAACAAAGATGCAAATTATGTGGAGTTGGAACACTAGTATGTGAAAAATTCTTACCAGTTTTTGGTTCTTGCATGATGCACATTGTATAGATTTGATTTTGGAGGACATAGGTATGTTGGATTGGGTGTAGGAAATTGTTCATGAATGTAACCATGCTTCGGTGTTGAGCCTTATGAGAGAGTTCACATAGGGAAAACTTAGTCTTGTTGTTATCACATAATTTGCAACAAACTTTCTTATATTACAAAGCCTTTTGACAAATTACATGGCAAAATGGCTAGATTGGAAGGGCCACACAAAATTGGATGTAGTGGTTTTTTCAAGCAATGTTGCAAATATCTCCAATTTCTCCCAATATTTTCAATATTTTTTTAGTTTTTTCTCTGGTTGATTTTTTTGATATGTTTTTAGTTTTTTAGGTTTGAGTTGATGCTTGTCGATATTTTTCAATATTTTTCAATATTTTTCAATATTTTCCCCTATATTTTTGATTATTTTATTTCAAGACCCTCAACGATATATTCATCAAAATAATATTTGCAGCATTGGTTTCAGGGTCAAGTGGTAGAAATCATTTATGGGAGTTTCACTGAGGTTGTTAGCATCATTGAGGCTCTTGTGAAAAAATTGAGGATCATTGATGTAGAAATTCACCATTACACATTTATGAGGGTATTGATCGTGCCAAATAGGTTGTCAAGGCTTTCTATAAGTGGGATGTAGCTAAATATGGTCCCATATGGTGAATTATTGATTCTAGGTGGGATGAGAAGTTACATTCACCATTGCATGCAACAAAGGCATGTCTTAATCCTAGTGTATTTTATCATGAGGGGTGTTGAAATTAGTGCAGCTGCAAGAGCCATTTTTCGGGAGGATGGCATAAGACCCTAGCTGAGGACTAGGACCCCCAATACAGTCCTGGGGTTTCTTGGTATGAGACCAAGTAGTGAGAGCCATGGCAAAAGACCCCAATGAGGGCCCCCAGTATATGACTGGGGTTCTTGGTCTAGGACCAAGCAGTGAGAGCCATGGCAAAAGACCCTAATGAGGGCCCCCAGTATATGACTGGGGTTCTTGGTCTAGGACCAAGCAGTAAGTCCCTAGATATGTTCTAGGGCCCCTGGATGTGTTCCAAGGAATCCTTGCCTGGTGCTTGGATTGATCCTTGGATATGTTCCATGGTGGTTGATATAAGTCCCTAGATGTGTTCTAGGGCCCCTGGATGTATTCCAGGGAACCCTTGCTTAATGCATGGGTTGATCCYTGGTCTTGTACCTTGGTGGATAAGACCCTAGATGTGTTCTAGGGCCCTTAGATGTGTTCTGGGGCAACTTGGTCTTGGACCAGGTAGATCTTGGTAAAATACCAAGACRTGTTGATGTGTGATCCTCTTCCTCTCTCCCCGGATGGTCCATGAGACCTAGGAGTGGCTATGAAGATGGACATGACCACATTGTTGATGTGCCCTCTTATGCAGTGATGATAAAAGTTTATAAGTCATTATGAGACTCATGTGGACATGTTTTGCCATTGTGGACCCCCTTTGACCTTGTCTTAAAGTTGCCCCCCTTGCTTGTTGTCTTGCTTTCCCTCTTGTTTTATGTGGTGGGTTTTTTTTATAAGTTACTTCAATTTAATTGACATTTAATTAATATTTATATTAATTAAATTGTCAATATTTAATTATTTATTTATATTAGCCCTAACCCCTCTCCCTAGCTATAAAAGGAACCCTACCCTCTAGAATTTAAACACACACTTTCTCTCCTCACTCCTATTGCTGCGGCGACCTCAGTTACTCTCTCTTGGTGTTGGTGCAACCCCTTCTTTGGTTTATCTGTTTCAGATTTGAGGTGTTTTACTTGGTCTTGTTTTTGACCGGGAGCTTCTTCCTTCTATCTCCTGGTGTATGAGGTGTTGGTGGTGTCTCCCTTGGCTGTCAGATCTGTTTACTAGAGCTACGGACTCGAGTACATGTGTCGCGACCCCTCTTCTGGGCTGTTAGACTTGTGTATAGGTACCGCGACCTCTCTTCTTGGCTGTCGCTATCTGAGTTAGGGATCCTGTTGGTGTATTTTACCTGTTGTCGCCTTCATCCCAGTGCTGTATATCTTTTCTGTGGAGAATTTTGCTGTCTCTACTGTGGAGGGTATTGCTATTTCATCTGTGGAGGATTTGTTGTCCCTATTGTGATGTTTTGTTTTCTCAACTTGTGGAGTATTTGCTGCTGTCGAGTTCTATAGTCTCAGCTGTGGACAACATCCTTCTACAACCTTGTTTGTGGTCTATCCGTTGGCAAACTGTCCTTCAGTCCATATGACAGAGATCAAACCCTAGAGGTTTGATCCATGAACCTTAAACTAATTTTTTGAGCATATTAAAGGGGTTTACATCCACACATGTGACAGGTACATTTTTCTTTGGCTAGGAGGTAAGCTAAAGTTTGTTTTTTCACTCATAAATTTTATTTATGTTCAAAATTTAATTCAGATCTATTTATGCCTTTTATTAAATGTGTTGATCTAGTGAACATAATTTAAAAGCATATTTGTTTTCTCTATTTTTCCCGAATTCTAACAAGGGGTTTAAAATTCAAAAAGATCTCAAGGTGATGAAAGGTGTGATGGTTTGTATTGAGAGGATGTTCCTAGATTCAATAGTTCAATACAAGATCAATAGGTAGCAAGGTTTGTATAAGGAATTAGTTGGCATCTTTGGATTTAGTTCATCGGTTTGACCCAGGACATGAAAGTGCTAGGTGAGATTTAATTTGTTAATTGTTAAATTATAAGTTTGTAATTGTTTTTTTAAGTTTTACATTGCAAAATTGTATCTTTGTTTTTTGGTAACAATGCATTGGTGGATAGATTATCGCTCCGAAACACTAGAGCTACAAGAATTTACCATTCAAGTTTTGAGTCAGCCTCTCTGTGCTTTAGGTTGTGAGTACAATTGGTCAATGTTTGAGCATATATACCAGAACACAAGAAGTTGTGGCATGGGTGTCTAGGCATGCTAGTTTTCACTTACTTCATTCTTCGACTTCTCAGAAAACATTTGCAACCAAACGATATGGATGTAGTTGTTTTGGATAAGATTGATCCAAAATTTCGTTGGGTCACAGAGGAAAAATCACTTGATGATTTGAGCTAGCTTGACACCAACATTGATGATCTATTTGGTATATTGGTATTTGTGACAACTGACACATTGACATCACCGTGTCTGCATGATACAGTTGGACTAGGAATGACTAGTGCTATAAGGCCTAGCTCTTTAAGGGCTTATGCTAGGTGTCCTTGTAGATGAGAGTCAAGATGGGAATTTTGGAGGCATTTTCTATTTTGAATTTATGATTATGGCATGGTTTTTGTAGGTGAATTGTTGAACTTTGTACTATACACCATTTCGAAGATCTTTTGGTGCTTCAATGTTTGAGACATTTGACACATTGTAATCATAGTGTCTACATGAGATAGTTGGATTAGGTGTGACTAGATATGGAGTGCCTAGCTCTTTGAGGGATTATGTTAGGTGTTGTCATGGACGAGAGTTGAAATTGGATTCTTGGAGGAATTTTCTATTTCGAATTTTTAATTATATCATGATTGTTGTAGGTGAATTGTTGAACTTGGTACTATTTGATCGCTGGACACTAACGTGATGGTCTCTTTGGTACGTTGATGTTTGAGACACTTGACACATTGAAATCGCAACATCTGCATGAGATAGTTGGATCGAGAGTGACTAGAACTATAGGGCCTAACACTTCGAGGGCTTATGCTAGGTGTCCTCATAGATGAGAGTTGCAATTGTACTCTTGGAGACATTTCTATTTTGAATTTTTGATTGTCATGATTTATGTAGGTGAAGTATTGAACTTGGTATTATTTGATGGATTGCAAGTTATTTGATTTATTTATGTTTTAGTTTTCGAGGCAAATATCGAGTGTCAAATTTTATATTATCATATTTGATGAGATGAGTTGATGATGTTAATATTTATGGGGTAACTACGGAAGATATTCTTGTATAGTTGTTTTGGTCAAACCTTTAAAAGGTTAATATAATTATATTCCACTAGTCGACTCAACATAAATTATTATATTATTGGTATTATACTTATGATTGTAAAAGAAGCCCTATTGTGGCTAGTCGACCTTGTTTTATGGGTTAGTTAGGTCAAGAGTCATGTCTCTTCAAGAGACATTGTTGTGTATAAATAGAGGATAGGTTCCTCTCATTTGGTCACACATTCACACACTTCTCTTGTGCATCTTGGAGAGCATAAGAAGGTCTAGTGCACAAATCTTGGAGACTGGTTCTTTTGGTGTTTTGGTCTTGGTCTTTCTTGTAGAGCTATAGCACATTGTTGTACTGGTTGAATGAATCTATATTGAGGATTTTGGTTGCTGGGTTTTCTCCCCCACGAGGGTTTCCCAAGATAATCTTTGTGTTCTATTGTATCTGTGATTGTCTATCTTTCAGTGATCCTACTACAATTGCTATTGGATTAAGTAATTGTAATTGTGTAACTAGAAAATTGAAAATTCCAACAGATGATGGATAAATTGTTATTTTTAGATTTATATTGATTGACATCGTTAAAATTTGTTTTTTTGGTACACATTTTTCTTTTTTTTTGAGTTTTATTTTTAAAATTGCCAAATTTTGTTAAGTAGCAGATTTTTGTTGAACCCCAAGCTAGTCAAAATTTTGTCAAGTTTGAGTCTCACATCATCAATGTGCACTTCACTTGGACAAACAAGCAATACGAGTCTTTATTGGGTTGAAGTAAAGAATTTTAAGTTCAATGATGTTAACACATCCTGACTTTAAACTACCATTTGAGGTGGTGGAGGTAGATGCATCTGCTTACACCATGGGTAGCTAGATCACAGAGTAACACTAACAAGTAGCTTTTCATTTAGATACATTTTTTGAACGTGGTGTCCATAGCCAACTAATGACAAGATGTGTGCAATTCCTAATCCATAACAAGATGTATGTGATAACAAATTCACAATAAGAATATCTATGGAATTGTGTAAGCTATACATAAATGATGGTGCTAGTTTTTAATTAAGAATACCATAGTTTACATTGAGCACAACCCATTGCAACATCTGTATAAGTAGTTGGAGTAACGTAAAAGTTGACCTCTAAAGTGAGTTACCTACGTACAGGTTGTCAATGACAGAGTTAGAGAAGGAACAAGGTTGACCTTTAAAGTGAGTTACTTACCTGTAAGAATTCAACAAAGTCATTTGATAGGGAAAGGGAGTATAAAATAAAGTAGTTGATTTCTTGTCTTGATGCCAATTACAACATTAAGCACCCTAATGGAGTTAAGGTTGATTTAGTTCATTGACTTTAACAAAATATATTATATCGATGAGCATTGTCTTGATTTGTATCAACAAGTTGATACCAAACATAATAGAGGAGCTTGAAGGCTATCGCCTTGAAGATAGATTGTTGTACACATTTGATACATGTGTAGCTAAATATTGATGTTATTGTTAAGGGAAGCATAGCCATCCAAAATAATTGGCCATGTTGGAGTAAGAAAATTTGGTTCAATTCTAAGAGATACTCATATTGGACTAGGATGGTATAAGATTTAATGAAGTTTGCAAGGGCATGCTCGCTGTGTAACTTAGTGAAATTACCAAATAGAATGTTGGGACTCTAGACATCACTGCCGACATTGGCTTGGCCTTGGAAGTTGGTCCAAATGGGATTCTTAGGAGTTCCTTGATTGCCTCAAAATAAAATGACTACAATCTATTCATAGTTGAAGAATTCAACATAATCGCTATATTAGTCCCATTCCTAAAAACCGTAATAGGGCACAAGACCACAAACATGTTTAGAGTATGATCGAGTGAATTTTGAATTATTGACATCCATTATATATTATATAAGGATGATAGACTCCTTAGTGATTTTTATGATGCATTATGTTCACCCATGGATACTGTATAATTAAAATGAGGACAACCTTTCATTGACAACTGGATGGATAAACTAAATTAGTGGACAAAATTGCGGTCCGACTGCATAGAATGCAGAGCTTTGTGTCCCTAGGTATCGATGATGGGTAATGGAAAAGGATAGGAAACAAGGTTCTTAAAATGGATACATCAATGATCTAGTAAAGATAGGAAATTTGGGGCCGATATCCGGTGAATGGGGCCAATTTTGTTAAGTATGCTATTGATGAACATACATTTACTTTTTTCTTTCCAGAAGAGAGACTTTCAAAAGAGAAATTTTGTGAAATTTATAAAATTTGTGGGTGCTTGAAAAGCTTCCTTCGAACTAGTGTTTTTGGTTCTGCATTTACAAAAACCAAAGTAGTGAACCTATAGTAGGGTTTATTATCCATTGGGTTTGGAGAGTGGATTCATATATGTTTGAAACATTAAAAATGGTTGGTTTATCCCATATAATGTTGCACAAAAACAAAAAATTTAATGCTTGTAATTTTAAAACATGGAAACAAAAGACACTTGCCATATTTGAGTAACAAATGTTTGAACAAACCTGTATTGGGAAAAGAGATCCAGAGTGAAATGGATGTAGATGCCCAAGAAAAGTATGATGCCAAGAATTGGGAGGTTGTGATGTTGATCAAGCTCTTAGTAATGAATGAGATGCTTCTCGAAGTCCAAGATGGTAGTGATGCATTTGTGATGTGGGGGAACCTATTACAGATGCATGAAACCTCATAGAAAGGTAGATTGTTTTTCATTAAAAATATGTTATTCTCAATTAAAATGGAGGAGTTTTACTCCTTATAAGATCATTTGTTAAAAATCAAGGATATTTAATATCAATTGAAATCAATTAACAAGACAATGGAAGAAGAAGATGTGGTGATTACAACTATGAAAAGTTTGCCTTCTTCCCATGCAAATTTTATTTTGACCTTGAATATTACTAGTATTGATAAAGAGTTGACATAAGAGTAGTTGAGCACTAAGCTCTTGTAGCAAGACATATGTAAAAAACCGTTTGAGAATAGTTGTGGGATGAGGTAGTACTTGCAACAAAGTTTAAGAGCAAGGGTAGTAAACAAAGCAAAGAGAATCTTGGTAACTCTTTTGAGTCGGTGAAAAGTACAAAAGCAATTAAATACTTTTATTGCGGAAATTAGGGCATATAAGTAGTGTTTGCAAGAAGTGGTTATGGGATGAAAAGCATACCCAAGAGCATTCTTTTGATGATAAATCAAGAAAGAAACATGCTAATGTGGTTGAACGCAAGGAGGAGGAAGAGTTCAATGTGTTCATGGCCATAAACAAGGATTCAAGGAGTGGTAAGGTCGATTAGTTTCTTAGTTTAGGGGCATCTAGGCATTTTACTAACAAATATTGATTGCTATGCTGATTTGGTAGAGGATAACTCTAAATTTGTTTCTATTGTGTTGAGTGGCGGAGAAGAGTACATGGTGAGAGGAATGGGGAATGTTTTACTTTAGCTAAGAGGTAAGAAGGTAATGATTATGTTTGTTGTTTGGAGAGAATTCTACTTTCGATAAGTAGTATAATGAAGCTTAGCCCACACTTACATTTAAATTTCAACGATAATAGGTGTTTTATTGTTGATAAGAATGCATGGTTAGTTTAATAGAAATATCATTGTAATTTCACAAAAAACTCAGCCATAATGTCTAGGCCAAAGAGGTGTTAGGTGAGACAAGGCTCACGAAATGAGGCCTAAATGATGTTGTTGCTAAATCAAGTTTAAATAAGCAAAGAAGAGAAGACAAATAATATGTATATTATGCATTGCTTGCTGTTATTTATACGAAGATGACTCCTAGAGATGGTGAAGATGAAGTGGTAGACAAGACCCTTAGGGAAGGTGAAGATGACAATACCTTGTCAGAGAAGCCAAGTGCTTTCTTAGAAAAATAAACGCAACATTTTGATATGTTGGATGCCAAGATGTGGAGGAGGTGAGTTCAATGAACAAGCCAAGTTCTCTGTCAATGTTGGAAAGGATGACTATTTAACAAACATTGGCTCTCATTTGGCTGGTGAGTCAATGGTTAGATAGAGGGATAGTGATGTAAATTGTACTTGTGAAACTTGTCGGATAGAGTTCATTTCTAGTCATTATTTTGAAGATCTTATTTTGTGGATTGCAAACATAGTGCTTGTCCAAAGTTTGTCATTTTGTATTTTGAACGAGCATGCAAAATGACCATTATGAGAGGGTGTTAGAGATAATCATCATATTTAGAACTTAGACATGTTAATTAGGACTTATGTATAATAAAGTCTAATAAAATCTCACTAATAAAGTAATGTAATGATGGGGTATTTAATGTAGCCATTAATGTAGTTTTATTTTTATAACAATAATTGAGAGATATTATGTATTAAGTAAAGGTTGGAGCGAATGCTCACAACAAGGTTACATAAAAAATAATTTCTACTGTAGCAAGATTCTGTAACGACCTCTTTGTTACGACTATGAAAAGCGAAGCACAAAAGGTAAATATTTTTTTCTTTTTTTATTTAAGCATTAGGAAATTACGTCAACACATAATTCAAGCAACGCATAATCAATGACATCATAATTAAAGAATTACAAGCGACTCATCGTTGAAATCAAATGACGTTGCAACCAACGCACCAACATAATTAGTAACGACACATAATCAACACATCATTACATTTAGATAACGACACATAATCAACAAGCATCATAAATGGCGATGCAAGATCAACTCATCACGATCAACTGGAATCATCAATACTTTTAATCGCTCAACTCATCACATAAAGAAAATATAAGATAACATAAGGATAACATACAAATAACATAAAGATGACTACCCACCCAACCTACCCTGCAAGGTTAGAAGTTAGAACCTCAAAGACACATAAGCAATGCTCAAGCCTAGGATTCATTCGATTGATTTTGACCACTTAAGGTCTCAGAGGGCTGGCGATTGTTCCGAGGAACAAGGAGGTGTCTACATCCCACTAACACAATCAAGTCGAAAACCAACTAGCTATACCAACAACATCAACGATAATCAATCACGCAATAGTGTTCTAATAACCAATCATACATCACATAAATTCCATGGCGCAAGAGAATTTAATTACTAAATCAATCATTCAATGACATAAGCACAATGTAATCAACTTTAATTTATTTTCAAGGCAAAAAACAAACATCTACTTTACTTCAAGGCGTGCAACTAATCAACCATTCAATTCAACAATAATCAACATTATCCCAAGGTGCGCGCGTGATCCAAATTCCGAAATTCAACATAAACCAACATCATTCAATGCGCGCAATTAATCTATTCACTTAGGAAATCATACATCAACATAGTTTAGTGGCGAAATGGAATCTATTTAATTTTGAGACGCGCGATTATTCGATTGCTAAATTAAACAATACAACCACATTATTTTCAAGGGAAGGACCAATCTTCTTTTGACAACAAATTGGAACTCAAGGCTACATTGCTAGCATAATCATTTAACAAGGGTTAACAACATGTTGAATACTTCAAGGAACCTTAGCTAACTACCATTACCATCACCACCTTAGCTAACTACCATTACCATTACCACTACCATGCTTTAACTAACATATCAGTGTGGTTGTGAACACATTAGTGTGGCTATTAGTAGATACTAGAATTCAACATATAATAAGAATATGACCAAAAACATAAGTTTTTTTTTTTTTTTTTAAATATGTGAATCCTAATTAAGAGTAGTATGAAGTATAGCAAGGAGAATCAAAGTATTTGAGAAAAAGTTTGACAATATTATCTCAAATAGTGACATGCAAAATCAAACTCTATCCTATAAATTAATTAATTTGGTAGGTGCTCAAGATTTTATAAGGTTTAACATTCGCTCAAAGTTTTCTAGGCCACCTAGATTCATTGACTCATTTTTTTTTATACTGCGACGTGCCCTTCAAGACGCACTCCGTGCTCGAAGGGTGTCACTCGCCTTTGATTCAAATTTTAATTACACGACGTGCCCTTCAAGACGCACTACGTGCTCCAAGGGTGCCACTCGCCTTTGACTGGTTTTGGTAGTTGTCCAACCCTTGGAGTCAATACTCCATTCAGGCGACCTTGTGAGAGACTAAGGGCTTCTAAGGAATAAAGACCCTGCTTTATTGCGTGCTCCCTTAGAATCTTCGTGAGCGACTGCCTCAATCTGCCCTCACGAAATCGTGAGTTTCTAGAACTAGGTAATCGTTAACCTACAATTCGAGCCACGACGAGAGTGCTAGTAGGCTGTGACAAGGCTGCTGCCACACCTCTCCCTCAATATCTGGTTGCTGTGCATGGCCCCTTTACTCCTTATGTGAGTTAGATTAGCAAACAATTGTCAACTTGCATCCATCAATGAAACACTGTCAATGATCTATAAACAACATCATAATATACTCGATCATATGTCACATATGCACAAGGAAACACTCAATCCAATACAATCCACTCCCTGACTCAATCTGGAGTCCAAGGAGGTCCGTTGATGCCATCGACATCCTCAATCTGTCAAGTGTCCTGCACACTCAAGGGAAACTCGTTAATAACATCTGTCAATACATAGATATCCAATAACATAACATCATAATCCATCAACATCATCATAAGAATCCATAAGCGAAACAAACAACATATACTAAAACCGGATCACTTGCACGCAAGTGTCCTTAAAGAATAAGTCAATAACATGCGCTCACAAGAGCGAGATGTCACAAATTCAAACTTATTGTTGATTACCAACCTTTCTTATAAAAACAAGGGATAGAAAGATTGGATTTGTCTAGTACTTTCCTTATCGGTTTCCTGAATACATGAACAAATTTACAAAGTATGACATAGAAATAGAACGTAATTAACCTAGAATGAAACACTCAAGGGATGCTTGGTTCCCTTGTTGAATAAACATTTCTACCTCACGTGTTATCTGTTTCCATTTGGATTTTCACCCCCTTGTAAGGTGGGGCGAAGGATTTGGTGCCTTCTTTAGAATTTCGGTAAAGGATTTAGGAGGGTCACAATGAACTTGCACTTTCGGTGCCATCTTTTTTTCCTCTGCCTGTGTTGAATCCTCTCGTTCTTCTTGTGATCCTTCTGCTTCCTCATTTTCCTTCTTTGTCTCTTTTGAATCATATTTGATTTTCTCTTGCTCATCCTCCTCTTCTTGTGCATTGGATTACTGGATCCTTATGGGATGGGGCACAACCACTATTAGGATCAAGTGATTATGGATTAACAATCGTTGCTTGTTCCTCTTCAACCTTATTCTCTGTATTTTTCAGATTTTCCTTTTCTTGTAAGTTCTCGAGAGAATTTCATATTTGTTGAGGCTTGATGAAGATGGGCATTTTTATGACTTTGGATTGGATGGCCTTTTTCATTGGAAATTCCTTCGCCTATTTGAAACCTTCTTGAACTCATATTCCTTCCTTGACTGATGCTTTAATTGTTGCGTTGGAGAAGGTTGCTCTTCTTAAATTTTTGGATAGTTTTTAACAAAATATCCATAGGCATGGCAGACCATGCATACAAATCGAATTTGTTCCTAATCTAATTCTTGCTGGTGACTCTACCGCTCCAGATTTATTTGTAGGGCTTCAGGGAGTCCCTTCTCTACCTCAACCTTGACACATATTCTCGCACAAGAATATAAATTCCCTTTTGGTTTTGCATGATCAATGAAGCAACCCAATTTATTTCCATTGTCTCTAAGGGAGATATCATCCCAAAAAATTATTGCGAGGTGAGGCAGCCTGACTCGAGCAGGGGCTACTGTAATTTTCTATTCTGGTTTGAAATCCAGGGTCCATGTAGATAAGTACATTTCCCTGGATCTCATGAAGTATGGCTCAAATTTGAATTAGATTCTGCCCTTCCTTACTTGGAAAAAGAAAGATAAAATACCCTCGGCTAGAGGCAAATGCAAATGCAAATGCCTAGTTATTAATTTTTGGAGCCCATTGTTCTACTACCCTAGTGTCCATAGATTTTGGACTGGGCCATAGGCCTATAAATTTTCCAACCAGAGCCCTCTCTAATAGAATGAGGGCTTTCCTTCTTGGCTGTAAGGACAAAAGATCTAGGTGGGGAATGGCATCTAATATTTTGACAAAATGAAGCTGTTGCGGTTGTCGCTTGGGGTTACGACTTGACCTAGCACATTAAATGCCTCAATTTCCTTGCTATTATCGCCCATGGATAAATCTACAAGAGAGAACTCAATCTTAGTAGAATGGTTGGTGTCAGGACTAGGTCGACGACCAACTCCAAAGATCACGTGGACAGAGACCAACTTTAGAAAATTTTAGGAATTGGTGGCTTTCAAAACTAGCGAGCAATTCCAAAATTAGGTGTACTCTACATTGATTCAAACAGATCTAACATGAAACAAATCTAAAGACAGGTTTGAGGGTGGTGGCTAGGGTAAACCTTATCCATCGAGGGTGATGCTCGATCTCTAATTCATCTCTCAACTCAAATTTTGGCAAATTTGGTAATAATCTTGCCTAACATTGCCATAAAGTATTTTTATTTGTATTAAGTCCTTAACACCTTACCATTAATTTAGTTGTTAATAGTTAGGTATTTGGGGGTTACATAACATACTCCTCGTCTCTCCTACTATGTAATGAGACATTGCATCATCTATTAAACGAATCCACTCTTTCTCATTATTATGTATATTAATGTCCATGCTTGCATGTGCAAGTTTTACATTGGGGGCAACAACAAAGTCCTATGGGAAGAATTTTAATTGTGGAGACATGCAACTTGAACCCAAAATTGATTATATGGTTGCTTAAAATGAAGAATAATTTAAATGATTTGTGTGTTCGTTTCAAGTTGGTCCTCGTTTATGAACTTTTGGTCATACACTTAAGGGAGCTAATTTATGTTTAGAACATGCAAAGGGAGTATTCACTTATAAATTATCCATTTAAACATTAAAGCTTTGCTTTGAATTTATGGGTGGAAAAGGAGGTATAAATCTTTTTGTATGCAATAGAATTGGAGTTTGTTGGTAAAAATGGAAGGTCATATGGGGTTTTATTGCATGTAATTATACATGTTTGATAGAGGTAATATCTTCTAATGGTTATATTTTGTATTACATAGTTTAGGATATGAAATTATTGACACTGTTCCATGTGTATGACTTAGTGAAACGTTTTTTTGTGCCCCCCTTCTTGCAAAACTCGGTGAATCGCACAACGAAACGTTTTGCTAATGTGCAGGATGTGTTTCGCAAATGGGGGGCTCTACCCTCTCTCCTTGAAAAGCGGGATGCTTGGGTGCCCACCTCCCCAAAAAGCGGGACACATAAGTGCCCCCCACGATTTTTGTCTAGAAAACCCCTCCAAAAAAGTATAAAAAAGTTAAAAATCTACGCAAGCAAAGAATCCATTACATAATGATGAATTTACTTGGGATGAGTTGTTATGTTGGGATTTTTGTTTTTGTTTTGTTATAAATATAGTTTTAGCGATGAGGTCCCCTCTGCTAGGGACCTTGACGTTCCCCCTTTTCCCATGAATTTCCCTAAAATTTGGGGGGTTTCTCCACACATACCCATTGTGTGTTTCTCGGCTCCTGCGTCCTAGAAACTCGGTGGAACATTGATCATTGTTATGGACTTGAAGCCACAAATAGTTTAAAATGAACTTGGAGGTTAATTATGTCACATGTTAGTCGATGGTTACATAAGTGTTTTCCTAACTCATGTCTCTCTCATGAGAATCCTTGTGTGTTGGCTTTTGCACATATCGAATACTTCTCTCTCTCTCTCTCTCTCTCTGAGTGTTATCCTTCAAACGTACACCTTAAAATATAAGTTCGGAAATATCATTAGCACAAGATCGGAGCAACTTAGGAGGTTGTCGATTGTTACCATAACAACTTTATTCTCACTTTTGGTTCGTTGTTATCCAGTTCAAGGGGGTGTCCCTAAACCTTGTGTTTTTTTTGAACTTGTAAATCTGCAATACAACACAAGAAAGGATATTTGGTGTACGTTTAAAGTTTAAACAATGAAAGCGGTTACAATAATTGATTTGATAAATGTTGGTGGCATTTCCTTCAACTTTAGCTTCAAATGTAATGGAAAGAAGAGAAAATTAAAGCGCTAATAAGTGGTAGATTCTACCCAAGTAAAAGGCTGAAAACTTCTAAAACATTTGCACAAAAACCCATCAAGATGCCAACAAACCCTGAGAACCGGATATGGGCATAGCAAAGCTTTAATTCTGCATAAACCAAATGGCTGATTGTGCCAAAGAGACAAATATAGAACCGGTACATTGATGTTTCTTGCACAAGAGTATAGAAGCTAGAAAATAAAGGAGAGAACGTGAGAGAGTATGTTGCTGCTGAAGAAGATCCCCTTGAGACCATAGATAAATTATGCTTATAATGATTTCCTCCCCTTATTCGCATTAGTGAGAAGGAGGTCGAACTATGCATGCAAGTGATGTGCATTGATGGTTTGAGATGAGTGAACTTGCCATCCAACTGTCATCAAGTGGAGGTACACATTGTTCCAAGTGAAGAGAACCCTGTTAGTCTGGAGAAGTGTCCAAGTGCTCTGAGTTTCATTGGAGAGTGGTTGAGTTGTCACAAGATGAAAAGTCCATGCGTGTAGTTTGAGTGAAGTAAAGCTGGAGGAATAGTGTCAGTACGTACTAGTTCAATTAGAAGTCTAACTTAGTTAAGTAGCCATGAACTAGTGAGAAAGCCATGCGCCTTAGATGATGTGGAGACTTGGTGGACTGGGATTATCCATGCACATTGATGACTAGAGGAAAGGTGGAGTGAAGTAAGGGCGAAGTGAAGAAAGGGAACCATGCGCACGGGTGAGTAGAGATGCTTGGAGTTAAGTGACAATGAACTGAAGAGGGAAAGTCAATGCACATTCTTCTTCTTTAGATGAGGTCTGAGTTGTACTAAAGTTAGACTCAGATGGGGTGGCAAGACACTTTAGTTAATTGAAGATACTCTGAGATAAACTGAGATGAAGTGAGAGAAGATCTTGCGCACTAGTGGAGTGGAGATGAACTACTAGAAAATCGATGGGAAGTACTCCCTACTTTAGTCAACTAAGGAGGATACTTAAATTAACTGTTACAAACATCCAATTGATTCACTCTATTGCTACCTCATTGCCTTATCCATGCAAACGACCTAGTTGTCTTTAGTTTGACCAAGTCATGCACTTTGATGACTCAAGAACACCCCCAACGAACTCACGTGCTTTGCCACAGCACAACTGACTTATGTAGGTGTCCAAATCTTGCCACTTGTCCATCTCAAAGTTGCCACATGTCACAACCAAAAATTGCCACATGTCATCGCTTGAGATTGCCACATGTAACCCTAGTATAAATAGATATGCCCAAAATAACAGTTCCCCCCAAAATAGGAAAAAGTTGAAAACGCCCAGAATTGCTAGGGAAACCTTGCTAAAAATAACATGCCCTAAAAAGAGGCAATGCTAAAAATAGAAAATCCTCCACATGTCTACAAGATCATAAACATTGGACTTGATTTTCAGTGAGGAATCCAAATATGCGATCAAGTCTAACATGCAACCCATGCTAAAAATAGAAATGTCTCGCATGTTGTTCGAAAGGGGCTCATTAGACTTAGAATCTCGCTAGGATTCCAAATATATCATCTCCTTTGACATGCATGCCTTGGAACCCTGTCTCTTAAAATGTAGGAGTACTGCTAAAAATAGTAACTCTCTCCAATCTTATGAAAACCTGTGAAATATATGTCTCCGAGTCATGAACACATCACTGAACCAGTGCTATACTTAAAATCAATGGGAACCAACCCTAGCTCAAGTAAAGATGTCTCTGGAAATGTTGTTTGAATACCAACCTAATGGAATGTGCTGGCTATTAACCCTCCAGTTTGCAAAGGAGCAAATTTGGGGATTAACACTTCTCTAACCCTTGTTATATTTTCTGTATCTAGGTTAGGTTGCTCCGGTCTGATGAGGGCTTGTTGGTTTTTGAACTCCACTACAAAGTCCTTATCCTCCATAACCGAAGCTGAAAGCAAGTTCTTGTTGAGACCTGATACAAACAAGACATCGTCAAAATCTAAAGAATTACTTGACTCGAGGTAGTAGGGAACAATACCAACTCCTGCTACTAGGTACTTGGCATCATCACCAAGCTCAACTTATACTCTAGATTCCTACTGCTTCAGACTAGAAAATAATTGCCATGCTAATGTCATATGTAGAGATGCCACATTGTCCACATACCATGATTCCCTCCAAATTGTGTTGGTAGAAAGGCAAGACGCTAATGAGAAATTGGTCTTGAACTTGGCAACAAACTTGTTCATTTGAGTTTTTGCAGAGGTTGCTACTTGCTTTTGTTGTTGCTTCACTTTACCCTTCTTCTTTTATGGACTATGTGATGCATAATGACCGTGCTTATGACAAATGAAGCACTTGATTTTACCTAAGTCCTTTCTTGTCTGTGAGATTGTCTCCTAACTCTTTCCCTTACCCTTGTTGGGTCCTTTACCTCTGCCCTTATTTGATTGATCAAATAGAGCTAGCTTCTCATCACCACCTATTTGATGGCCTTTGAGTCCATTAGAGTCTCCTCCTGGATGTAGTCATCTAGGAGCCTCTCAAAGTTAGGAAGGTGCGCTTGAGAATAATACCTTTGACAAATGGTTCCCATGAAGTTAGGAATCCATTCAGTGCCATGTTTATTGGTTCTTCATCTGCAACCTTCTTCTTGATTGCTGCAAGCTAATCACGAACTTGTGTGACCTTAATGAGGTAACTAGTGACTGAGTCTAATCTTGTCATTCCTATGGATGTGAGTTTGTTCCACAAGATCATCTTCTTCTTTGTGTTCTCACTTTGGTAGAGACTTACCATGGTATCGAACATGTCCTTCTCTGTCTTCTTCTCTGATATATGAGGGATTAGATGATGCTTTACAACATCCATGATCATCCGCTTGGCCTTCACTTCCTTCTTCTTGTTAGCTGCCAACTGTTCCAGATTTGTAGGGTAAGGCACAATGTCCTTGACAATATCCCATAGATCATTCTCTTCTAGTAAGAGTGTAACCCTCACCTTCCATGATAAGAAATTCGAGGCACCATCCAATCTGTGCTCAAACTTGAGGCTAGTTGCTGCCATCTCTGAGATCTATTGCACAAACTCCCAAATTTGAAAATTAGTTTTGAAACCCTCTAATTGTTGGTCCTTCTTCCCTGCAATTGATTTATTGTTGCAAATCGTTGAGAATCTCAATAAGAGAAATAACTCAGATACTATGTAAAAATTCCAAGCTTAAATGATTGAAGTGCTTATGATCTCAATTAAACAAGTAAGTTGTTTAATTTAATTAACACAGAAATTAAATTTCAGACCATAGGATCATCACACAATAGTTGGAAATCAAATAGAGGAAGCATTAAACAGTGTCATACATACATAGGTAATTACCCCTTCAAAGTCAATTTTTCATTCCTTTGAAACACTTACAACCAACCCTCCACAGTTTGCTAAAAAACCAACAACTGCATGGTCAACAAAACACCTTGAAATTGAGCTGTATGGCCTGCTTGAGAAGTACCACCTATTGGAAAAAACATAAAACAACATATAATTGTTGCATGGCTTGTTCGTACGATCGTATGGACTTTCAAACGCATGTATGGATGTGTCTGTATGATTGTATGGATATGTTCTTGCAATTGTATGGAATTTTGTACAATTGTACATACCTGCTCTTGTACAATTACTTTATCTTGAATTGCCTCTCTCTCGCTCTCTCTCTCCCCCCCTCTCTCGTTTGGTCAATCCACTGTTCAATTGTGTCTAAACTCTCTATCTTGACCTATCGTTATACTCTTAGATGAGGCCAAAAACCTATACTATTTTTGAGGCACTCCTAGTGTAAGTCATGCACTCATTTTAGACTCAATAACTAAATATAAGACTTTTCACCTTTTTAAAGTGAATTACAAATTAGAATTACTTTTCGAAAATAGTAAATATCTTCAACTACTCCCAGGTTCAGACTTAACTTGTGTGGAAGTTTCTATTCGAGCTATATTTCTCAACATAGACCTCCACCACCAATTTTCTCTTCTCTATTAGGAACTCATTTCCTTGAATGTTTAGAGAGGTTAAGAAAGGAGCAATTGATTCTCTCTAGGATTGTCTGGATTGGACCTCTTAGCATAAGACATTCCCTAGACAACACACCCAAGCTTTGCATAGATATTTGCATGGTGGTTAACAATTATGCTACTCTCTTGCATTCTTCGGGCATTCTTGCATTGCCTCCATGGTTGGTTGTAATTTCAAATATCATTGATCTATTTTGGCCATCTGTGGACATTAATAAGCTTTTATCCTTTCTTTCTTTCTTGAGGAAACAAATAGGTTCTCTCTTTTGTATAGCTGCCTTTCAACTTGTTGCAAAAATGACACCTATACAAGTGCTTTCCCCTTGAACTCTAGGCTCTTTTGTTAACCATGGTCACCTTTCTCATCAATGGTACTCTTGGGTCCACAATTCCTCTTTAGTTGGAGCTCAAGTTGATGCATTTGGTTATCCAACACTTTGAGATGATTATGCAACATTAGCAACCTTCTGTTGTGAAAAATCTACCAGTTGTTTTGAGGAAAAACCTTGTGTGGTCCTTTCATTGTTGAACTTTTGCACTATTGTGCAACTGGAACTCATGTTTTGAGAAGTTTTTTGAGCGTATAATATACAAAGCTTAGTGAGTGTTATTGGAGTCATTAGGGTTAGTGTAGATGTTTTTTTGCTATGTTCTTTTATGCTATTCAAGTAAAAAAGGGGAAAGCAACATGGTACATTGATTAGTTTTGGTAGTGTTGGGACATTGTCAAGAAAAGGATTAGATGGTTTGTAGAAATGATTGGAATCGGTACTTCGTTTGGGTCTTGAGGAATTGTGCCTGAGGTCACTTTCTACATCCGTTGAGGTAGTTGTTATACTTGATAAAGTATGGACCCAAGAAGTCTAACAAAAAATGTGATCATTTCCAGGAAAAGGGTCAAGAATATAGGGGCAACTACTTATATAGGTGTGTTTTTTGTGGCAAGGAGATTCAAGGCCCAACCTATGAGAGTGAGAGCCTATGTGCTACGTAAAAAAGGTTTAGAGTTGGAACTCATGAGAAAATTGCCAAGGACAAGTGTTGGGAAATATTGACATTGTGTCATGAAAGCTTGTCATTTCACAAATTGTAGACTGATGGGATGATTATAAATTCAAATTGGTATCAGGAAACCAAACTTAAAGGAAAGCTAGGATGCAACGATTACATTGACAAGCATCAGTAAGAAGAAAGTTTCCAAAAGATCCCATTCTATGGTGGGTTTGTTTCACATCCACAAGTGTGAACCATTAGAAGATGTTATTGATAAATATTTTGATGCAAATGTAGTTCATTTCAATGTTGCACAATCACCTTATTAAGAGGAGGATTCGTAAGGCTTCAAGTCACCATGGAATAATCAACCAAGAACCACCTTGCTTCATAGGGCTTTAAATAGAGTGCAACGGAATATGCATTGGCATAAATAAGTTTGAGTGGCTTTTCAATGATAATAAACGGTTATGCATATAGGAACTATTGTCGCCTAATACACACCTCGGGTCACGTGGAAGAAATCTTCAATCCACTGGGTGTGTCCTTGGGGACAAGTCTCGAGTTGAGATACTGTCACTCAACACTCAACTCCTCCCTTTAGGCGAATTCCTAGCGAAGCCAAAGGGGGTGGTCCCTAAGAAAATAACTAAGGCTAAGTAAGCTAAGTACAAAAGTAAATCTAGGAGTTTAAAGAAAGCAAGAGCAAGTACAATTAAATCTATTCTAGCAACATATAAAGACAACAACGAAAATTGCTTATGCTATATGTATTAAGCAGATCAAATACTTCAATATGAATGATAGCAATTATTTCTTTGGGGTTACAACTTTTTCAAGAAGGTTTGTGGTCCTTTTATTAATGGGGGACCATCAAACTTACAAAATTAGAGGAAGAAAATTGTTTGGATTGAAGAGAAGGTTGGTTGAGAGGTTATGGATGCTCCAAATTCTCAGAATTGTTGCAGAGTTTCTCCTTAGCTGTCTGCAAACCTGCAAAAATCAGCAAGGGAAATATGCCAAAAGATGCTGCAAATCACTTTAAAAGTGCTTACAAAATGGTGTTAGAAATATACAAAAATTTGCCAACTGAAACCTATGCTAAGTTAGCAATTTAGAAACTAAGAAAACAAGAAAATAGCAAGCTTTCTTAGTGCCTTTGCTTGCTTCTCTAAAACAGCAAGTAAAGCAGCACTAAGATTTGCCAAATTTAAAGATTAAAGCTCTTGAAACTAAACTATCTTTTAGCCCTTAAAATTATTACTTTTAAACTTTCTAAAAGATGAGATTTAGCATGCTAGATCTATTTTAAAATAGTGAACTTTGAAGTAAAAGATAGATCTAACTTATAAATGCACGCGACAAAAATTTGCTTTGGATTTAACTTGAAAAAAAAGACAAAATTTAGATCTTGCATGCCAAATAAAAGGGTAACCAGAAAATATTTTGATTTTTGGTGAAAGAGAGAAAGAGAGGCTTGAGGGATTGGAATCCTTGGGCTATGGAGTCTCTTGGTGGAAAGCTGAGGGACTCTCTTCTTGAAAAGACTTGAAAGTTGTGGAGGATTGCACTCAAATGCTCCACCTATCCAAGCTTGAGAACCTGCAAGACTTAGCCAAACTTGCCAACAATTTCGTTAAGTATGGCAATTACCTACACATGAAATCTACATAGCATGTAATTAAACTAAATTAGCATGCAAATCTTTAACCACATATGTGAAGAATAATGAGATCTAATTAACAAACTAGTTAAAGAGATATATTACTCAAGGGCCAATTAACAAAATATAAAGCAAAGAAACTAGTCTACGGTTACCTCAAATGATTAACTATGAACATCAAGCATCCACACATGTAGTACAATACACCATTTGACCTCTAAAGTCTTTATTCCAATAGCAAAATGTTACAATAACAATACACCAACAAGCTTGACCCAAACTCCCATTAGCTAACAATGGAGAGGAGAGCTTGCATAAATAGGAAATCGGGTGAAGATTCCCATGAGGAAGGGAATATCACTTGGAAGAGAGTCTGAGACAAGTGGATGGGGGATGAGTGACACCACTCCCCATAACTCATAGAATGCACCACATGTGAGAGAGTAGCAGGATAGAAGGGGTGACTCATGGCCCAAGAGAGGTGGCATCCTCCTTGGGATGTGTGTCCTCCTTGGAGAATGCGCCACACAAGGGAAGAGGGGTGCACCCTCTTCTTGGGATCTCCTCCCAATGACACATCACATCAACCACTCACTCCTTAACTCAATCTTAAGTGCTAGTATCTGTCACTTAACAAGGAGAGAGGGTGAGTTGACTCAAAACATGTCCTCGACATGTTTCCCAAAAAACTAGCATTTGCTGATTTTTTGTCTTTTTTATGTCTTTTATTCACCTTTTTTGAGAGAAATTGATTTTTAATGGGTAAAAATCAATGTTATTTCTCAAAAAGGTGGTACATAGGTAAAGTGGGTATTATGAGTTAAAAAACGAACACCCCCAAGGCATATAATGCCTCCTAGTACCACTTATTTAACTTATTCATCAATTACAATTAAAATATCTGGTTTGCAAGAAATTTTTTATTTGCTGAAAACATTAAAAAATCCTAAGGGGTACATAGCGCTTTTCTATAAGACTCAAAAGTGATGACTAACATGGTAATATACATTAGACACTAGACTCAGACAACACACCAAGGCTTAGCCACTAGGACAATACTCCAGCGTTGGAGGATATTGAGTAAAAAAACTTAAAAATTATAACTCGCTTGTAAAGCAACAAGATATAATTAAAAGGTAAAAAAAAACATTGTAGAGTAATGTACTAATGACCAAGTCTTAGGGGGATGCCTTTTACAAAGTTCATCATGCTAGCTCATCTTATTACAATTCCCCACACGGGTATAGAAAATGCGTGAAGAAGAAGAAGAAGAAAAATTGAAGGGGCAAAAGTGCTTGATTGAACTTTTGAACTTTGATTTTGAACAAGTCTTTGTTCAATCTTTGGGGGCTCAATTGCAAGTCCATCCAAGTGCAACTTGGTGGGTAACAAGAACCATTGCCCCTTTTTAAACGTGATTATGAGTTGTCCTAAGGGCCCCTATTTTCTAAAGGTAATATATTTCTTTGGAATGTATAAAGACAACTTTCTAATATAATATCCTTAGGGATGTTGTTGAGGGGGTTTGAATCTCAATTGTAGTTAAGGTTGTTATAATTGCAACACTTACTTATCATTCTACGAGGGTGGTGCTAAACTATTTGTATATTTATCTTTGGTTACTTTTGCATTGCATGCTTTAAATAGTTTAACAAAATATGCATTGGGATAAATGAATTTGGGTGATTGGTTAGTGATAATAGATGGTTGGACATATAGGAACCTTTGCCCCTTCTTTAGACATAATCATGCACTGTCATAAAGGCCCCTATTTTCATAAAGGTAATGGATTGCTTTGACAAGTATATAGCCACAATTTTCTAATATAATATCTCCTTAGGGATGTTGTTGATGAGATTGGAATGTCAATTTTCTTAGGTTGTTACAGTGACAATGCTTGTTTATTATTGTTGATTGTTCTTCTACAAAGTAGATGGTGCAAAACCATTTGCATATTTGTTTTGGACTACCTATGTTCGTGCATACATTGAACGTATTGAAAGTTATGGGGAAGATTGATTGTAGTGCAAATAAAGATTGATTAGAGTGTAAAGAAACATGCAAAGCAAATCTGTACAAACTTATATGTAATTACTATACATTTCCTTCCATATACATGTTACACACATCGTGGAGGTTGCTTAAAGTAATAGACATGAAGCGTGTTTCTTTTTTTGTATTGATTGAATGCATTATTCAATGCCAATAAGCAATGTGCACCACAATTATTTGTAATGATTGTGAGAGATGGAATGACTCCAAAACAAAGAAGGGCAAACAAATCCAAGAACATTTGGTCGAAAGGAGATTGAGGGAATACGTAGAATATATATGATGGCCTTCATAGAAGTTGTAAAGAATGCCATTGGATATTTTGACAGTTATTCCCCTACTTCAGGGGAAGTTTACAAAACAATGGACTGTTAATGTTTATGCCATTATTATAGTTCTTTGCATTTCATAAGATA
>JZKD02S1158958.1:106259-116409 GCA_000966675.3 Picea glauca | reverse complement strand
AACATGATAGAGAAAATTAAAAATGCAACTAAAGGGATTATTCCAAGAGAACTTTATGTAAGGATCATTGTTATTCTTTAATAGAGGTTGAGTCTTTGGGAACCTATGATTTGAGTCTTAAATGATGTGAAGGTAAAGTCTCTTAGGATCTTCCTATAGACGACACACAGTTAAAGGAAGGATACTTGGAAATTTGTCAAAAATATACCCTCTACAAGTTGCTAGTTTCATTAGTACATAGTTTTTTACCTTTGCTTTGTTGAGGGTTGAATTTGGGTCTAGTTTAGCACATGAGGATGGGGTAACAATGGTCCTATGATTTGAGTCTTAAATGATGTGAAGGTAAAGTCTCTTAGGATCTTCCTATAGGCGGCACATAGTTAAAGGAAGGATACTTGGAAATTTGTCAAAAATGTACTCTCTACAAGTTGCTAGTTTCATTAGTACTTGGTTTTTTACCTTTGCTTTGTTGAGGGTTGAATTTGGGTCTAGTTTAGCACATGAGGATGGGGTAACAATGGTCCTCTCCTTGTGAGAGAAATTGGAGCTATTATTCACTTGATGAAGAGGAATATGTACTTGTAAAGAGGGAAACAAGTTGGTCATATACACAACCATCACCAACCACTGGAATGGAAGAAAAGGACCATTTTGAAGAGTTGAACAATTCACTAGGATGGCAATGTAGAGGATGCACAACAACTTGATGTTGAGGAAGCGATTACCAACAAAAATGGATTATTTGATGTTGTTTGTCTTGCCATTATAAGATGAATCACATGATTCATTGCCACTAAATGGTGATGATGTTTGATCTTGGTGCCATTGACGAGCAACCATGCAATTGACAATTAAACCTTGATGTAGCTATTAGAGATTTGAACCTTTATGGTTTTGTTTGCTTCTATTTATGATTTATTAACATTGAATATTGTGGACACTGGAATTTCAAACTTTACTTTGGCAATAAAAGATCTGTTTCTCTAAGCATTGAGATTCAAGTTATAAATTGTGTTATATAATTTTATTGCTTTGTGTCAGAATATAATAATTATAATACTAATTTAATTTAAGGTCACAACTTAGCCAAAGGCCAAATTTAATGTATGAGATCCCCTAATTTATGGGACAAGGGACCCCCACTACGTAATGGTTTTTTTTGTTTGTTGAAAGATAAGTCTTATATCTATAGAAAAATATTTACATAAGAAAACCAAAAGGTGGAAGGTATATACGATGAACAACTTCATAACCTCTTTCGAAGAGCTACTAAAGTAGAATTAGACGTAGAGTATTTAGTGTGATCCAAAGATTGGGCATCTTTGATTAACAAAGCTTCTTTTGCCAACCGTTGATGACAAACCTCATCCTTCCATATCGAACTAAAAGCAGACAAAGAGATAACCTCATGTTCAAAAACAAATTTACATCTCAGTTTCCATAAAACAAATAGCACCACTATCCTTAAGCAATGCCAAAGTCCCAAAAAAGCACCCTGAAGAGGGGTGTGGCCATCCCAGACATCGCTGCGTTTTAGTGAACTATGCCTTGAAGAAGCATTGAGTGATGATCCTCAAATCATCTTCAACAATGTCTGGCAAACTAATGGTCCCAAAGTATATGTATAATTGACTTTAGGCACTGATAAACAGGGCAAAGGCCATTCTAATATCTATAGACTAGACTTGGCCAACTTGGCCTTGGATGGAGTTCGTTAATAAATGACGAGCTAGGCAAATGCTCTTCTTAGCTTATAAGAAATTCACATAGTCCAAACATTGTTCAATTGCGTCACCTAATGCTCCAGTGGATCCTTAGATACCCAAAGAATATTAAGAATTGGGAAAGGAGGACATCTCAAATGAAGAATTGAATCAAATGCCGAGAAGCATATTGCAACAACGGTTTCCCAAAGCTCCACCCCTAGTCTCTCCAAAAGGGCCTTCGCATACCAACGCTCATCTCAAATAACTTGGACTCAAGAATGAGGGCACACAACTCCATGAGTGAGAGATGATCAATGGCAAGAAGCAGAGTCCTGATCAATAGGTCTCTATGCCTTTCAAGAACATTAACTAGGATCCCATATGTCATGCCAAATGAAGATATGCCTTTTCGGCTCTATTTGTGTGTTTGAAAGCACAACATCTTCACAATAAAACCCCCCCTTGCTCCCTGCAACTCCAATTCGATCAACAAGTTAGATCACAACTGGCTTGGTTGCCCTCCCAATGCCACTAAACCAATCTTTCTACAACTCTCCATTTGGACCAATTACTCCTAAAAAATGAGCGAACCCAAAACTTGATAGAGGTGGGGAGTAGATATGATGTTACACCAATCAAAGGTTCTTTGAACTTTGCCAAGATGTTGCGTTGATCTCATTTGGTACCATGAAAAATCTTGCCAAGGCATGGAACCCTTCAAACACCATACAAGAGTCTTATCGAGGTATTGACAAGAAACATAATAGTAAATACATATACATGGCATGGAGGATGGATCCAACCATAGTCAACTTCCTTGCAAAGGGAAGGTCCTTATGATGGTCCTTATGATGACAAAGGTGTAACTCTGCAGTCTTTGAAGGCACCAATCCCACATAATAGCAACTGGTGACAATCCAACCCCAAAAGGGATACCCAAATATTTGACTATAACTTCTAGATAAATATGGGACTAGCTTATGGGAATCCACTTAATAGGGGAATAGAGTCCAAGAATCCAGTAATCGGTTTTATGAGCATTGACCATGGCCCCTAATGTAGGAAAAAATGTACCCAAGCATGAGAGAGCTCCATCAACAGATCTGTGATTAGCATTGACAGAGAGGAAAGAGTAATTTGCAAAATGGTTATTTGTTGAAATATTGTAACTGTAAAGAATATTCTACTTATAATTGAGTTATTATTAAACAGATCAATCCCCTTTTGTGGATTGATCATGTCGGGACTCATGTATGACCAAATCCCCTTTTGTGGAATGGTCAAACCCTAATTGTATGAGGCTAATTGAGAAATCTGCCCCTAGGGCTAATTAAAGTGGTTTTAGCCACTAAGTGAAGAAGTCAGCCCTGCTTGATG
This sequence comes from Picea glauca, assembly GCA_000966675.3. Classification (NCBI taxonomy): domain Eukaryota; kingdom Viridiplantae; phylum Streptophyta; class Pinopsida; order Pinales; family Pinaceae; genus Picea; species Picea glauca. The sequence goes on along the minus strand of JZKD02S1158958.1, from coordinate 113,326 downwards.
AAGAGACACCACCCTAGCGCTCCTCAGCTAGTATAAATAAGAGAGGCTAGCACCTCATTCACTCACTCACTCAAGTCACTCATCTAGTGCACATGTTTGAAGGAAGCTGCAGTTGCTGGAAGAAGGAAGAGAGAGGCGCATTGCTCAGTCTTGGATATTCTCTAGTGTTTGGTTTATTATCTTGGCATTGTATTGGAAATCTATATTAAGGAAGTTTTTGCTGGGTTTTCTCCCCGGGTTTCCCACGATAAATGCTGTGTACCTTGTGATTGTGTTTCTTTCAGTGATCCTGCTTATGCTATTATTGTCTAGTAAATTCAAAAGAACTTAATAGCTGCTCTAATATTAACATTATTAACCATCTGTAAAACATTTGGGAGTAGAATATCTCTAACCTATCCTAGAGTATGAGCCTATGAGCTTGTCTCCAACAAATAACCCAAGGCATCTGCAGTCAAAACATATAAATAAGGAGCTAGAGGGCACCCCTGACAAATGAAACGATGAAGAGCAATATGCAGGGACAAAGGAGTTGTTAACGAAAAGAAAGGCCGAAACCTACACACAATGATTGAATGTTTCTTGTCACGACTCTTCTCTTTCTGTTTCCTAAGAACTCTATGTTGTGTTTCTTGTTCTTTCTTGACCCCTTGTTGTACTTGTTTTGGGAGAGTCATTTTCCAAAGCTTCTTGTGCTCATTTTCGAGACATTGGTAGATGGAGGATCGTTTACATTGGTCACAAGGCTTTAGGAAGGTCAACTGAAAGCTTGTATTGTTTCATTGTTTTGTTGCTACTCTAAATTGAACTTTAAATTTTGTAGCACCTCTCCGTGTAAGTTGTCTATACACTAGATTGGGCTCAATGACCAATTTATGGTCGCATGCCTTCTAATGTGCATATTGGTGCTCCTTTTGAGTCAAAGCATATAGTAAATTGCATAACTTATCAAGGTATAAATTAAATAGCTTTAAATTTTGTTACAGCTGAGATGCCTTGTGACGTGGCAGCCTGTAGTGAGTGTTCTTACCCACTGAATGATAAGAATAAAAAAGGGCTGAACCAGTGATGGATTGTTAGAGATTAATGACCATTTTTTTATTTAGGTTCTTGGAAATTTATGTCTTTAAATGTTAGTATGCAGAATTTGTGTAATATATATATATATATATATCTTTGTGTTAGGGTTAAATAATGTTTTGTAATGTGTTTACAGTTGTATCAGTGTTGTGAAAGCTAGCTGGTACCCTGAAACCTGCCATTTGCAAACTTGGTAGAACTCAGGATACTTGGCTCAAACTCCCCCAAACCTGGGTGAAACCCACCTGCAGCATCCCAGCTTAGAAAATGCAAACCCCACGTAGTTTTGGCTTGGATGAAAGGCGAAAATTGGGGTTTTAGGAGGAAAAAAAAAGAGGCAGACGGCCTCAAAAGAAACCGTAAATCCATTTAACACCCTCAAAAACACTCATTATACTTTCATTTGTGCAATTCAGCTTGACTATTCACAGAGAAGTGTTTTCCAACAACTTTTTTGGCTTATGTGGCAAATTTTTATATTATCATGTTTTGATGAGATTAGTTGATGGATAAATTGTTGTTTTATATATTTAATGGATGGAAATGTTAGTATTTCTATTTGCTCAGTTTTGCCGAGTTTTGACATGTCACCAAGTTTTGCAGTTTACCAAGCTATCTGAGTTTTTGCCGAGTCTGAGTTTGACGTGTTACTGAGTTTTTCAGTTTCCCAAGCTATCTGAGTTTTTGTCAAGTCTGATCTCACAAGGTTGGGTTGTACGACACATTACGATTGTAAGTTATATAAGTTAAGTCATAATAGTTATAACTGGTATTCAAAATATTTTTACATGTAATCTATTGTTTGTATTGTTATCACTCGAAAGTGTCCTCTGAGAAATCATCCTCAAGGGATTCTGAATGGACAGTTTAGGGACACTGTTTCTGTCATTAATAATGTACTTCTCACTTCAGAATCAGTGCTTGCTGATTCTAGGGGGGTGTCTCTATGAGATCTGAATCTGCATAACCATACACAAAGCTTGCTTATCTGCATTGAAATAAGTCTCAATCTGCAGCTTTCTTCAAATAAGCGAGTTAAAAATCCGATTTGCAAGTAAACCTGCAAATCTGTAACTCATGCTCTTGAACAATGAATAAATAGTTGTAAGCGGTAAATAATGTTTGGATTTCAAATCTGATTTTTTTGAGTGACTGGTGCTTTGATCCAATAGACATGGCAAGAAAAGACAAAATAGAATATCAGAAAAGGCAACTGGTTCTTTACTTTCAGATGAAATTAACGAGAGCCATCACACTAAAAGAATTCTCAAATGGACAAAATCTCTGAATTGGCCACAGAAAGAAGATCATTAATCAGAGTTGTCGACAAGTACAAAAATTTGCATAATTCAGATTGAAATCTCACACTATCAAAGGATCTAATGGGATTCAAGAATTTTGACTTAGGATCCTTATCCCTGTTGATGATTGCAGCTATGTGAGACATTCTCCCGCTTACAAACCTGTGAGATGTGGATCATTGCAGCTATGTGAGATATTCTCCAGCTTACAAACCTAAGAGAAAGCCCCTGAGAAGGGTGTGTGGTTCCTATCTGAGACAAAGTTGGAACGTAGAAAATGACCTCCTCCATACAGAGAGTTGAGAAGAACTCCAGATGATTATCCTGTGGGAAAGGCGATTTATTGAGTTGGACGTGCCTGTGGCTGAGCACAAGGTGAACGTGTGAAATCCCAAAGTGCTAGGTGCATCGTCATGAGAACATAAATGAAGATGATGTATTAGCCTCCTTTGAGCAACAGGGTTGACGAGAAACTCTAGATGACTCTTTTGTGTGATGCAGTGGGAAAAAAGATCTGTTGAGTGGACGTGCCTATGGATGGGCACAGGTGAACGTGTGAAGAACTGGTTCTTCTGTGTAATGCAGTGAGCCAGAGATATGGACATCCCTATGGATGTGCCCCTAGTGGATGAGCACTAGTGGGTGTATCAGATCCCTTGCTATATTGTTCAAGAGTTAGACCTACCTGTAACCCTAATTGTAATGTAAAGGGTACAGGTCGGCCCCACCTTAATGTGTCTAGTAATTAATGTAAAAGATAATTAATCTGATGAATATTAATTATATTATAAGCTAGTGAGGTCGGTCCTGTTGTGCCAATAGACACTTTTGTTGACAGGTTCAGGTTAGTATAAGTAAAGGTAAATTCCCCATTAAGGAATCATATCTTTCATGTGAGTTTGGAAATTTCAGCAAGTACACCTTCTTGGGAAAAGTGCACACCTCTCTTGGGTGCTAGTCTTCTAGGGTTTGAGCACCCTCTTGTGTGCTAGGTCTTGTTGGTGGTGAAGGTCTTTCTCTTGAAGAATATAGCAGAGGATTTGGCTGGGTTTTCTACCCTTGTTGAGAAGGGTTTCCCAGGATACTTCTTGTGTTCTTGTGCATGGTGTTTCTTCTTGTGATCTTGGTTGCTGCAATATTATTGCTTATGGTTAAGTTAAATGCTAAAATGAAATGAACTTCATGCTTAACCTTGCTTATAGAAAAAACAACATGGTTTCAGAGCATAGGTCTTGAAGAACCCATTGCACAAGCTACAAGCTTTTACCAGTCATCCCTCCTTTTCTGCAGAACCGTACGACCTTCCTAGGGTTTCTAGAAAATCCGTATGACCCTCTTCTTTTGAGTGTTTCAGCACTTGGAACTTGGACGTTGGGGATAAAATTACCATAGGAATGTACGACCTCCTTCAATGCACCTCCAACAAGCTTCATATTGCATTTCCGAGCATTTTGACTTTTTGGCCCTAGGGTTTCTAGAGTTTCGCTAATTTCTACAGAAATTTCAGAATTAGGGTTTCTGCAATTCCTTGAAGGAGCTCTTTAGCTCACCAATTTTCTCCTATCTTTCAAAGGCTTATTGTTGGTAATCATAAGTCCAACTAAACCTAAAAGTGCTAGCCTAGCCTAGTCGTTAGGTTTACTAGCCAAGTTGACAAGGGTTTGTGAAGAATCCAAAAATGAGCAAAATCATAATGGGAGGAAAGCTTGATGATTCAAGCAAACTCAGTTCCAGGAAAACAAGACCTCAAAGAAATGGAGACATCAACATATTGACAGACTCAGGTATGCACTTGTATATATATTATTTGTATCATTGTCATGAGGGGAATTGCAGGACGAAGGAACCTTTTGCTGAAGTCATGGATCCAGAGGAATCTTGGTGCATTCAGAGGAACGACACACTGGAAGTGAAGACTCCAGGTTAGATGGTTGTAATTGTCATTCCTCTAACCTATATTTCCAAAGTTTGTTACAAGTAGGTGTTGTAGATGGGACAACAATCCTTAAATTGTTTTGATTCTAGAGATGTACTCATTATTCTCCTTTAGGAGATATTCTTGTTTTGGTTCCTCTTGTTTTCTTGTTCCAGGCAGGTTAAGAACAAAGGAAGATGCTTATTCTTCAGAGGGAGTCACTTGACTTAGAGGGAGTCAAAACTATTTGAGAAAGAGGAAGAATAGAACCATCATCGAGACAACCAATGCAATAATGCATGATCAAAATCTTTCTAGGATTCCATGGGCAAAAACATGCATGACACAGTATATGTTCAGAACAAGAGTCTTCACCAGACTTTGAAAAACACAACTCCCGAAGAAGTCTTCATCGGAATGAAGCCTGAGATTGAACACTTCAGGTTATTTGGGTACCCAGTGTATTTTCATGTACCCAAAGAGAAGTAGTCCAAGCTAGATGCTTTAGAAAGAAAGGATACAGTGAATCTTCAAAGACATTCTAGATCAACATCCCTGGTCAGAGATAGATTGAGACAAGCAGAGACGTTGTCCTTGAAGAAGAGATAGTCTTTCAAAAGATCCAGAGAATCTCAGACGGAGATTGACAGTAAGACAATACCTTCTCCCCCTTCAACAGTTCAGAGGGAGACAGACATTATTCCAGTTGATCCAGTTGCTCTAGTTGATATACTCAGAGATATTGCTGTAGGGCATAAAATGTATACCTAGACTCACTCTGTAAGAGGTAGAGAGACATACAAGCCTCTCAAGGCACATCCTGAGAAAGCAAAAGAGATTTTCGAGCTATCCTTCAGTCATGAGCCACTTCATTGATGTTGAGCCTCCTTGTCTTAGAGAAACAACAAGAGAACATGTATGACAAGATGCCATAACAGAAGAATACTAGTATATCTTAAAGAATGATGTATAAGATATTATTGAGGGACCAGAAGAGAAGTCTGTAGTAACTTCCAAGTGGATCTATAAGATCAAGCATGCAGCTGTGGAAGTGTCAAGAAATATAAAACGAGATCTATAGCCAGAGGTTTCTCACAAACAGAGGGAGTTGTCTATTATGAGACACTTGATCCAGTAAACTCGACACACTTCCATTCATACTGCCATCCATGAGTTGGAAATTATATCAGATAGATAGATTCTTGATGAGCTTGGATTTCAGCAAAAGTGTTGCTGATCCAAACCTAGATTATTATAGTGTCGGTGACGAGAGCCTGATTTTGATGACTTATTCAGAAAGACTTGTTGTTGGATACAAGTAATCCTTGACTTCTGAATTCAAGATGAAGAATCTGAGTATGATGCACTACTTCTTGGGACAAGAAGTATAACAAAGGATCGATGAGATTTTCCCGAGTCAAGGAAAATATACAATGAAAATATTAAAGAAGTTCAGTATGACAGAATGCAAAATCCACTGTGATGGATTTAAAGAAAAAGATTGATGATGATTCAGACGAGACTGATCCACAGTTGATTGGATCACTGATGTATCTGGTTAACACCAGACTTGATTCATGCCATGCAGTGAATGTGCTTAGTCATTTCATGAGTCAACCGAGACAGACTCACTAGACAACAACAAAACATGTATTGAGATATATATGAGACAGTTGGATATGGCCTGAGATATGCCTCCAGTGTGAACTCGAGTTTGCAGGATATGCCGATTCAGATTGAGTAGAAAGTACAGTGGACTGGAAGAGCACAGTCGGTTGTTGTTCTACCGTGAAGGTTGCCATAGTTTCCTGATATAGAAGGAAACAAAACTTTGTGGTTGTGGGTGCCACAAAGGCATAGTATATAGCATCGAGTGTGTTGAGTACATTTTTATGCTTCCTTTTTACTCTATAAACTATACTTTTGCCTCCAAAACCATCCATTTTGCTTCCATTTCATTCCATATTTTCCATAAAACAGCTTATGCAAGGTACATTTATCATTCTTTAGCTTAAGAATTGAGTTTTCGAATTTTTGGCATTAAAAGGGAAAATTTATCAGAAATTACAGGATTTGACTAAATCTCGTAATTGCTCCTAGGTTCGTGTACTTGTAGGACAACTGGGCGAAATCTGAGACTTGGGTCGTGATCCTTGATGTACAAGGATGGATAATTACTTATCAGCTTCAAGATCTAAGCCTTCCAAGTGTCTGGTCAACACTGGTCAAACAGGGCCACTTCAGCAGAAAATACCCTGTTTTAGCCTAAAATCATGGACAATTTTTAGATTTTCTTGGGATTTGTTCATATTTTATGGATCTGAAGGGGGTATTCGACCTTCCTAGCATATTTTATGGATCTGATCATGATCTTTAGGAGATTTATTAGTATTATTAGTTTCAAAACTCTTGTATAAATACTCCAAGGCATAGACTAGTATGACAACCTTGGATGTGAATGAAGAAACTTTGGAATTTGCAATCTTGAGATTAGTTCTGCGTTTTGTTCTTGATAATGTTTATGATATGATGATGTGAATACTGTTGGAAGCTCCTTCTTAGCTGAGACAACTCAAGTGTACAAGTGAAGCATTGGAGGGCCCCTTTTGTCAAACTAGTACACTCTTCCTTTATGTTCTTTTCAAGTTTTTGATATATGTTTTAGATCAGATCTTGTTGTAGATGAGTTTTATTCATATCTTTGCTATAGTTAGATGAATTCCATAGTTAAGTAATATGCTTAATGTTTCAAAGCCTTACTCATGTTGTGA
>JZKD02S1158958.1:81569-95169 GCA_000966675.3 Picea glauca | reverse complement strand
GTTCTTAGATTCATCTTCCGGTTTATGTTCTTTCCTTCATACAGTCTGCTTAGGGCATCAAACATTTCTTTCGGAGTCTTCTTTGATGACACATAAGGAATCAGGTGGTCTTTGAATGAATCTGCAATGATTCTTTTGGCCCTGATCGTGTCCTTTAGATGCTTGGCTTTTTCTGCAGCATCGTCGGGTTTCGGTACTTCTTCTTTGACTAATCTTTGCTAGGTCATTCTCTTCAAGGACCAGGCCGATCCTATACTTCTAGGCACGGAGGTTTTCCATGCCTTCCAGTTTGTCAACAAGCTTCGTGCTTGCAGACATCTTTTACCTGGAGCTAGGAAAATGACCAAAAAATGAAAATGCTCAAAATCAAATTTTGAACTTACCAGGAGATGCGCTTGGCTGAGGCGAGTAGCATGGTGTGCTTGGATCTGAGAAAATCCAACTTCTACCCCTCTAAACTTGATTTGTGGATTTTTGGACTGGAGCTTCTGGTTTTCTGGTACCTCTGGTACTCAGGTACTTCTGGTACTTCTGGTTCTCTGGTTTTCTGGTACTTCTGATACTTTGTGAAACTAGGGTTTCACTTTTCGGGAGATCTAGCCATTGAAAAGGTGCGCTGAGAGTGCTAAAGTAATCCTTGGGGGAGGGTGCACTTTTCTAGATGGTTTTAGGGATGAAAAGCTTCACCATCAAAAAGCCCTAATTTGCGTGTACGACAACAGTGACGTTTTTCACTCTTGTGAACGATGCTTTCTTCAGCTTGGCTCTGATACCATGTTAATGTTTAAGCCATTATTATAGTTCTTTGCATTTTAATAGATAACAATAGCATAATACAAGATCACTGAGAAATACACAATCACAAGAGACACAACATTTATCCTGGGAAACCCTTTAGGGGAAGAAAACCCAGCAAAACTTCCTTATTATAGATAGCCAATACAATGCCAAGAGATAACTCAAGCTAATACAGAAGATCCTCTCCCAAAGATGTGCCACTTTCTCTCTCTCTTTTCCAACTGCAGTTTCGAAACTTGTCTCTCAAAATGAGCAAGTGAGGTGTGTCTAAGTGAGGTGCTAGCCTCCTTATTTATACTAAACTGGCACATGTGAAGTGTCCCTTCACTGGCAGGGCCAACTTCTTAATCTGGGTGGTTATAACCACCTTTATTATATTTCGGGGGCCTCTTTGATATATTATGGGGCCGACTTTTTCTTTTGCCTATTACAATTATATTAAGACCAATCCGCAAAAGGGGATTTGGTCCTTTTACAATAGCCGACATGATCAATCCACAATGGGGATTGATCCAATGAATAATATATCAAATAATAATAAGAATACACTTTGCAGTTACATTATTTCAACAACTTGATCCTCAACTCCTTTGTCTAGGCCAACTCCTAGCGAAGCCAAGGGGGTAGTCCCTAAAAAATAACTAAGGCTTGAACTAAGCTAAGTACAAAATGAAATCTAGGAGTTTATTAAAGCAAGAGCAAGGTACAAATGAATCTATACTGACAACATATATAACACATACAGGAAATTGCCTATGATTGAGATATAAAGCATGAAAGTACTTGCATGTAAAATATATGCCAGGGAAAATAGATACAAGTGCTTTGAAAGGTAAATAAGCAATATAAAGACCAGTGCCAAAAGTAAGGATTGTTGCAAGATAAATGAAAATGCTGTTGTATGTGTTGTGTTGCAAGTGCCCTTGATAAATTTTATTATTAAACGAGTTGCTTAAGTGAGTGGGTTTATTGTGAAGTGGATGTTGTGAGTGTAGTGTGTGTGGAGTGATAGCAATAAAAGAAATCTAATCTAGATGTTGCCCTTTAGAGGCTATCCTCCAAATTGAATGCAAAGAACTATGTGAGAGGTCCAACGGGGACTGTATCCCCCTGACTTCAAACACAAGTTCAATACAATAAATAATTACAAAGAATAATGCCTAAAGTCCAACACAGGGAGAACTAAGATCTCAAGGAGTATCCCGTCTGACTTCACACACAATGCTCTATGTATTATCCCATTAAGAACAATAACAACTATTGGATTATCCTAGTCAATACTAAATCCACACTGACCAGTCCTCGTTTTGTGTGGAACCTTACTCCAGAGATCAAGTTGAAACTCATAGAGGAGGGGTCAGGAACATACTGAGGGAAGCTGAGGGGATGGTTTATTTCCAACTTGAAAATGTAGAAAAGTGAATTGCAAAAATTGAAACTAAACTAGAAAATGAAGTCTAATCTACAAATTGAAATCTAAACTAAGATAATCTATAAAAATGAAATCTAAACTAATTGTTTTGCGGTGCTGTGATTGATTTTATTATTGATTTTATCTTTTTTAGATGAAACTTGAAAGCATGAACAAAATGAAGCAAAATAGAGCAATCACACAAAGGACACCTTTCCCCCAGGGGGGATGAAGACTGGGCATTGTGTAGCCCACTGATTTTATTGATTTTGGTTACAATCTCTTTTTAGGAAGGCTTGTGATCCTTTATAAAGAGGATCTACAAGTTTTACAAGTTTCATAAATGTTGTGAAAGAAAGAAGGTTGCTCCCGGAAGGTCCAAATCCGCCAAAAATTGACAACACTTCCTCTTGGCTGTCCACAATCCTGCAAAAAACAACAAGCAAACAACCCAAAAGATGCACAAAAACACTTTGGACAACTTTTGGGAAAAGTCAAGACTTATGGTGAAAAAATGTTTAAGTTAAAAATAAACTAAACTAGCAAACTATGGGCACTAAGGCAAGCCAAAATACAAGCTTCCCCAATGGTTTTATTGGCTGTCCGGGACAGCAAGTATTAAAGCACTCAATTTGCTAAATATGAACTTGAAAGCATTTGAAATTGAACTACACTTTAGCCTTGAAAAAATTGAATTAAAACTTGCTAAAGGGTAAGTTTTAATGCTAAATCTAATCTTCAAATTGATTGAACTTTAAATGCAAAATGGATTTAGGTTACTAATGTATGCAAAGAAAGATATAAGATATGTAAAATGAAGATTCCAATCTGAAAGCTTTGCATGCAATATTTAGTAACCGGAAAATTATTTGACTTTAAGAAAGAGAAAGAGAAATGCTTGAAATGCTTGGAATTTTGGGCTAATGGAGTCGTTTTGATGGAACAAAGAGGGACTATGTCTTTCTTTAGATCTTGAAGAATGAAGCTAATGCAACCGAGCTCAACCTCCTCTTCAAGTGTGAGAACCCGCAACTTAGAAACTTCTTGCAAAGCAATATGTTAAAAGTATGGTGCTACTTACAAAAGAAACTTTAGAGAGCATGAATATCAACCGAAATAAACATGCAATATAAAGACATTAATGTAAATGAACAATAGAATTATAAAGCAACCTAGCTTTTTTAATCCTATCCAATAAAGAGACAACTCTTTTAGAAGGCCAAAATTTACCAATTAGATGCAAAAATACAATACAGATTATACCTCACATTTGACAACATGATATAGAAAATCCACATGAAAATGTTACACTAGTCTAGTCTCCAAAGCCATTTATTCCAACTCAAAATATAGTACATTAGCAATTACACAACAAGCAATTTCTTCCCAAGCTCCAACTAGCTTTGCTAAGGAGAGGAAGCTCCATTATATAAGAGGAGGGGCGCACTTCCGAAGGAGGGAGGGCGCACCACTTGGATCTTTTGATGCAACAAGTGGGAGAGATGGGGCTGCCACCTCTCAACACAATCCCAGAGGGCGCCACATGTGAGTTTGAGGGAGAGAGGGAGGGCGCCACCTCTTAAGAGGTGGGAAGCCCTCCTCAAGAATGCGCCACATCTCCTCAAGAGGGGCGTTCCTCACTTGGAGATCTCCATCACCTCAAGAGGGGCGTTCCTCACTTGGAGATCTCCATCACCTCAAGCCAACTCAACTAAGAATTCACCCAAGACTTCCTCTTGTGTGCCAACAAGGCTTAGTTAACTCAAAGAGAGGGTGAGTTGATTGAAAAGATGTCCTAGACATGTTTCCCCAAAAATAACATTCACTGATTTTTTGTCTTTTATTCACTTTTTTGAGAGAAAATGACTTTAAGTGATTAAATAATCACTATTTTCCCTCAAAAAGGTAGTACTTAGGTAAAGTGGGTGTTATGAGTGTGAAAACGAATACCCCCAAGGCATATAATGCCTCCTAGTATTACTTATTTGACTTATCAATCAATTACAACTAAAAATATCCTTGTTTGTGGGAAATTTTTTATTAACTGAAAACATTAAAAAATCCTAGGGGGGACATAGCGCAATTTCCATGACTAAAAAATGAAGACTAGCATGATAATATACATTAGACACTAGACTTAGACAACCTACTAAGGCCTAACCATCGGTACACACTCCAACTTTGGAGGTGATTGAGTGAAAAAACTCGGAAATTATAACTCGCTTAAACAAATTTCAAGCAAGATATAATTAATAAGTAGAAAAAACTCTCTAGAGTAATGTATTCCTGATTAAGTCGTAGGGAGCTAAGACTTTTACAAAGTTCATCATACTAGCTCATCTTATTACAATTCCCCATGGGTGTATGGAAATGCGGTGCGAAGAAGAAGAAGAAGAAGACTGGCCATAATGGTCGACTGGACTTTTGAACTCTAAATTTTGAACGAGTCTTGTTCAATCTTTGGCAGCTTAACTACAAGTCCATTCTAGTGCAACTTGGTGGGTAACAACACTAAAAGGGGCTTATTAGTTGTTTGGTTGGAAAATAAATTTTTTGAATTTTTTTTTTTTTTTGTAAAAAAGAATTGTATAAAAAGCCTTCAAAAAACCAGAGTTATAGTATCATCAAGAGTTTCGAACTATAATAACTGAACTGCCCCGAAGGGAAACCAGTTTGGCCAACCAGTCATAGTAAAGCCCATTGTCTTGAGCTACCAGTCTAAGAATGAAAAAAACATAAAAATTACAGTCTCCATAAAACAATATATCAAATATGATAATAGGCCCCATGAAGCAAAAGAAATTCAGACACTTGGCTAAACTAACATAAAGACACTTGTGTCGGTCATGTGGTGGGCTTGTAGTAGGGCCACACGAACGGGGATGTGGCGTTGGTGCAACTTCCTCTTCAACAATTGTCCCTCCCTCTTCCATGGGCTCGTGCATGGTGGCTCCTGTGTCGACGTCGCCTCCGACACAATCCTTCTCGTCCCATGTACCTCCCTCCTCCATGGCCTCGTGCATGGCAGTTCTCGTGTCGACGTAGCCTCCAATCCCTTCCTCCTCGACAAATGTCCCTCCCTTCTCCATGGGCTTGTGCATGGCACCTCCCGTGTCATCTTCACCGTCAACCCCTATAGCACCTACTCCTCCATCCCCTGAGCCGTCTCCGTTTCCGCCCCCTGAGGCTTCGCTCGCTCCTGGTGCCGAGTGACAAGCCCCCTGCAGAGTTGAGAGCATTTGCAGGAGCGTTGAAGCCTTCACGTCCAGAATTTCCATACGAAATTGAAGGTCGTCCAGGCCTTGTCGCAGTTCAAAGACCAGACCTTGCAGGATGGCAACGCTGTCCTGCAATTGTGAGTCTGGTACTGAATTTGAAAAGGAATGGGGCCCTGGTTGTGATCCTAAGAAGTTTGGTTGTGCTCCCAGGTGAGGCTGGCTGGATGGGTTCTCTGGTTGGACTGGTGTGCTCACCGGTGAGTTGGGTGGAACTGTGGGAAGCGACAACGAAGTGGAGGCCAAATCGAATGAAAGCCCTGGGTTAAAACCCAAGGAATTTTCTAACCGGCTTGCAGAGGGCGAGGAGAGGAGTGGGAGGTTGTTGGGGCTTTGTCGAGAATGCGACTGAGTTAGGAGATGGTGCAGGCGGGGGTTGGAGAGCCACTCACGGTCGGCTTGGCTGCAAGGCCAAGCCGTGCTTAGATTTCTTCCTTTGTCTTGGCATGCCTGAGACGCTGAGGGGAATTGCAAGCGCCGAAAGGAAGCACAGGTAATGAAGGTGTAGCTGGTGTGGGTGCAGGTTGCAGGAGGTCTCAGCCTTGGAAGAGAACCTCTGCAAATGCATCTGGTAGAAGACATGGCATCGATATTGCTGAAGGAGGCAAAGGCGCACGAGCAGAGTAAATTCGAATTCATGGCTTTGAGCCATTGAAATGATAGTGAGCTTAGGTCGGGCACACTGAGAGTAATGGTGTCTAGGCTTGCGTGAGCTTGGCTTAAATGCATGAGGGCGGCGGGAGGGTGTGCCACGCTCCTGTCACATGGCCATCGCCATGCTGGCTGCTTCGCACCCTCTCCTGGTAACATGTGTCTCGCACTGGCACCCCATCCAGGGAAAAGGTAAGCGGGCTTGGCCCAGTTAAGCCTTCTGCGACTAGACCACGTCCTTGCTCGGGTTTGAGCACAAACCCTGACCTTCGTTGCAAGAACGACTTTACCATCCAGCTGCCTCCGTCGACCTTTAATTTTTTCGAATTTTAATTGTAGACATTGTAACTTAAAGATGTTTGTGTTTGAGCCTATTGTTGTGTTCTATTATGTTTATATAATAAAAGTTAGGAAAATGCTTAATAACCAGACTAGAGAATTAGGAGGGATTCTTGAACTTGTAGGTTGAATTTAAGAGGGGTGAATTCGTGGTTGGTTTCCAAAGTACAATTTTATCAAACATTCACAAATGTAAGCATAACATTAAAACCATTCTCACGTATTGGGAGTTGTGGGAGCCAATTAGCATAAATGAATAAAGAACATACAACCAAAATCAATACGAGTGTTTTGATGATAGGAAATTTAAGGCCCTTCTGATAATAAGTTTAGTCATAACTTATGACAATATACCTTGTGTGCAAAATTTAGAGGATGCATAAGAAACCCAAGAATGACATATACAATTGTATGAGATTTGAAATCAACCCAAAATATTGCAACTTGAAAATAAATTATATTGCATGAAGATAGGTGAAGGTGACTATAAATCACCTTTATGCATGAAGATGGGTGAAGGTTATTCTATAAATCAACTATCTAATCTTAGAAAATATAGATACACTGGTTGATGAGAAGATTGAAGACAAGGTGCTTCTCTCCATGAAGTTGATCAATTAAACTTTGATCATAAAGATTTTGTAACTACATTTAGCATTTTAGCAAGAGCACTTGCTTTGTGGTTTCAGAAGCTTGCAGGTTTTTAGAGGTGAACGACTTGAAGAAGAAGAAAATTTAGGTTTTATAATGAGGTACAAAGGGAAATGAAAGTACCTCATGGTCCATCAAAAGGGTGGGGGTTGGTGGTGAGGGTGCGAGGCAAGCTAAGGCCAAGTGAAGATAAGATGACATACTTTTATTAATGTCCATAGGTGACCAAAAGAGTAAGTTAATGGAACTAGAAAATATATCAATGTCATAAACATAAGATGGAAGTGCCAAGGTTACTTATGGAAGCGTCTACAATATAATGAGACAAGTGGAAATAAAAGAAAATAAATTAGGAAAAGGTGAACTAAAAGGGTAATCCTTGTAAAAGAGACAAACACTTCTCAACACTAGATATAGAAGGAAAAAAAATAGTTTCAAGTTTCACAACAAAGAAAAAAATATATAATGATAAAAGTAAATGTTGTTTTTATTGTGGTAAGTGTTATGATTTTTTAGGCAATATAAGGGATCACTTGTACAAGTAAATAGTGGGATGATCTAGAAATGGACATATCATACCATTTCCCATAATGGGAGTGTCACTTATCGTACCTTTCCCATTCATGGTTACCATATATGGAATTGGAATTAATGCAATTTGGAAAAATATCCTAGTGGAAAAATTCAATTTGAAAATATGGTAGAATACTTCACTTATACAAAGAAACATGTAAATTGTTCCAAATTTTAGAAAATAAAATTTTTGTAAGACGATCTAGAAATAGATATATCATAGCTCTCCCATAATGGTCGAGTCAATTACCATACCTTGCCCATTCATGGTTACTATATACGAAATTGGAGTCAGTGAAATTTGGAAAATATCCTAGTGGAAAAATTCAATTTGAAAAAAATATGGGAGAATACTTCTCACTAATACAAAGAAACATGTAAATTATTCCAAATTTTAGAAAATAAAAAAATACATAATCTAGATAGCTAAAGATTCTTTCGACTATTAGGAAAAATCAAATTTATAGAGCTTTATACAAAAAGGTGGGCTACACAGCCACCACAAGCACAAGCATAAACCTTAGATGGCCACAAGTGTAATCTACAAATGCAAAACAAACCTAACTACTCTAAGCAAAGAACTTGATCATTGAAAACAACCTCTTTCTTGCCTTTATATTGTGTTTCTTGACATCTGTGAAACATTAAAAGTCAATTGATCACTGGGGACATTGGTATTTATCAATTACATGCTCTTTTTAGGGGTTCAAAGATTGGTTGTATCATCATTGTTAGAGGAATCGAAATCATGCCTACTTTAGAGGGCCTTCCCTCAACCCTTGGAGGGGCAATCAAGGGAAGGAAAGAACTGGAACGATCAATGGTAAGAGGCTTGGAAGCAGTTGTAGTTGCATCGGGGATGTCTGCATGTGCTTGGAGGGCTCCACCTTGTTGAGAGTTCTCTTCGAGTTCTTACACCGTGATGGAAGTTTTCGATTCCCATTACTTCGATTGAGACCCTTTGCCTTTGGGTAGGAGGCCCCACTAGATGCCCATTCTCAAAGTAGACCTTGCACCAAAACACAATATGCTTATAATTGACAACCTAAAGACAACATGATCTTGAAGCTCTTTGTTCAAATTTGTGTAAATACAGAGTTGACTAAAGGTAGTGGCAACTTTAGCCTTGGGGCTTCACTATTATAGTCATACTTGCCCAATACATCTCCAATAGTTTCTAGGGATTCAGGGCTCCAGAATTCTATAGGAAAATATCTCACCCAAAGCGAAACCAAGAATTGGTCTTCAACGTAATGGTTGAAATTAAGTTTCCATGGTTTCATGAATAAGTTAACTCCCATAAATCATGGGTGTCCATGCATTACTACTAATCAATCTTCATGCAGAATCCAATTCAAGTACAAAAGAGCCTTTGGCCATTGGAGGAATAACGATGGTTTTTTTGAGAAAGGCACCTGTGTTGATTCAATCCAAGCTTATAACTCTTGGAAAGAGGGATATAAGGCATTGAATTAGCAAATTACTCCATTGTATTTGAGATGTATAATCTCATGCTACACCAAATTGGCTTCTAGCATTGTTTCGGATAACCACCTTTTCCACAGAAAATGTTGAAGTAGGATGTGAAGAAGAGGTTAGAGGTACCCCCATTTGATGTTGAACTAGAACGCTTCACATTGGATTTGTGTAAGGCTCTTTTAATGAGTTGTTGAACTCGAGCCTTCACTGCTTGGTAGGGGGTAAGGTAGAGCAAACTCCTCTATAGATAAGATAAGATAATGCTATTGATGTTTGGAAAATGACCACAAAGGTAGGTCAATGGGACTAAAAGACACACTCGACATGAAATCAACGTGGGAGTGTAGAAGTAGCTCTTAGGTAATGTTGAAAGTAAGATAAAGAAAGTGAAAGAAAAAGTATAGCCTAGATAAGTGTCTAGCTAAGATAATCACTATGTCTAACTAAAACCAAACCCAAAAGATATATAATAGTGTCATAGATGTAGTGATCAAGAAAGAGAGAAATTGTTGAAATATTGTAACCACAAAGAGTATTCTATTTATTATTGAGTCATTATTAATTAGATCAATCCCCTTTTGTGAATTGATCATGTTAGGCTTTGTAAATGACCAAATCCCCTTTTGTGGATTGGTCAAAACCTAATTATATCATGCTAATTAAGAAGTCGCCCCCCAGGCCTAATTAAAGTGGTTTTAGCCACTAAGTGAAGAGGTCGGCCCTGCCCAGTGAAGAGACACCTCCCTAGCGCTTGCCAGCCAATATAAATAAGAGAGGCTAGCGCCTCATTAGCACACTCACTTAGCTCACTCATCTAGTGCGCAAGTTTGAAGGAAGTTACAATTGCCAGTTGCCGGAAGAAGGAAGAGAGAGGCTCATTGCTCAGTGTTGGTTATTCTCTAATGTTTGGTTTATTGTCTTGGCATTGTATTGGCAATCTATATTAAGGAAGTTTTTGCTGGGTTTTCTCCCCCATGAGGGTTTCCTAGGATAAATGTTGTGTACCTTGTGATTGTGTATCTTTCAGTGATCCTGCGTATGCTATTATTGTCTAGTAAATTGAAAAGAACTTAATAGTAGCTCTAAAAATTAACAGAAATGAGGATGTTGTCATAGTCTCTAGTTCCTAAAAGAGAGAAATTAGGATGATGTCAAAGTTTATTGGTCATAATGATCGAGGGCGAAGGGGGTGACTAGGGTGATGGCTCGCTATAGGAGTCGTTGGCACTTTAGTAAGATCTGATTGTATGATCCTAGGAGGAAAGTAGAAGCAAGGGAGGCTTGCTCTCCCATCGTCCAAGGTTGAAGGAAGGAAGCTCTAGATAGCACTCTGGCTACTTTGTTGAAGTCAAGAGGTAGTTCGATTGGTGGAGGGCACCTTTCTTTGCATCTGATTGGAGTTGGTTTGTTTGCCACCATGAGGATGTTAGTAAAGTGAGTGTGCTCGCTTAACCATATACTATATAGCAATATTGTCACCCAACCATAGGCACCAATGCCACCCCCAAGCACCTTGACCTTGACAGAGGGAAGAATTTTGGTAGCAAACCAATAGCCAACCAAGGCTAATGCACCAAGCAAAGATAACCAAAAACTGATCAGAGAGTCCAACCCAGAAAAACCGAAAATGTAGATTGCAGAACTGCGACAACAACTGCTCCCCAGACTTGCGCACTACTGGACTTCTGTAGTGTGCACAAGTGGATTACTCTAATTCAAAGAGATCTGGATCAAATGAAAACTGGCGTCCTATATTTATACTGCTTTTGCCAGGTTGTCTGGGCCGACTTCTCTTTCTGGGTGCTAAAGACTTAATATATAATATTTTCTTTAATCGATTTCTCTTCTAGGGTTATATTCAAGTCTTTTCTTGCTTCTGGAATATTCTAATCTTGTCAAAGTTCACAAATGGAGGTTAATACCTTCCGCAACTACCATCATATCAACACTCCCTCCTAGCTAGGGAGGTATAACAGGTAATGATTTTGAGCACAAACAAACCATTCAACCGGTAGCATCATTATAGCCACACAGGCTATCTCATGATTGAATCACGAGCACCGTCATCATTATCCAACTGGATAATCTTCATGATAATTAGTACAATGTCATCTTGATAGAACACAACTGTGTCTATCCATAGTAGTACATAACTACTATCCAGTGGTACACAACCACACTAAGTATCACACGACTACTTGATCAGTGACACATAGTCACAGTGACACATAGTCACAACCAGTGGAACACATCCACCACAGTAGCATACATCTACTGTCCAGAGACATACAATTTCCATAGCAATCATACCATTTGATATCAACCTTCACGTAAACAATATCATGATATAAACTGAGTCATATGGGCCATTCTTCCACTCACATCTTGTGAGATTTGGAAGAGCATCTGCCCTCAGAAAGTAAAACATCAGCCATGAGCTATCTGGACTATTCTTCTCAAGCATTGAAGAATAACTGTCTTGATTTATGAGCCTGGACCATTCACCTAATTGGGCCATTCCTCCGACACTAAACAAAGTGCAACTTGGAGAGAATGAGTTTGCCCTAGGGAATGCTTGTCCCCGATTGCTGAACCTGGACCATACCTAATTGGGCCATTCCTCCTGAAATAAACAAGGTGCAACCTGGAGAGAATGAGTCTGCCTCAGGGAATGACTGTCCGGACCATTTCTTAAGGAAATGACTGTCCTGCACCAACCTCCAAAACAAACCATTCTTTGAAACTGCTCACAATTGTGAACTTCGAAAGAATGACTGCCCGACAAGGCGGACCATTCTTCTTGACCACTACTGAGAGTGACTGCCAAGAAGAAAGACTGTCCTAGACCATTTCCCCACATTGGCCACAATAGGAATCACTGTCTATGGTACATCAACAATCTATTGAACCATTTTCATTACGATATGATCGTTCGATTTGGACCATTTTTCGAACTGGAAAATGCCCGTCTGTCAGAAATCTCAAATCACTTTCCGAATTGGAAAGGGCACTACCCATCCTGGACCATTTTCCAAGCTGGAAAATGACTGTCCATAAATCAATGATATATCAGTGCTCCCTCCCAACCTGGAGAACCATCTCTTCCCTTTCAGCTAAGGGAGTTATTTCCACGATCCCCAACTTGTCTCGTAAGTATGCAAACTTTATTCTGGACAGAGGCTTTGTCAAGATATCTGTTGTCTGCTCATCTGTGGGGATATACTAGAGCTTCACTTCTCCTTCCTGGACTTTATCTCGAATAAAGTAGTATTTGATGTCAATGTGTTTCGATCGTTCATGAAACACTGGGTGTTTTGATAGCCTTATACAACTCTGATTGTCAAAATATATTATGGTTGAATCTAGAACTTGATAAAATAATCCAGAAATTAGCTTTTTCAGCCATACTGCTTCTGTACATGCCTCACATGCTGTGATATATTCTGCTTCTGTTGTGCTAAGTGCGACAGACTTCTGTTTCCTAGTGCCCCAAGATATCATAGCGGAGCCCAAGCTGAAACACATCCCTGAAGTACTTCTTCTGTTTTTTTGCACTTCCTGCCCAATCTGAATCTGTGAATCCATGAAGCTGTATATCGCCGGATGCGGTATATCTTAAACCATAGTTTAGTGTCCCATGAATATATCTTAGAACATGCTTTGTAGCTATCCAATGCTCATGTCTGGGTTCCACCTGGAACTGGCTTAGTGTGTTTATGACAAAGCAAATATCTGGTTGAGTATTTACTAAATACATCAATGACCCAATCAATTGCCAATATAGGGACGGGTCTACTGGATCAGATTTTGAGTCTCTTACTTTTTTTATATCTGTGGTCATAGGAGTGTCCATGAATTTGCAATCCATCATTCCAAACTTATGAAGAATCTTCATTGCATACTTTCCTTGTCCAAGGAATACTTTACCACGCTTCTGCCATACTTCTAGTCCCAAGTAATAATGTATGAGACCAAGATCTTTCATATCGAACTCAGAGGCTAGTTCCTTTTTACACTGGATGATGAGGGACTCTTCACCAGTCAAGAATAAATCGTCAACATATAGCAGTAGAATCACATGTGCATTGTTCTTGACTTTGTAGTAAGGATTTGGATCTGCATGACTCTTGGAGAAACCTAGTCTTATTAAGTAGTTGTCTATTCTGGCATACCGAGCTCTTGGAGCTTGCTTGAGTCCATATAAAGCTTTCTTTAGTCTGCAAACATGAGTGTCTCTGGAGTGTACTTCAAATCCTTGAGGTTGTTCAATGTATACTTCTTCGATTGCTCCATTGAGGAAAGCTGTTTTTACATCCATATGATGTAAACTCCATACCATGGAAACCACAAGAGACATAATGGCTCTAATAGAAGTATATCTGGCAACATGAGCAAATGTCTCGTCATAGTCTTCTCCCTCCTT
>JZKD02S1158958.1:59936-80254 GCA_000966675.3 Picea glauca | reverse complement strand
TTCACGGGTTCCAATAACTCTAACATTCTCTATGCTGGAGTCTCTAGGCCAAGATAATACTTTTCCATCTACGAAGGCTATTTTGTTTCCTTTGACTTCTAGGCAAGATATGGATACAGGATTCTTTTCTAAACCAGGTACATATAAGACATTGCTCAAATGAACATTGTTAGTTGTTTTCAATTTGATGGAGGCTTGACCAATTCCTTCGACTGGGTGAGTGTGTTTGTCTCCAATTTCTACCTTGTACAATGTCTTCTTTTCATTTAGATTGGAGAGTCTGGCTTGGTCTCCTGTCATATGGTTGGAAGCTCCACTGTCAATTATCGACATGCCATCTTCAAGAGTTCCTGTGAACGTCGAGTAGTGTAGATGATTCGTCTTTTCATTCATGATTTCTGTTGACTGATAACTGGTCAAGTTTTGACCCAAAATCTCAATCCTGACATTTTTTCCCTCTGAGAGTGCCAAGAGGTGCACTGGACTAAGGCGCACTAGAACATCTTCTCCTTGAGTAAGGTATTCCATCATAAGGTGCTAGGCAAGAGTTTTAGGGTTTCTGCAATTGCATCTGCTAGTAGTCAATGCTTCGGTAACTGCAACTGCTAGTAACCCTAGCGACAGTGCTTCGGTAACTGCAACTACTAGAAACCCTAGAGACAGTTCTTCAACGAGCTTGAAAACCTTATGGCTGAGCTTCCTTCCAGTGGTTAGATTGAATGAAGGAGGTGTGGGCCCATAACTTATTAGTAAAGTGGGTGTGCTCGTTTAACCATAGACAATATAACAATATTGTCACCCAACCATAGGCACTAATGCCACCCTCGAGCACCTTGACCTTGATAGAGAGAAGAATTCTGGTAGCAAACCAATAGCCAACCAAGGCTAATGCACCAAGCAAAGATAACCAAAAACTGATCAGAGAGTCCAACCCAGAAAAACCGAAAATGCAGATTGCAGAACTGCGGCAACAACTGCTCCCCAGACTTGCGCACTACTGGACTTCTGAAGTGTGCAGAAGTGGATTTCTGCAATTCTGAGAAATCTGGCTCAAATGAAAACTTGCGTCCTATATTTATACTGCTTTTGCTAGGCTGTCTGGGCCTACTTCTCTTTCTGGGTGCTAAAAACTTAATATATAATATTTTCTTTAGCCGACTTCTCTTCTAGGGTTATGTTCAAGTCTTTTCTTGCTTTCGAAATATTCTAATCTTGTCAAAGGTCACAAATGGAGGTTAATACCTCTCGCAACTACCATAATATCAACAGAGGATATGCAATCGGAGGTTTGTTTCGACACCTCTAAACTGGTCTTGAGGATATTGGTCGACAACCTTGGGGAGTGGTGGTTGAGGGGAGAGATAGGGTCTCACCACTCTATGGTCTAGAGTACTTTGAAGATCCATCTGTCTTTTGTTGCCTCAATTTGGTGGGTCAACATGAAAGTTTGAGGTGATCCTCCTGGTAGCCTCTTGGTAGGGTGGGGTGTGCAAGTATTGGGATTTGTGGTTGAGTCTCTCTTTGATGAAGAGGGGTAGGCATCTTTAACCACAATATCAGAATAAAGTAGAGAGGGAGCTCCTTGAGTCTCTACAGAGGCTGTGGTATCGCTCTATGATCTCATAGGAGGAGGGACACCTAAAAATGAGGTGCATCTCTATGTCTGGTTCCTGAAGGTGGCACATCTTGTTTGGTCAAGGAATATGGTGATTGGTCTCCACTTGGAGTTCTTGAGAGCCAATTTGGTGCTGTCGTAGAGGGATCATGAGTGGATGCATCTGATGCCTACATGTGTATGGGCGATAGATGATGATGCCATTCCACAACTCCAAGAAGTGTTATAGATAGAAAGACATCTTTGAGCCTAGTCTCTTTGCATGCCCACGTAACTTGGATATACAATTTATAGATGTCCTCTCTTATGGCTTGATTTAGTTCCTGTCTAGTTGGTAAGAGATGGCTTGGTGTGTCTAGGGAGTACTTGAAGGGGGGGAGGTGCTCAGTGGAGATGGTCACTGGCTAAAGAAGCCAAGAGGCCTTTGAAAACCAACCTCGTGTATGGCTTGCAGGGTAGTTGCAGGAAAGGGCCTCTAAGGAGCAAAGTGCAAGGTACGAGTACCATTCTCTCCCGGAGGCAGAGTCATCGAAGGTCTTGACTCTATGTAGGAAAGAGACTAGTCGAAGGATGATCTTGAGGCGAAAGGGGTGGACTCCAAACTCCACTTGAACAATGGGGTAGGGGACTTTGCATTTGCATTAGATGATGTGAATGAGGAGTAGGGTTTGAACTCTCTTCATTCAAGCCTAGTGTGTTTGTATCAAGTTCATTCCCTAAATCTCTAAACCATAGAGGACCATGGGTCCAATAATTGCCTCTAGGAGGTAAAGTTTGGACAAAATGCCTTAAAATTCACTTTGGAAAAATTGTCTCTTGATGAGGGCTAAGGAGCCGTACCCTTTGTTGAGATGAGGTTGGAGAGCCCGCACCATGCTAAAGTGAGGCACTGTGAACTGGAATCCCAAGTAGGTGTATGCTGTTGTGATTTTGATCTTTGCCCCCCTAGAAGTAGAAATGTAGGCCAGAGAGAAAGTTCTTTGATTCATTGAAGATTGTGACCTTGGTTTCACCCAAGTTGATCGTCAACTGTTGAAGGTTACAAAAATTGGCTAGGGCATCAATGTGTCTATGTAGATCCTTAGGGATAGAGCCTAAAAAGATCAAGTCATCGACGAAAAGGAGTATGGAAATGAACACTTGATGTAGAAGGCAGCCATCTTCGATGTGCTCGTGGAGGAAATATTCTAGTTCATTAATGTAGATCCCAAAGAGGGCCGGTGAGAGGGGGCATCCTTGCTTTATCCTAATGGTACTTTGGATGAAGTCACAAAGGCCATGTGTCATCCAAAGTCGACCTAAACCCGACTCATACAATCTCATGATGGTAGGCAAGACAATCTCAAAGATGCCAATGTCATGAAGCCTTTGGAATAGCGCCTCTCTCAAGACCGTGTCAAATGCTTTTCAAAAGTCTATAGAGCAACAATAAACTTTTGAAAAGTGGTGGTGCACCTCGTCAATAATGGTTCTAAATGTGAAGATTTGTCTAATCATTTGGTGCTCTAGGAGGAAAATGGCTTTCCCTTTGGCCATGAGGTGTCAACTCACTTGCTCATCTGAAAGTCACAGATGCAACACTATGGCATCTCTATGGTTTTCAGAGGGCCTTGAACATCCATGTCAACCACAAAAGCCTACATATCAACAATCACAAATGTAATGTTGGAGGGTTGGGTAGTCGTAAGTGTAGATAAATGTAGTGTAGTCGTAGGCAAAAGGGGTGGGGAAGGCTCAAGCACTTCCATGGTTAGATGAGAAGGAAGAGTGTCTAAGGCGTGATGGTTGTGGGCTCAAAATGCACGTAGGAGAGGTAGAGGCCCCATGTAGGCACCCATCAATTTAGAGAGGAGAGACGGGAGGTAAGGGTTGCAGTGATTGCTTCCCATGGTAGAAACCCTAGCTCTTGATCAAAACTCTTTATTATCTAAAAATCTAGATTGTTAGAGGGGTAACACCTAATAACTTAATGTTTAGTTTGTGTTAGTGACATGTAACCAATGCAATGTTAAAGTTGATGTTAGAGATTAGGTGGTTACAACTCCTAACCACCTAGGGGTGCTATATAAGTTATGTATGATGAATGGGATGAGTGTGATATGGATACAACGTTGCAATAATTTTTAATGAATACTTTTATTTTTTATCTCCACCTTCTTGCATTCTATTCTCATACATGGTATTAGAGCACATATCAATCTTTACTGTGATTGGGAAGACTAAGAAGAAATCCTGGAGAATTGAAGGAAGAGAATAGGACTTTGTGGACCCATGAAGAATAATTCAAAGGAAAGTATAGTGTTTAAAGTATTAAATTAGAGAGATGTTTTAAAGGTTATTGGGTTAAAATAGTTTAGGTTCAATTTATTAAAGTGTAATGCTAGATCCACAACTGGGTTATTTGGTTAAGGTCCTTGACAAAGGGATTGCACAGAAATGGACATTTTTGACAGCGACGTGTAGAGAAAGAAATGCCAATATCAGTTGGAGGAATCATAAAAATTAATATGGTCATTGCACTTATTCAAACACCAATAACACGACCAACACCTAGACAAGAGAAGACAACGTCCCATGACAACAAACATGTGGATATTCGATTGGTGAACAAGGTATAAACATTAAACATTGACAAAGGACACACAGCCAACATCATGTGAAGAAGAAAACAATTCCAATCATGAGTGATTCTCAACATAAACTAGAAGTCCCATGACAGTGATTGCAATTATATTTGAAATAATTGCAAATATGTCATATGTTTCCCTTTGAAGATGCAACAATCAGTAGAGTGAGCCACGTAATCAAAAAATAATTATCCTGATGGTGTGACAAGAATGATAGACTAGCAATAGAGAAATATTAGAGGGACAACTTAAGAAATTTATGCTTCTTGCTGGCATAATTTGAATCTTAATCAAATCGGAATTTAGGGGGGGGGGGGTTCGAACAAATCAAATTTCTAGGCTGAACTTTCGTATGGAAAGGCTTGATTTGACCAAATTCTGCTACTACCATATATATATATATATATATATATATATATATATATATCAATGGATAATCATTCATGGCATCAAGTGAGCACAAGTCTAAATAAATCTTATGACTTGGTCTCATCTTATGCTTTGGGAATGAATCATCTCTAGGAAAGAGGGAGTTGTTATGACCCACTAGCTAATGCACGAGGTCACTGATAAGTAAATAGTGGGGTTGCCCACATGTTATATATATATTCTTACTCGTTACTCATGTGGGCATGGTGTCAAGCTAACCCCACTATTTACTTATCATCTTATATATATATATATATATATATTAAATGATCTTATATGATTGTGCATGCGAATGCTATATAATGATTCCCTATATATATATAATATATAGGGAATCATTATATAGCATTCTCATGCACAATCATATAAGATCATTTAATATTGTTATCTTTAGTGTTATTGGGAGATATTCTAACTCTTAGTGTGATGTGTATCTCATCATCATATGCTTGGGAACTATGTGTCTCATCTGTATTTGGCACATTTAGTATTTGTTGTGTTGTTTGAGTGATTTGGATCATAACAGTAATCCTAGGTAGTTTGAAGCAAACCCACGTGACTCAAGTCTATTGTGACAATCAAAAGTATGGTCAGGCTTATAAAGAACTTGATTTTCTGTGCTTGCACCAAACATATAGAAGTTCATCATCACTACATCTAAGAGCAGGTGCAAAAGAAAGAAATTGAGCTTTTTCGCTATGCAACATATAAGTTTAGAAGTTTAGAAGTATGATTGGTTTAATAGTTTAAAAAATGGCCATTAAAGGGTTGTTAGAGATTAACAAAAAAATTATATTTAGGTTCTTGGGAGTTTACCTCTACGAATGTTATTAATAGAATTTTTGTAATATGCTCTTTAAGTCTAGTTTGTACTTGGGCTAAAAAAAGTTATCCATGGGTTATAACAGTTATGTCATAGGAGTTATGACTGTTTTTCAAGATATTTTTGCTTGTAGTGTATTTTGTGTACGTTGAATCAGTCAATTAAGGCCAATGTGTTTCATCTCGAATTTTTTTCTCCTTTCTTGTAAAATCCAACACAGATTATGAGGCTCAACTAGCTGTAGAAAAGTGTCTAGTGGATGTTGGGAAATAATTATGGGTTGTATTTTGAGATGAATCAAGTTCATTTTTTATTTGTTTGGCATGATGCTGGCAAGGTAGTGAGCTTGTCTAATTTTTCTAAACAAAGTAGCGAGTGTATGTTAGTGCAGGTGCTGGTGTGCCAGTTTCGAAATCTGGATGTGAGGGGGTCTGCTGTGGAGGGGTGTCACATATGTTTAAAATGAATTAAAAAAATGCAAACTTAGAAATTTAAAATTCCATAAGGGGAGGGTGCTCACTTATAAATTGAAATGTTTATATTCAACTTTGATATTTGAACCCCTACCCAACTACCCCAATCTACCAAGCACGACCACTTTATTTTTAATTTTGTTTTTTGGTGGAGTTGGTCCTCAATCCCAGATTGTGTATGGGGGTCACAACACCCTCATGCATGTACTGGGGGTCGAAATTCCTTGTAACAAGCATATTCTTGTTACAGGTGAGGTGTTGATGCCCTCGCAACAGAGAACTGGGATGCCCCTGGGTGCAGGAGGTGGAGGACAACATTGAGTATGCCCAGGGTGCTGGCCTTAAGGGGCGGGTGTGTGCACACTGGTTACACAGTTTTTTAATAATTTTTGCAAGTTATTGCTATCTATATGGTCTATAAAATAGTGGACATGTTGATCCATCAATTACAAGATATGGGTGCCAATTAATAGCATTGGGGCTGAATATTAAAGAAAGGCAGAGATCATTTTGTCAATGGTAGATAATGTTTTGAATGAAGAGAGACAACTGTTGGAAATTGTAATGGAAAATCATACATTGTTGATTGCATATCTGCGGAGGTGCAGAGCAGAAGACCGCAGGTGTGGAATTGGCAGGAGCGTAAAAGTGCCATCTCTATTGCAGTTAAGTTCTGGCAGGTTGAAAGTTCTGACACAAGATTATTGTGCCACAGGACTGATTTGGCATAGGAGCTGACTTGGCACAGAGGCGACATGGCACAATTTGATAATTTGGATGTGACCATTGGGTGCAGTTTGAATTTGTCAAAGATGATCACTGACCGAGTTGACTTCCTATCACTGGTTAGTTGGGCACCTACTGGATTTCAGGGTGAGCACATGGAAGACTTGGTCAACTTTGATCATTCCTAAATCTATAAATATGTCAATGCTTCATTCCTCCGAGGTTAGATAGCAAGATGATTAGATCAAGTGTTAGAATTATCAAGTGAGCCATTGGAGCTGTAATCTTCTTGTGTGGGCCAAATTGTCCTACAACATACTTGAGAGCCATTTGTGTTCTTTGTACATTGTTGTACTATTTACAGTATCTTTATTAATAGGGAGTCAACTTTTTTGCAATCCTACTATGCAGTGATTTGTTGTGTGATTAAATATTTGATTGCTATTCTGTTATTTGAAATGTTAATCTGTTTTTGTAAAATCTGTTTATTTCTAATTAGCGTAGAACTGTCAAGCTGTCTATAGTGCAGTTCCGTTCTGTTGATCTGGTGACATCCATTAGCAACTCATACACTGTTGAAGTGGATAGTTTTGTGATGTCCTTTGTAGAACTTCTCGAGGATCAGTGCAGTGGTGTTCTGGAGCTTAGTGCAGAAACCTACTGTGCTGCAGTGTTAATATGAAGAAGTGTGATGTTGTCTAAAGGTTTTGTTGGTTGCAATCTGCATTGGTATCAGGTCAGGTTGGGTGTGATTAGCAGGGCATTTATTGCGCTGTTAGTCTTTTGCCTTGGAAAATCTATGAAGTTCTGACAGATTTGCAGAACCCCTAATTTTCCCACAACAACATTAAGAGTGGCTTTCAGAATGTTGTTTTACATTTCTCATATATTGCATACTTCATGATGCACTTGGTAGGGCGTCTGCCCATCACATGCTGAAAATGCAAGTGGACCAACAGCAGAATAAGTTGCAAATCACTTGATAGAATGCAAGCCCAATAAAGTATAAAGCAATGTAGTTTGTGAGGGCCGAATTGCAAAATGTGCGGTTATAGAAGATAATGATGGCAACAGGGAGCAGTAAGAGATGATGTAAGGTGAAAGATATGGCTAATATCTAGATTGTAGTGAGAGTTAGATGGGCACAGAATGGGTAGGGAAGATTGTAGTTTGGATGAACATACCATTCACAAGCAAAATATGAAAATGAAAATGCCATAATCAGAATAGTGGAAATGTTGGAGGCATAGAGCATGACAATAACTCTAATGAGCCAAATTTGTTGGTCATTATAGATCAGTATATTGAATATACTATATAATTGAGCAATAACTGCAAACATGGAAAGATGATTGGGAGTATGGAAATGAACAAGGAGATAAAGGTGTAAATCGAACTACAATGAAATTGAGTGCAGAGGGACAGAGATGTGAAAGGAGACGACAGATGGGACTATAATGAAATTGATTGCTGAGGACTGATAGATGCAAATGCAGAATATATATGGCTAGTGAAATGTGAGATGATTAGTTTAAGGTTAGGGAGTTTGATTCGAATAATATATTGATTGTCGAATGGATTCTTTTACAATGAAATATATATTGATAACGGAATGCTCTTTTCCAATCTTCGATAAGCATAGGTTTTCATCAATCATTGCTTTTAACTTATTCGACCAATTTAGCCTAATTAATAATGTTAGGGAATAATGTCCTGAAAGATCCATTTTGGAATAGAAAACTTGATTGAGCACATGGTACTAGGGCTTCAATGACTTCATGAAGCTCAGTTTTCCATTATCTTCTCTCTGGATTTTTTTATTGTATGTGACATGATACTCTGCTGCATCTTGTTTCTGATCGCAAATCTGTTTTGCATCTTTTTTGTTTGTTTGTTAGAAGCATATTATACTTTCTATGAATAGACAGGTTGTAATTATAATGAATGCTGTTACTGTTTTTTTGTTTGATATGGTATAATGTTATCTTTAATGCTTATTGCAATTGTATTCAGTGTTCAGCGACTAGTATTGTGTGAGAGAGAATAATAATAGTGAAGCTAACTTTTGATTTGGTTGGTCAGGAATTAGTGAAGAAAAAGGCTGTTGATGAAGCCATTAAATCTGCCTATATGAAAGATGATCATCTAGTTGGCTTCCCTGCTTTTCATACATATGACCGAAACGGTAATAAAGATATACTTTCTACTCTTCTAGACCCATAATAGAGGAGCAGTATCCTATTTTTTATTCAAGCAGTCCGTTTCCTGTCATTGGTCCATTTTCTCTCGCTCTTTCTTGTCCAGCGGAAAGATGCAATAATAATATGACAAACTACACATGTAAATTTGGATGAACGATAAAAATCTGCAGTGGTTGATTTGTAGAAGACTTGCCTATGCAGGCCTATTAGTTCGTCTGGAATCAGGATCAGGAGAACATTTGTCCTCCCCACTAAAGCGTTACATCCAAGAGCTTTTGAAGGTTGGTTTATCTATTGTTTTGCATTAGTGCAGTCATTTTGAAAATTACCATATGACATGTTCTTGTAGAAACAAACAATAAGCCATTTTTCATATATTCAAATGCAATATTAGGTTTCCAAGACTTGTCATATTTAAAAAAATATTACTTTAAGTTTAGACTCATACCTTTTCATTTCTTTTAGGTGAATATGCAGGGTGCATATGGACCAGAATGGGCTGCAGAAGAGAAAATCAAGCGCAGAGAAATGGTTGCTCCTGAAGCCCGGTATATTTTTGTGCGGAGTATGCAAAGTGCTGACAATGAACATCTTTCTAATATAAATAATATGGAAGAGGTGCATGAGTGTCACTGGTCAGGTGATGGAGACCCTGTGGTTGCTTTTGTGCATTATCGATTCATTGTTGAGGAAGAAATACCTGTAGTCTATGTTTATGAACTTCAGTTAGAGCAATGTGTGCAAGGAAGAGGGCTTGGCAAATTTTTGATGCAGCTAATTGAGCTTATTGCACGCAAGGTAGTTTTATTCATAATTTCTGATCTTGATTATGCATCTATTTGAATTAAATTTTAGCATTGTCCACACAGTTTGCTTTATATTACAGAAGGTTCACTAAGTACTGTGCTGGAGTTATTTGGGTCATATCCACATAACAGCTTTATACCTTAGCATCCGATCTTCAGTTGCAATGCAGAATGAGTAGGTGTTTATTGTGCTTGATTTATTCATTTCTTTTTGTGTCGATTTTGCAGAACCACATGAAGGCAGTGATGCTTACTGTTCAGAAAAGAAATATATCTGCAATGAATTTCTACACTAGCAAACTAAGGTTAGAAGCAGAAACTATCAATTTTTGTACTAAAAAACAATTTAGTGCTGAACTACAAGCTATGTAGGGACTGTTCGGAGTTGATAGTTTAACCTTTATTTCAAGGCATAAAATGATGTTATTTTATTTTTAGCCTGTTTATTCTGTGCGTCTGTCAGCATATTTGTTGATCTTGATTCAATTATAAAAGCTACATGAAAAGATAGATTCTAATTATTCTTGGGTTCTTGTGCGTTGTAGATACATAATTTCTAGCATTTCACCATCACGAGTAGATCCACTGGTGAGTATTACTCACCTCTGTATGCAATGAATTTTGAACAGGGTTTTCGTGAATATTTTGAGATAGTGGTTGTACTTGGTTTTAAGGATGTGGCTCGGTGCCTGTTAACTAAATGAATTCTGATTGTAAAATTGCAGTGGGCACTATGATGGGTTTTAGTTTAATTTATTTCAGGATTCCTTGGGGTCATTTTTAGTTTTGTCTGACTCTGTACTTGGTTTGACCTATCATATTTCATTCGATGAGTATGAGATATTTGTTTAGACTCTAGAGTACTAACATAAAATTCTTTAAAAAAGGTTCAAGCCTATCATTAGCAATCTCCTCACAATGTTTGGCTTTTTTTTATTTTGTTTTATTTGATATTTTTAATTCTTAATTCTTAATGTTTGTTTTGCTTCTTTGTTTGTCTTTTTTTATAATGTTTCTCTTTATTTATATCCTTTTTATTTAAGAATAATGCAAGAAACTCAAGTATTCCTGCTCTTTGCCTGCAAAAGTTCTCTTAGAAATCAGAAACTCATATTTCAATTTTGTTTTGGCATGTAGATCGGAGCAGAGAAGAGCTATGAAATCCTCTGCAAAACGTTTGATTCTGAAGCCAAGACGAAACTGGAGGTATGGTTGTTTAAAACTAGATCTACATGGTCAAAATATGAGCCTGAAACCATCATTTTTGCCGCATGCTTGTATTGCTATCTTTTATCCTTAAAAAATGTACAAAGGAGTCACTTAATAAGTGGACAAACTCAACCTATCCAGGAAGAAGTTTATTTTTTCTCTGGTGAGCCAAAGTTCCGCCTTGATCTACTCATTTTTTCAAAATTTCGATGATCTTGATTGTTGTCTTAAAATGAGAAGCCAAAACCTCAAAGGTCGAAGTTCCAAGGTCAAAGTTCCCATCAGTCAGGTGGAACTATTTTCTGACAAAATTCCTATTGGATTTAGGGAAGAATTTCGATTGAACGAAGGTTGAGTTTGTCTATTAATTAACTTTCTCCATGTACAAATGGTTTGGTGAAGCTAGAAAATTCCATGAGAATTAAACTTTTGAATATGGACTTTGAGATTAGAGTTTTAGCCTATGATCGGGAACACTATTTGTCAGCTTTAAACTTTCATTGTGTTTTTTTGATTACAGGAAGATGGCAGCTCGGGGGCTGAATAATTATCTCGGTGGAAGTCTAGGCCTAAAGATGTTCGAAACATTTTTGTTAAATAGTATTACAGAAGTAGTCTTGCATCGGAATTTAGACAAGTTCAAGTGTTGAATTCCTAAACTAACTTATTCATTTTGGGCAATTACATTCATTTATTATTCTTTATTTATATATGCGTTTTATGTATGTAGTAAATAATGACCTGTGCAGAGGATGAAATATTTCTTGCACTCAAATTTTGTGCCTGCCTTTGGTAGGCAACCTATGTCGGGGTTGGGAAATTCTCATAGGACATTTTCAAGTACAAGGATTCTCATATCTTCTTAGACCCCTTGTCATATACAAATCTCAATGCCAAAGATTTGGACGTTATATGTAAAATGTGAGAAAACATATCTTTTGTGACTGCGGTGCTGCCACGTGATATTCAGTTTTCTGTATTTATATTTGCGGTGCAGGGAATCTCTAAAAGGTGTATGTTTCCTTTTTTCTTAACTGGTCATTTCCCTCTAATAATGATAGAGCTTCGGCAGGATGCATGCCGGAGTAATGAGCTTTCTCTAGGTTCGATATTCAGTGGTGTAACATTTTTTGGGACTCTTAGTAATGTAAGAAGTGTTCAGTTAATATATAATATATACGAGCATAGATTCATCTTAATCTTGGAACTATTAAGTAAGCATCCCTGTAACTATTAAGTAAGCATCACAAGGGTAAAAAAATATCACTATCAAGTAAGCGTCACAATGGTAAAAAAATATCTTGGTACAAACCTCTTGCTGATTCAAAGATTTGGGTACAAACCTCTTGCTGATTCAAAGATTTGGGGTTAAGATGGATCTATGTTTGTTTCTTTAACGTTGTGGTCCTTTTTTATACGTTTTAGTTTATTTACTTTTGATGCGGTGCATTACATGGATATATTATTGCCCACGCCAAGGTAAATTGCGCCTCACTTCCCTTGGTGCAATCATTGCAGTATGTAGCTTGCCCCTGAAGAGTAAGCATGTATGATGACAAATAGTAGAAACTATGCTTTCTATCTATGTAATGCAATGTTGCGAACGTGCAGCCATTGTCTACTCTCCTATTTCATGTCAAATTTCCCGTACATTGCTCCATGAATTTTTCACTTATTTTCTTCCATTAGTCCCCATTTTTGCCAACCTTTCTTTTTAATACACAATTATTCAATCTACACTGGATGCATATCTCATGGTGTCCAGCGCTTCCGAGTTGTTTCAGAGTGCTTTCAGTTGGAGGGTATCCAGCGAAGGCTGGATAATCATCCTCATATTATTGTCACCTCACTCCTCTGTCTCGTTAATACTTGTTTCCAAGTCCCCCTAGATAGTGCACTTTCTGCCTAAACTATGACACTTTATTATCGTGACTGACGTTGTGATATCTCAAGTTTAACTGTTTAACCAAATAATCAATATTTGCTTCAGCCACAATTTTTCACTTCGGTGATTTTTGGTATTATCCCTGATGAATGAATGTAGTAGCTAATGCTGCATTTTGAGTGCATATGAATATCTATGTTTTTTCCTTTGTAGCCAATCTTCACAACTAGTTGCTTAAGTATGTAGTTAATGTGTACCAACAATTGATATATACCTTTGATCAATCTATATGGTGTTTTGGTTCACATCCCCTCTTATTGGCTAAGTTTATATGTGTACACTAGTCCTATAGTGGTTTTAAGTGCATTAATAATTATACTTTCTTGTGCACTTTTTTATTATTATTCTTGGCATTATTTTCTTGGGCAGTATTTTATTATTCTTGGCATTATTCATTGTTATTTGCAAATTTTATGTACCAAAGTTTCCAAATACAATAAAAGTAGAAAGAACTTGAAAATGAAATAAAGAGAACAAATAAAAAACATCTTTGAGGGGTTCATTTTTTCATTTTATAATTGTATCAAATGCACAAGATGACATAATATCTAAAACTAGGTCTACTTGGTGTGTGTGAGATAATTGTTACAATTACAATTAAAGGGTCTGGCAAAGCATTAAAGGGCTCATCAAATCAATAATGACAGCATTAATATAATAATAGAAATGTAATAACTCAATATTTATGGCTTAACATGTTCCTATTGTTACAATTACAATTAAAGGGTCTAGCAAAGCATTAAAGGACTTGGTGGACCAATAATGGGAACATTAATATAACAATAGACATGTAATAACTTAATATTTATGGCTTAACATGTTCCTATTGTTTAAACTAGTGTTTCTTTCAATGCTTGATTAAAATTGTGGATGTTTCTACATGAAGAATTCATCTTCCCATGTTGCCATTTCTATTGGTAGGTTTAGTGAATGCTCGATTTCATGGTTGATTGATCTATGTTGTTTATTACCGTCTTCAAGCAAAAAAACATGGAACACTTGATGTATACGTGAAGATGGAGACAATTTCAATTTGGAAGCCATACTTCCAATCGTTTGCAACACCATATAGAGACCATAATACTTGGGTGCTAATTTTATTGTTTTTTTGTTGCTAGAGGGACCTCTATTTGTAGGATTAGTTTCATAAATACCCGATCCCCAATTCAAATTTTGTTTTGTTATGATGTTGCTCTCCATGTTTCAACCTATTTTGTGCTATAGCTAAGTTGTCCTTCAATGGTTGGAGAACCTTTTGTTGGTGCTCAATGTGGTCTTCCATTGCATGAATCTTCACTTTCCATCTTGATGTGATGGATGGATGATGATAGCCATATAGTGCCATAAAGGAGAATGTTTTTAATAAAGCATGGAAATATGTGTTGTGCCACCATTCTGTTAAGGGCAACCACTTGATCGATTGTGTCTACTTATCATATGTAAAACAACAAAATTTTAGTTTTCCCATTGATTTGAGGATGGTAAAAGGAGTTGTGATCCACTTGAGTACCCAAACAAGAAAATGTTTTAGTATGGAAATTACTAACGTAAATTGGATCTCTATCATTTATAATAATCTTGCGGATTCCATGTAGCTTTTACATTGTTTCCATGAATGTTGCAATCACTGTATTTGCTTTAAATGTATGCTAATAAGAGAAATATTCTTGGGGATTCCATGTAGCTTTTGAGCTATTTTCATGAATGTTGAAGCGATTGTATTTGTTTTAAAATGATGTGAAAGAGGGCAAAAATGGGCATACTTTGTGAGTTGATACACCACTATGATGATGAGATATTTTCCTTTGGACTTTTGTATACCTGTAATAAAATTCATTGAGACTTCTTCCCAATGCTGACTTGGTATGGTTAATGGTTGTAGAAGACCTAGAGTCCTGATTGTCTCTACTTTATTTTGTTGGCAAAACAAACATTCAACAACAAACTTTTGGACACCAATTTTAAGGCCTTTCTAGAAAAAATCTTTATGGATTATGTAGTAAGTTTTTAGGAACCCTAAATGTCTTCCTATAGGAGATGTGTGCAACTCTAAAATGACCTATTTGAGTTGGGAGCATTTTATAGGGAATATTGATACGACAATGAATCATTCTTCATCACAAATATATCTAATGCACTTGGGTTCTCATGTAGTTGTTGAATGATTTTGCATACGTTTTGATCTTGCTTCCATTATATCTTTGCTTCTTCCACTCAACTAGATTGTAGAATGGAAATAACACAAAGTAATCTCTTGCTACTTTTTTATTTCTTTGAAAATGCATCGACCACCACATTTTCTTTTTTCTTTTTGTAGATAGATTGAAAGTCATAATCTAACATTTTTGCAACATTTTTTGGTTGCTTTTTTGAAAATGATAGTTGTTCCGAGAAGTACTTTAGACTATCATGATCCATGTTTACATTGAAGTGTCTTTTTATTAAGGAAGGGTGCCATTTTTTAACTAGATACAACGTGATCGACATTTATTTTTGATAAATGGGTTTGAGGAAGTTCTTTCCTTTAAGTGCATTGCTTTCAAAGGTAAGGGACATTCCTTCTTGCACTAAATCTGCACCAATGCCATGCTTTGAGACATCACACTCTACGATAAATTTGTTTGTGAAGTCATGTGTGACTAGGACAAGAGTTGTACACATAGCCTCTTTATTTTTTTTAAAAGCTTTGGTTGCTTCTCGAGTCTGAAAATGCTTCATTTTTCAATGACATTGTTAAAGGTGTTGCTATTTGACTATAATTCTTGGCAAACTTGTGCTAATAGGGTTGTCAATCTTAATAATCCTTTAAGATTTTTCAAGGTTTTGGGAATTGATCATTTCATCATAGTTTTAATTTTGTTAGGGTTGACTTTGACGTCTTCATTGGATACAATATGGTCCAAATATTCCACTTTTTGAACCCCAAAGGCACAATTGGAATGCTTTGCATATAGTTGTTGCTCCTCCAACAATTGTAAGACCATGTCAACACGTACTTGCTCTTCCCAAGATTTGTTGTAGATTAGCATACCATCAAAAAATACCAACACAAATTTTCCGAGGAAGGGTTTGAAAATAGAAATTCATCAACCATTGAAATGTGGAAGGTGTATTAATAAGATCAAATGACATCACTAAAAAACTCATAATGACCTTTGCGTGTTGTAAATGTTGTTTTAGGGATGTTTTCTTCCCTTATTTTGATTTGATGATATTCAAAACAAAGTTTGAGCTTGGTAAATAAAATTGCTTTATACAATCCATCTAATAATTGATCAATGACATGAATTTGATTATCTTTAATGGACATTTTATTGAGTTATTTATAATTTGGACACATACACTAGGAATCTTCATTTTTGTAAACTATCACCACTAGTGAAGAGAAAACACTTTTGGTTAGGTTGATGATGCAAACCTTCAACATTTTTTGGATAATACACTTGATCTCACTATTTTGTGCATATAATTTGGACACAAGCCACACACCTTCCTTTTTGTAAATCATTGCCATATGTGAAGAGAACATTTTGCTAGGTTGAATGATGCTAGCACCTAACATTTATTGGACCGTGCATTCAATCTCACTCTTTTGTGCATGTGTCCCTATAAGGTCTTATGTTAGGTGGTACACTTCTTGATTGCAAGTGAATAGTATGGTCATGATCTTGAATAGGTGGAAGACCTTTAAGCATCCCTCAAAATACCTTGGAATGATTGTTAACCTTTTGGAGGTCCACGCGAATAAAGAGGCTAGATGTTTGAACATTTAGTGAACACAATTGTGCAATTACACACCATGGTGTCCCTTTTTAACAATTGTCATGTTATTAGAGTTTATTATTTTCTAGGGTTTCTCTTTGATACATTTGAGTTCAATTTCCTTCCCTTTCAAGGAAAATCACATGGAACTTTTTGAAAACTATGAGCCACTATTTCTAATGATTGTAACCATTTGGACTCTTAATACAACAATAACACCACCAATTTATATTACAATCATTGAACTATCCAATAAATACTTCTCCATAGTGAGCTTAATACTATGACACTTCTCTAAACAATTTATGGTACCTCCATCTATAATTGTTATTTGAAATTATGGTGCAGGATATATAAAACAACTGGGAAATTTGACTAATTTGCAATTAACAAAGTTACGAAAATCAATGGAATCAATCAACATTGTTACTTTTTTTCTTTTTGATATATCCTTGTAACTCGGGAGTTTGAGTGTTGATGCCAACTAATGCATGACAAAATATGGATGGAATAGTCTCTTTTAGTTCTAGTTCTTGATCTTCTTACTCTTTACAATATGTGTAGAACAATTTATTGTCATCACGTTTGTACCCCTTATTGTACTTGTTGTTATAGGTGAAACATAGTCCCTTTTCTATTTTTTCATCCAATTGTTGAGGTGTCAACCTTGTAGGGTTAGGAGAGGGAACATGGTGTTTTCTGTAATTGTTAGTGGCCACCCTTTTAGCAACCATATTTTTACTTTCAACTTTTATTGCCACATTGAATGTATGCTCTAGGATTTAGGTTTCAAGAGATGCACTTCGTGTTGAATGCTCTCATTTAAAGTGCTCATAAAGAGATCTAACAAATTAATCTTTGGAATGTTCTTTACTATGAGATTCAACGTTTGAAATCGTTAAATGTGCTTTGTAATTGGACCTCTTTTTTCGTAGATTTATCAATTGAGTAAAGAATCTATCGCTCCTAATATATCCATAATGTGATATAAATTTATTCACAAAAATGGATCAAAAGACAACACGATTCTTTTTTCATTCACAAGGCCATTGGTATTAGAGAAATTGACTAGGTTCTAAATACAAGGATGCGAGAGTTGCCTTTTGTAAAGTTGGTGCTTGGTATAGATCAAAGGATTGTACCAGTTGAAATATTCATGTTTGTAGGATCTTTACCATCAACCTTCTTCATATTGGTCCTGGGAAATAAGTGGTTTCTTGGTTCCGAGTTGAACCCTCAATGATGGAGATTTTAGAGTGATGAGTGATCATGATTTTGAGACTCATTCTTCGTGTTCTCTAACCGTGTTAAAATCTTCCCCACGTGTGACCGAGGTTCAACAATTTTGTTCTCCTCATTTTCATTATTTCCTTGAGTCATAAGATCACTTTTAGGAAACCTCTCATATTGGATTTGTAAGAGCATGGCTTCTATGAAATTTTGTCATCATTCCATTTTTTTTTTTTTTTTGTAAATAAGAAGTATATATTATATTAAAAGCCTGCTAAAGCTGATAAAAGTGTCAAAAGACAGCAATATACTGGCTGTAGTTACCGGACTGCCCCAACAGAGGGGAAACCAGTCCAGCCAGCCCCCAGTTCACAAGTCTAAGAAGGTCACTAAGCCAGTACAAAAACAAAGTTCAGACTGACTGTCATCTAAACTATAAACCTCAGGAAATTTGACAAACAACACTAAAGAGCTAAACACCTGGCAAATAGCCTATCCACGTGGCTCAAAGGTCCTTTGTCCACGGTTCTTTTTCGATATACGTCGGCTGGTCACCCCAACACGTTTCCTTTCTCTCGTCATGCTCCGTGTCCTCAGCTTGGCCTCTTCGTTCTGCTTCCTCCTGCTTCGCTTCTGTTGGTCGCTGCATGCTGTTCATTCCTGCACTTGTAACAGTATCAGGTGCCTCCCCTGGAGCAGAGTCAACCGGGTCCGAGGAGAGCTCCGAGTGCATAGTAGAGAGGATATGAAGAAAGGTAGCTACATTGTCTTCTGTAGCCTGCAGGCGATACTTGAGGTCCGCCACCTCCTTCCTAAGCTCAAAAACTAAGTCATACAGAATGACCAGTCGATCCCTGAAGTGCTCATTGTCGAGGTGGGCCGTGGGGTGGAGGCGCGCTCGGCTAGACTCACCATATGCCGGTGGTGCACTACTCAAATTGCTCGAAGGTCCAGGGAAAGACATTGTAGTTGTGCACTGCATCCGGGGGTCCTGAGGGCATCTCAGAAGTGGGGCCGACCCTCGTGGGATGGTGTCCATGGAGTGAAGAAGCATAGACTGCGTAGGTGGCGGGGTGGCAGCTGTGGACGGAGTTTGAGGACGGGAGGATGAACAGGTCGAAGGTGAAGCTGAAGGCAAGACCGGGGGTCGACAGGGCTTCCAGGGGGAGCCCCTCCTTGGCCTGCCTCTAAGCCGTTCTTTCATGTGTGCAGGTGGACGTGTCTGGACACGGTTAAACCAGAGATGCAGAAAAACAATGGAGACGACAGCAGTCCGAAGGGAGCAAGCCTGGTTTTGTTTGCGCTGTGAAGGGAGGAGCCCTTCAGATCGCATACAGGGATCAATCACAAAACCGACGAGACGAGCCATAGAATAAACTGCGGAGGAGCAAAGGGTGGCGTTATTGCCCATTACCACGACTTGAATGCGATTAAACTCCCGGGACGACATCAGCCTGCAACACGAGCCCATCACGTGGCTCCGTGTCGCATCGGACTGTGTTCGCTCCCAGCCGTCGCCACGAGGATCCCACTAGCACCCCATCCGGGGAAACATCTACTAAGCCAACTTTTCGAATACATTGCTGAAGGATAGGATGATCTGGATTCTGGGCTGAATAGCACCGGAGGTCTGGTCCTCTCCAATCAATGCCCACATTAGCCAATTCATTCACAACTTGGTTCGCCTTCCTTCTGATGTGTGTGGGAATGATCACCTTCTGAGGGTGCAGCAAACCTGCAATGATCTGCAAGCCATGTGAAATTCTCCAGCTTGGCGAGATGCTGTCCGGGTTGGCCCCATGTAGAATTCTGCGCAGCAGGCCAATGATGATCTGAGAGTCCCCTTCAACAATGATCTTTGTATAATTATTCTGGGAGGCCATTTGCATACCTTTGACAAGGCCCCAAAGTTCTGCTGCATTATTCGTGGAATGCCCCAGGGGGCCTGCTCCTATGGCTAAAATGTGTCCAAGAGGATTACGAAAGACCACTCCATAGCCTGCATCTCCCGGATTGCCTTTAGACGCTCCGTCAAAATTGAGTTTGAGGAAATCCTGTGGGGGAGGAGACCAAAGGGAAGGGCGACTTGTATGGGAGGTTGGAGGGGGGGAGGAGGCCGTCTGAGAGGGAGGAAGAGGAGTCTAGTGCCGTAGGATGGGGAGCTCGGAGGGAGAGAAAACTAAGTAGGCATCTGTCCAATGTCTAAGATGGAGAGTTTCCATAAGGTTGCGTTGGCATTGACGCCAACAATGACTCCAAGGGTGAGCCTTATTTCTGAAAATTCTCCTGTTTCTTTCTCTCCATATTTGCCAGAGGACAAAGCCAGGTAAGAGTTGCCAAACCCTGTTGAGGTAGGGAGAGCTGAAAGCCTGATCCCTCCAAGTTAAAAGAGTTTCGATGACACTATCTCTGAGACGGTCCGAGGTGCGCATGATTATCGCTACTTGATCCCAGACCTGTGCTGTGTAAGGG
>JZKD02S1158947.1:0-12777 GCA_000966675.3 Picea glauca | reverse complement strand
CTCTTATGTATGTGTGGATAGTATCTCCTTATTTTTCTATATAACAGTTTTTTATATATGAAATGTAAATATCAAATTTCTCTCTTATATATGTGTGGGGTAACATATAATAGTAGCATTATTATTATCAATTATAAATATCGTATTTTTTTAAGTTGATATAGAATGATGTTATAATATATTTATCATATTTTTTTTTTTATGCAAGTGCATCACTAGTGATACATGTTTGTTTTTTTCTTTTTCATGTAGGTTCTAGGTATTTTTGGGTTCATAAGTGTGGAGGAGATTATCCAAATCTCTTGTATCTCTATAACATCCTCATCTCACATAATGAGTCAACATATAAAATTTACTTGTTTAATTTGTATTTAGGGGTGTTAGAGTAAGGCTAGGAATTGGTTTTGATTTATTTAATAATGGAATATCTTAATAGATTTATTGGGTGAGAGTCATCTTCCTCATGGTGTATAAGATAAGTAGTAAGCATCATTGTTTTTTTGGAATGGAATGTATGTAAGTTTTAAGGTCAAAACTTAGTGTCTTCTCAAGGTAGAGAAGAAACTATCTAGAAAACAAACACAATATCTAGAAAACAAACAAGGTAGAGGCACAATTTTTAGAGGTAGAGGTTAGCTACAAGTTTAGAAAGAAGAGGCCAACAACTCACACCATCAAGAAAAATCCACAAGAGGTAATGATTCTTTTAGAGGTAGAAGACCTTACTCAAGAGGTAGAGGTAGAGGTGTTTTGGGCAAATGTTTTAGATGTAACAAATATGTTGGTCATAGATCCTATGAATGTCCAAAGAATCATTTAACAAGCCAAGGGAGTGCACATATTTTCCAAGATGATGAGGAGAGTGTGGAATCACCTTCTCATGAAGATTCACCTAAGGTGGGAGAGTCATTGATCATGAAAAGAGTCTTGAGCCAAACAAGGAGACACATGAACCTCCTCAAAGAAATACGTTCTTCAAAACCACATGCAAGACTATAGGTAAATGTTGCAAGGTTATTATTGATAGTGGAAGTACTGACAACCTTGTGTCTACTGAAATGGTTGATAAAATAGGCCTAAAGAAGACAACACATCGAACTCCCTATAAGGTGTCTTGACTGCAAAAAGGACACCAAGTCTTATTAAATGAACAATGCTAAGTGGAATTTTAGATAGGGAGTTACAAATATTAGGTAACATGTGGTGTTATGCCAATGGATGTTTGTCATGTTCTCTTAGGTATGCCTTGGCAGTTTGACAATAGAGAAATCCATGATGGAAGAAGTAATACTTATAGTTTCAAGAAAGATGGAAGAAAACACACACTCATCCCTTTGAAAGATGAGAATACAGTTGAAGGCAATTGTCCTAAAGTGTCAATGATCAGTGGTAAATAATTATTACATCAGATTATAAATGAGGAGGTAGGTTTTTCATTGATTGACAAGCCAATAATAGTTATTACTAGCACAAAATGGATTGATCTTCCTATATAAATTCAAGATTTGTTGAATGAGTTTGTTTATATTTGTGTGGATGACTTACCTAATGAAATACCCCCAAATGAGAACCATTGACCATCATATAGATCTCATTCTAGGAGCCAATATACCAAACAAGGAAGCTCACAAGATGACTCCAAAGGAAAATGAAGAAATCAAGAATCAAGTACAGGAATTGTTGAAAAAAGGGCTAGTAAGAGGGGGTTTGAGTCCTTGTGACGTTCCAACAATGTTGAGTCCTAAGAAGGATGGAGGTTGGATAATGTGTATAGATTCAAGAGCCATCAACAAGATCACAATTAGGTATAGATTCCCTTTTCCTAGAATTGATGATTTGATGGATTGTCTAAGTGGTGCAAGGTATTTTTATAAGATAGACTTAAAAAGTGGAATCCATCAAATAAGAATTAGAGAGGGTGATGAATGGAAAACAACATTTAATACCAATGATGAGATTTGCGAGTGGCTAGTGGTGCCATATCGATTGAAAAACGATCCAAGCACGTTCATGAGGCTAAAAAATGAACTGCTTAAGGATTTCACAGGTAAATTTGTCATTATTTACTTAGATGATATTATGATTTATAGTCATTCAAGGGAGGATCACCTTAGACATATTATATAGGTTTTGCATAAGTTGCAAAAAGATAAATTATTAATCAATCTTAAGAAGTGTATTATCATGAAGACAAAGTTGATCTATTTGGGTTTTTTCATATCACAAGGATTGACGATGAACAAAGAGAAGGTGAAAGCCATAATAGAGTGGCCTAATCCAAGGAATGTCTTTGAGGTAAGAAATTTATAAGAAGTTTTAGTGGGATTTGTGCTCCAGTCGTAGAAACAATTAAGGGAAACAAGGAGATGCTCCAATGGACCGAGGAAGCTAATAAAATATTTCAATTACTCAAGAAGATCACAAAATAACCTATTCTAGCTCTATCTGATTTTGGTAAAATTTTCCAAGTGTAATGTGATGCTAGTGGGATTGCTATAGGTATTGTTTTGAGTCAAGAAGGTAAGCTAACTGCCTGCTTCAGTGAGAAACTTTATGATGCCATAAAGAATTATTCCTCATATGAAAAAGAATTTTATGCCATTATCCA
Organism: Picea glauca; assembly: GCA_000966675.3. Lineage (NCBI taxonomy): Eukaryota > Viridiplantae > Streptophyta > Pinopsida > Pinales > Pinaceae > Picea > Picea glauca. The sequence continues at coordinate 10,169 of JZKD02S1158947.1, read as the reverse complement.
AGCTTTGAAGAAGTGGAGGAATTATTTGATGCCTAAAGAGTTTGTATTTCATACTGATAACCATGCTTTACAATTCATTAGTAGTCAAACCAAATTAAGTCAAAGGCATGTAAAAAAGATTAAATTTTTGCAAAGTTTTACCTTCGTTATCAAGCAAACAAGTGTAAATCTAACAAAGTTGCAGATGCATTAAGCAGGGGAAGTTTGATTATGCAAGAATATCAAGTGAATATCTTTGGATTTGATACCTTGAAAGACATATACAAGGATGCTTCAGAATTTAATGAGGCTTATGCAACATGTGAGGATCCCATACATAGAGATAGGAGCCCATGGATGGAGTACATGCTTCAAGAAGGACTTTTATTCAAGGACAAGCAATTATGCATTCCTAAATTCTCCATGAGAGAGAACTTGTTGAAGGAGAATCATAGTGGCAGTTTGGCAGGACATTTTGGGAAAAATGAGACACTTGCTCAATTGAGTGCACATTATTTTTGGGCAAGAATGCAGGTTGATGTGAAATTTTTTGTTCAGAGATGCAGGATATGCCAACATGCGAAGGGAAGAAGCAAAAATACAAGACTATATCAACCTTTCCCTATTCCTAATAGGCCATGGGATTCAATAAGTATAGATTTTGTACTTAGACTACCTAAGACTAAAAAAGGTATCAATTCTATATTTGTTGTAGTTAATAGATTCTCCAAGATGGCTCATTTTTATAACAAGTACTAAAACAAGTGATGCAACCAATATTGACAATTTGTTTTTCAAGGAAGTAACAAGATTGCATGGACTTCCTATGAGTATTGTTTCTGACAAGGATACTGAGTTTGTTGGCCATTTCTGGAGGACCCTTTGGAAGAAGTTGGGAACAAATCTTAGTTTTAATTTTTCTTACCATCCTTAGATAGATGGACAAACTGATGTGTTCAATGAAATCCTTGAAAACATCCTAAGAATCTTAGTGAGTGAACATCCCAAACAGTGAGATCAAGTACTTGCTCAAGCAAAATTTTCCTAGAATGATTTACCAAACAAAAGAACAAGTTTTAGTCCATTTCAGATTGTATATAACATTCATCCAAAGGGTGTTTATGAGATGATACACTTGAGTAAGCAAGAGATAAGGAGTGATGATGGAGAATTGTTTGCAACAACCATGTAAGAGTTGCATAAAAAATTCAATCACTAGCTTGAAGTGAACACAAGAAAATAACATATTTAAAGAGGAAAGAGTTAGTTGATCTAGATTATTTTTGGCATGAAACGAGAGCGGAGAAATAATAAATAAATGTATAGATATATATCATATATCCAATAATTTAACAAAGATATATCAGATATATAACCATAAACACAAAGATACAATAATACACAATTTCTATTAATGAGTCAAATGTATAGAACTGTAAAATTACATAGTGAAAGACTCGCTAGAATGGTGGTAACTTATCTCTGAGAAGAGATGTGATGGCTACAATCATTCAAAAGAATATGATTTTTACAATGAGGATCTAAAGGAATTTTTAACATAAGGAAAATCCAAAACCCTAACCTTGGAAGATGAAAAACCAAAAGGTTTGCGGGCCCTGATGGGGGTAGTTGATACGTCAACTTCTTGGGGGCATACCTTTGCATACGATCTCTGTTTGGGGCATTCGATACACTGTTGGAAAGGTCTAGTCGAGAATAACAGATTGTGACTAGACCAATATAATATCTTGGTCAACCATGTGGGCCCAAAATCCAAAAAAAATGTTGTTTAGGGCCTCAAAATGCCCCCTTAAGTTTGGGACCCGAAAAACTGTAAAACATTGTCGAGGTGGAAAACTCTATTTTGAGCCAGTGGAATAGGTGGGTGGCCACCAATATCCACCTAGTTCAATCCTCCCTCCTTAGGAAGCAATGGTCTCCATTTCATTGAGTTCCTGGGGACGAGGGGGAAGCGTTTACTGAATCTGAACCTTGGTGAGATGCTTGCCTTGCTGGAGAAGTTGTGTTGCTTGGTTTGTGGGAGGTTGTTGAGAACCTGATGAGATGAATGTGTGCAGAAGGAATATTTGCGCTTTTCTTCAATATTGTCGACTTGATTCTGCTACATAGAAGGTGCTTGGACTGAGGCTGCAGTGGTTGCAATGTCCTTCTATTCACCTTTTGAACAGATTGCGAAGAAGTTGAATCTTGTAGTATGAGATACTACCTTGCGGCATTGTTTAGGTGGGAAATTAGCTGGAAATACCTCTGGTATCCTATAGAGATGACCCCCCATAGTAAAAATGACACTACGGGGTCAAGACTCATAAATAACATGGAACTTCCACATATATGGCTAGCCCAAAAGGAGATGACATACATCCAATGGGGAAACATCACATAATACCTCATCCTTGAAGGGTTGGATGCCGCATGACAATAAACACTATTGACTGAAACAAATATCTAGTCCCTGGCGAAGCCACCCATTATTGTACGGTTGCAGGTGTGGTGTTGTCGACAATCCCAACTGTTTGAAAACCTCTGCTGAGATGAGGTTCTTATGAATTTCACTATCAACAATAAAATGAAGCGGGGTCCCCTTCGACATCATATGTGAATGAAAAAGGAGATCCCCCTCTTCAGGATATGTTGGTTCTTCTGGTTGAATTGTTGCAGTCATGATGGTAGCAGTAGGGTCTCCATCGATGATTTGTCTTTTCCCATTATTTTCTGAATCAGGGTCTGACTCCTTGTATTTGATCTCAGACACCAATGAATATTTTGAGTGACATTCATTGGTGTTGTGCTAGGGGATTTTGTGGAAATCACACCATTTTCCAGTGTCCTTCTTCGTCTTTATGTTACTCTTCTTTTCCTATGGATTGGATTGGTTTTTTGAAGGCTGGTTGTTAGAACCTTCTTTACCATACTTCGTTTGTTGCGGATTTGCAGACCCAGACTCCCGCTTGTTTTGATGCTTAAATTTATGCTCGATTTTAACAACATATCAATGAGAAACACCCAATGATGAGATGTTCATAAACTCCATTTCAATTTGGATGTATATGTGTAGAGCCCCATGATATTTTAGAACCAGATGTTGCTCAGAATATTTGATATTGTTTTATCAAGATTTGCCTCACCCTATGCAATCTTGCACAGAGGGCCTTTTCCATTTGCCTATGCAGACTTTTCATCCCTTTTTGAAAATCCCAGAGCCAAAAATACATTTTTTCCACATGTACGCACCTTGCCTACTATACAACATGCATATACGTAGGATGCACCACTACAACATGCGTACATAGGGATTTGTGTCCAAAAATGAAAAATGGTGTCGGGTTTCCATGTCACGACAGGAGATCAATGATCCTTGGCCTTCCATATACTGGAAACATTTCAAATTGGCCCTTCATATCCATTTGAAGGCTATAAATGGGCCAATTATGAGCTATGGAAAAGAGGAGAAAGAATTCAACTTTGAGAGCAAAGTTACTCTGGAGAAATTATTTACTTCATATTGAGTCTGCATCCCTTTGTCCTTTAAGTCTTAACACAGTGTCCAACCCCCAAGGTCTTCCCTTATTGATTGAGAACTTCATTGTCTCTCTTCTATGAGCTTGCCTTTGGTGGAGGATTGAAGTGGTGGAGGCCCAGCTAGAAGGAACTTAGTTTCTCAGTTTCAAACCGTGTTGACACGGAAGTCTGTAACTTTTACACTTCTGTTGATCATATATTAATAGAAATACTCTTTTCCCGTCTAATTGATATCTTGTAAATACTTGAATTATTGTTCCATGGGTGTATTTGTTATGTATATTAATGGATTATGTTATTGAATGTGCTAACATCATATATTATCACCATATGCTTACTTTGCTTGGTTGTTGAAAACTAGTTGCAGGTATATTTCTTTGGGTCAAGTGCTCAACGATGGACTTCATTGAATGCCTGGATGAGGTAGGCCTTTTATCTTGTCTTGCTAGCATATTTGTTTATATAGCATACTTGAGAATAGAGTTGATTTCGACAGTCATTTATGTCTTTTGTGGTTTACCCTAGCCATAGAGATATTTTCCTCATAATAGAATTGGTGACCATACTGGGGATTGAATATTCTTTCTTAGGGTTTCGATTGTTTTTCTCCTTAGATTGATCTCGTTCCTATTGTGTTTCTTGTCATTTCATTTCTTGACAACCTCTATTCACTCCGGGTCTGAGTTTTTCAGTCTTCTCCTTTGCCTAACTTTGTTTTTGAAACATATACGTGGGTTTTTGCTTAACAGTTGCGTATATACGCGTGTTGTCCTTCTGCAAGCCATGTACATACACATTGTTTCCTTGAACAGTCACGTACATTAACCTATTTTGCTTGTTGGCTAGGTTTGGTGGTTGTTGGGTAGGTTTTGATGATTGTTGAGTCTTCTTGGGTCTCTGTAGTGATTATTAAGTGTCTGTGGGATGACAGGAAACTTGTCTTTGGTTGAATTTTGGGGCAGAGTCTTTCTCATCACCTTTTCATTTTGATTGCCCTTGTACATTGGGTTGGGCATTTTTCTCCTTGGTATCCTACTTGAGTTGTCTCTTTCTATACACATTAGACTTTTTATATATCAAGTTGTTGTTCAGTCCATGCATTTTCATTTTTCATATATTGAAAATACAAAAATATTAGGCATTTTACATTCATTGGAATTTTGATCTTTTGAGTCTTTATCATTTAGCTTAGTGCATGCAAAGAAAGATTGTATTTTTACTTCAGAATTGCAGAGTTGAAATTGAAAATTACATTGTTTTAAGAAGCATATCATTGATTAAAAAATTAAAGTTAGGACTTTGCATTGTATTCATATTTTCTTTACTTGTTGAGTCATAACATCATGAGTTTCACTACCATACCTTTTTGAGTAAGCACGACCATTAAAATTAACTCTTTAATTTAAAATTGATTAGTAACGATTTTATTTTCTAGGGTGCACAAACTAGCTTAGGATTTAGTACCTTGGAATAGGATTTTGTGAGTAAACTTCTCCAAGGCTATTAAATCAACATATGTGTTTGACCAAGGGAGTGGAGAAATCCATTGTATAATAGGTAATATCAAGAGGATCCAATTACACCGGAGTTAATCACGAGGTCGCGCGAGGTTGGTTGAAGGGATATCCCCCCGATACCTTCTTAGCGTTAGAGATATTTTTGGGGATCTATTCGTATATGGGGATCTTGCTAGTGCCCTTACCTCCGTGAGAGGCGATACTTCGAAGGTTTCAGGCTTTGCTACCCTGACCATATGGTGGACCTGACTTACGACTGCTCACCTATGCATCGGTTATACATTGGTTTCTTAGTTGCTTGACTTAGGAGCCACATAGGTTACTTGTAGGGGTTATTCTGCAGGTACCCTAGGTCAGATAAGGGTCAGACAACACACAACCTTTATGGAGGATTACCTCTCTGGGGGGATCTATCTAACTGGTTTTTAATCCCACGAGGGCCCTTATAAATGATTTTGTTACCTCTGATCTATAACAGGGAGTCTCAGGCCCCTCTTGGGTGAGACACATCTTCTTTAGGGAGGGAGGCCCCTTTCAACCACTTTACCCCGTTTGTGTGCATATTGGTTGTTTGATTATTTTTGGTGTGCTCTTTGATTACTAGCTAGCCTTAGGATTTATTTTTTTGTATCTTGAGTCTTAAGTCATCGTGGAATCAGACCAGCGTCCCCGTCAGTCTTGTCGCTTGTTACAGTTACCACCAGATTTCAAGTCTTTTCCTTCTAAAATGAGTAGAGTTATTAGACGTGGTACACACACCTCCATTTTTTATACTTGTGATTCTACAAGGATGAGTACTAAATTGATTCATCAAAGTACTGGGAGCCCTTCGACTCCCACACCTACTATAGTGAATGGAACCCCATTTACTCCTGCAACCACAATGGTTGTGGTGTCAGAGGCACCTATCATTACTACTACTCGTCCTATAGTGAATGCTCAATCTCTTGCCTCGAACCCATTTGGGTCTCTTAGTCACTCACCAGGCTATAATTTTTAGTCCATCCCTATGGCCTCTAGTTCTTTTTCCTATGGTATGCCAAATTTTACTTCACAGTTTTCAAACTCCATCCCAGCTGCTGGCCCTAATGATAACATTAGACTTGGGGGCACTACCCCTCCTTATACTCCATTTTCATTTGGTGGTTCTCAAATCCCTCAAATGACTCCTAATATGGGAGGCATTCCCTCTTTTAACCCCAGGTCTAATCCTCTTTCTATTGGGTGGAGAAACCAACCTAGCGAACAAGTTTCTGCTCAAGTTATATCCTATACCCTCACCTCCTCAATGTCGTTTTCAACCAACACGTTTGGCATGACGAATCCACCTCTTTCTTCCGAATTCACACCCATAGGAGGTCAGTTTCACACCTTGGGAAAACCCTAGCCTAGAGCCACTCCAGTTGGGGGAAACTTTTATAACCCCCATCAGAACATTCCTACTGGAATGATGTCTAACCAACCTCTTATGAATCAACCTAGAGGAGGGTCTTAAAATCCCAAACATGGCCATGGTGCTTACCAGAACCCTGGATGGACTACAATTCCTGAAACACAATCTTTCCAGGGAGCTTGGGGCCAGATGCCACAACCCCGTCTCCCTTTTCTGGCCACGCTCAATGTTCCAGAATTTTCTAAGTTGACGAATGACCCTTTGTGTCATGATCCTACATGCCCTCCCATCCCCACCAAGAATCCTTCAGGCATTCTGAAATTCAAAGGTAAGAATGGCGAGGATCTTGGTGATCACGTTACCACGTTTCACCTATGGTGCTCCTCGAATTCCCTTAATGATGATTCCATTCGGTTAAGATTATTTCAACGTACCCTCATTGGGGTCGCTGCAAAATGGTATATTGAGATACCTAGGGGGGCTTATGGGACATTAGCCATATGGTGTTAGTATTCCTAAAGCACTTCCAATTTCTGGTTCGTTACGATGTTGGCCTAGAAATTCTGTCGACTTTACGCCAGGACACAACCACTCATATATCAGATCACATCCAGGAGTGGCATAGACTGATCCAGATTTTATGAGAAGAAAGAAATGAATATAGATTATTAAAATATTCTTAACACAAAATAACAGAGATACAATAAAACTAGTTTTCTATTCAATAAGGAAATAAGCTGAAACTGCAAAATGCAGTGGAAAACAGGCTTGTTGAAATGGTGGCGGCTTATCTCTAAGAAGAGATGTGACGACTATCCTCATTCACAAGAATATGGTTACAATAAGACTCCAAAGGCCTTTTACAATAAAAAAGAATTCCAAAACCCTAGACATCCAAAAATCTAACCCTAGGAGATGAAGCACCAAAAGTCATGTGGGCTCGTTTGGGTAAGTTAGTACATCAACTTCCCGAGGTCGTAAATTTTGCATACGATCTCCGTTTTAGGCACACGATAGCTCATTGGAAAGGAATACAATATTTGTTATAGGCGCACTATTTGGACTAGTCCCTAGAACCAAAATCCCCCAAGAACGTTGTTTAGGGCCTTAAAATGGCCCCAAAAGTTTGGAACCCGAAAAATTGCCCAAAAACTGCCAAGGTGGAAAACTGTTTTTCAAGCTAGTGGAATAGGTGGGTGGCCACCGATATCCACCTAGATCAATCCTGCCTCCTTAGGAATCAATGGTCTCCATTGCGTTGAGTTCCCCCATCATATGAGGAAATTTCTGTTGAATTTGGCCCTGGGTGAGGCACTTGCCTTGGTGCAGGAGTTGCCCTGCTTTGACGACTCGATAAAGGTGGATCCTTTGTTGTCAAGTGCCCTTGATCTGTGTGTCCACAATATGATCACTAGATGTCTATTGCATGCAATAAGGTTTGAGATCTGTTGGTGTCAACTGCTCTGCTATCTCTGAGGTGTCCAATAATGGTGGGAAACATGGTCGAAGGAGAGCCACGTTAAAGAATGGATGCAGACCAAGGAAGGGGGAAATGTTGAGATCAAAATAATTGTCACCAATAGCCTTGGTGATGGTGTACGTCCCATAATGTAGTGGGAAAAGCTTCCTATGGGCCAATGTAAGGCATTATTTTTGCAAATGCATCCAAAATTTGTTGCCCACCTGAAACTTATGTGGCACCCGATGTTGATCATGGCGCTTCTTGTACTTGGAATTAGACTTCTGTAGAATATCCTAAACCTGTTGGTGGATGTGTTAGATTCACTCAATGAATTGGTTGGATTTGTGGATCCATCCAATGGTGTAGGTTTGTGGGTACAGTGTTGTCGATAGAGATAACCACTTGATGACCTCTGTTGAGATGAGGCTCTTCTGGCTATTTCTATCAACGATGAAGTGCAACAGGGTGCCTTTTACCCACATCTATGAATGGAAGATGTGTTCTCCTTCTTCTGGCTCGTCTGGTTCACCAAGATGGAGCTTGGTGGTGGAAATGGCAGCACTGGGTTCCACGTCAATGATCCTTCTTCCCATTTATGGTTATGACTCAAAGTCAGAACCCGCATTTGATTCAAAATCTTTCACTTTGGCCACTAATAACTGCTTTTAGTGGTAGTCAGTAGTGTTATTCCAAGGGATCTTATGGAAGTCACACAACTTCCTGGTATCTTTCTTTGTCTTTATGGTGTCCTTCTTTGCTTGCGGCTTGGACTAGTTGTCCTAATACTGTTCATATTTTCTCTATCCTTTGTTCTATGGGTTGGGGCCACCCTTTCCTAGCTTTTTCTGTGAGGGGTTTCCAGGCCCAAATTGCCATGTCTTTTGTTTAAGCTTCTACTCAATTTTGACGGCATATCGATAGGCCACTCCCAAGGATGATATGTCAAAAAATTCCATTTCATTATGGATGTATCTATGCATAGCACCGCGATACTTGAGAACTAGATGTCTTTGAATATTTGATACCCAACTTGGTGCGCAAGGTATGGAAAATATTTGTGAACTCTGGCACTACTTGGTCTCTTTCTTGGCGTCGTGTGGTCCATTTGGTATACAAGTTGTCATAACTTCCAACAGGGTAGTATTTTTCCTTAATAGCATCCCTGAAATATTCCTAGGTGGTCATGACTATAAATAATGAGTCTTCCTCGGTTTCCTTTTGCTCACAAAAAGTTTCCCACTAATATTAGACATGGGGAGCGACTTTGAGGAGTGAAAAAGTAATCTTTTCTATATTCAAAAAGCTATGGAAAAAAAATACCCTTCTAGTAGATTCAACCACTTTTCTACAACATCTGTGTCTATATGAGCTTCAAATATAGGAATATCGAAGTTGATTTGTACCCTGAAGGGGGCGGTGCTTCCGCTCGAGGAAGATGCATCGCCTGTTGGTAGCTGCCGAAGGATTTGTGTGAAACTATTCATCATCTCATTCTTTTGTTGTGTGAGGGATTCCTCAAGAAAAATTTTGAAAGGATCTCATTTCATGTCATATTTATTTTATCTTTCCATGAGAGGTCGCTTGGGTGTGAAAGAGCTTTTGTCCACAAGAGAAACAAGCTTGAGACCCAATTCTTTGTACCCTGACCTCGTTGGGGACATGCATTAAGACGACAAGGAGCAGACCGCTCTGATACCACTGATCCATATTTTATAAGCAGAACTAAATGAATACATATTATTAAAATATTCTTAACACAAAATAACAGAGATACAGTAAAACTGGTTTTCTATTCAATAAGGAAATAAGATGAAACTGTAAAATGCAGTGGAAAACAAGCTTGTTGGAATGGTGGTGTCTTATCTCTGAGAAGAGATGTGACGAATACACTCATTTGCAATAAAATGGTTACAATGAGGCTTTGAAGGCCTGTTACAATAAAAAATAATTGAAAAATCCCTAGACATCCAAAAACCTAACCCTAGGAGATGAAGCGTCAAAAGTCATGTGGGCCCCGTTTGGGTAAGTTAGTACATCAACTTCTCGGGGTCGTAACTTTTGCATACTATCTTCGTTTTAGGCGCACGATAGGCCGTTGGAAAGGCATACGATATTCATTATAGGCGCACGATTTGGGGTAGTCCCCTAGGCCACAAATCCCCAAAAAACATCATTTAGGTCCTCAAAACGACCCCAAAAGTTTGGAACCCGAAAAACTCCCAAGGTGGAAAACTGTTTTTAGAGCCAGTGGAATAAGTGGGTGGCCATCAATATCCAC
>JZKD02S1158925.1:0-12777 GCA_000966675.3 Picea glauca | reverse complement strand
CCTTCTGGTTGTAGCCAGATAATTGGGGAGTTGGAGCTTCCCTTAGGTTGTAGCATGATAAAATAGGGGGTTGGAGCCTCCTTCCAGTTGCAGCTGGAAAACAAAGGAAGTTGGTGCTTCCAATGAATGTAATTCTCCAAGACATATAAGAAAAAAAATTCCGTGGTTTTCTCCCGATTTGGGTTTCCACATAAAACATTGGTGTACTATGTATGTGTGTGATTGTTTATTTATTATTGGTCATTATTGGATAATAATTCTACATTGATATAACATTTGAAGAAAAAAGGACTATAATTACGCTATTACTGATTCACCCTCCTTCTCAGTAATTCAACAGGTCTCCCCTCTTGTCATGGTACCGAAGGAAAATGGTAAATGGAGAATTTGTGTAAATTATCGAGAATTGAATAAATCAATAGATAAAGATCACTTCCCATTATAATTTATCGACCAGGTCCTGGACACACTAGTAGGAAAAAAGTTTTTTTCTATTTTCGACGGTTTCAGTGGATATAACCAGATCCAAATCGCCCATGAAGACCAAGAGAAAATCACGTTCACATGTCCTTAGGAGACATTTTCCTACCTTGTTCTACCATTCATGTTATGCAACGCCCCCATCACCTTTCAGTGAGCCGTTATAGGTATATTTTTGGATCTCATTCATGACTGCGTGGAAATATATATGGATGATTTCACAACATATGGGGATGAATTTGATGAGGCATTAGCCAATCCAGAAAAGACATTAATTAGGTGCAAGAAGTCAAATGTTTCCCTTAGTAATAAAAAATGTTTTATGATGGAAACTGATGGCATTGTACTGGGGCATCACATCTTAGAAAAAAATATTCAAGTTGATAAAAAAAAATAAAGGTAATACTGAATTTCCTAACTCCAACTTCATAGAAGTAGGTATGAATATTTATCGGATATGCTGGTTGTTACCGCAGATTCATTGAAAATATTTCACGTATTTCTCATCATTATTTGCCTTAGAAAATATATTGAGTTTGTATGGACAAAGACATGTTAGCATGCACTTGATGAATTGAAAGTCAAAATATTTGAAGCTCCTGTACTAAGAAGGCATGATTGGACCCTCCCATTCCACATTTCCATAGACGCATCTAACATTGCTATCGGAGTTGTTCTCAGACAACTTGAGGGAAAAGTCCCATATGTAATTTACTATGTCAATAAGAATCTCTCGCCTGGTGAATTGAACTATACAATAACCAAGAAAGAGTTTCTTGTTGTTATTCATGCAATAAACAAGTTTAGACACTACATCACTGGATATTATGTAATCTTCCATATTGATCATGCTGCTATTAAATATTTAATGAAGAAATCAATCACAAATGGTAGGGTCACTAGATGGTTGTTTTTATTGCAATAATTTGATATTACCATTTTAAACAGACCAGGAAAAAATAATGTAGTGGTTGAATTCTTTTCTAGAATAACATCTAATGAGAATGAACCTCCGATAAAAGATTGTTTTCTAGACGAACACCTCTTTGCAGTATCTACTAATTCACCTTATTTGCATATATTTCTAAACTTTTGGTTGCCGAAAAACTTTTGCATTATATGACCCCCAAAGAACGACAAATTATAGTCAAGAAAAGTGAAAGATTATTATGGATTGATGGTTTCCTCTTCTACACTGGGCCTGATTTTATTGTCAGAAGGTGTCATGATGGGCCATGTGGGGGTCACTTTGCAGATAAAAGGACTAGGTACAAGATACTCCACCAAGGGTATTATTGTCCCACACTTTTCAGAGATGCCAAAGAATATGTGAAGAGGTGCGACAACTGTCAACGCATGGGTAGACCTGTACAAACAAACAAAATGCCACTACAACCACAGATGGTGTTAGAACCTTTTGAAAAAAGGGACATTAATTTTGTGGGATCAATAAATCCCATATATCGTTGACACTCCTACATCCTCGTATGTACAAACTATGTCACAAAATGGATGGAGGCAAAGGCACTTCCGATAGCAACCGAACAAGTAGTAGCAAAATTTTCTACAAGGAAATTTTTGTAAGGTTCATGATACCATGAGAGATAGTGATAGATGGAGGAACTTAGTTCACATCATGAATTTTCAAAGACTTGATGGAAAACTACAAAATCAAGCATCTAGTAACAACACCATATCACCCACAAGAAAATGGACAGGTAGAGGGAAATAACAAGATCCATGTGGCCATCATTACCAAAAATGTCAGATTAAACCTCAAGGATTGGGACAATAGACTCCCTGAAGCTTTATGGGCCTATAGAACCACCTGGAGGACTACTACAGGCTGCACACCTTATGATTTAGTCTATGGATAATGAGTACTACTCCCCTTTGAAATAGAGATTCAGACACTGAGGAAAATAGTACAACTTGGGTTGGAACTATCAAAAGCTAAAAAACAAAAACTGCTTCGGATCAACGAGTTGGATGAACTACAACATGATTCCCTACATCAACCCACAATGATACAACATCAAAGGGCCAAATTCAACGATAAGTTTATCAATAAAAAGAAGTTCAACATTGGAGACTAGGCAATATTATTCAATTCCAGGTTCAAATATTTCAGAGGAAAATTTCACACTAGATGGCTTGGTCCATATGAGATTGACACGGTCTATGATAGTGGGGCCATCAAACTCCACACCATCAATGAACAAATGATTCCTCTAATGGATAACAAACATAGACTTTGTTTATATCAATGAACCTTATCAAAGGAAACCTTTTTTAGGAGAATTACAAAAGGATGTCTTGACAGTGACTTGGAACTCGCTCCTACTTTCAAAAAAATAAAAAGAGATTAAAAAAAAAAACTTAGAATAAACAAGAAGGGCACTTCACCGTTTCGTGATGGTTATGTCAAGATCCTTCTCAATAAATTTTAATAAAAACTTGTTTTTTTCTAATAATATTCTTTTCTAGGATACGTGGGGGAGAATAATGTTGTTGCAACTCCAGTTGTTGTGATTCCCTTTGCTTCAACTATTCTCATTGTTGCAACTCCCTTTGTCATAGAAATTGTTGTTTCCATAGCTATTCCTGTTGCGGAAACTCCCCCACTGCATCCATCCCCTTTGGATGCTACTCCATTTGTATCCCCCCCTATTCATTTTGTATATTCCTTTGGTTTCTACTCCACCCACAACCCTCCCATAGTCTACAAATTTCCCTTCCCCCATTCTCTTGGCTGCAACTCCACTGCAGCCTTCCCTCATTCCCCAAAACTCACAAGTTTCCCTCTTTACCCAAATCTTAGTCCATTTTTAGTGTTGCAGCTTCATTTCTTTGACTCACGTCGCTACAACTCCGCCCACAACCTCATTTCATCTTCCCACTTTTCACCTTTTTCCTCCACCACCGATGACACGACTCGTATCTGCACCATTTCACACATCATTCGTGCTGCAACCTCGTCGCTACAACTCCCTCCCTCGAATAAACCATAGTCCTACTATTTTTCATTGTTGCAGTGTCATTGTTGTGTCTCACATCGCCACAAATCCACTCATAGCTTCATTTCATTTTTTCACTTTCCACCCACACCTTTCCCCTCCATCCCCTATGCTGCAATTCATATCCCCACCATAGAGACACACTGCTAGTGCTACAGTTTCGTCGCTACAACTCCTGTTGTTGCGAATCCACTTGCAACTCACATTTTTGAGCATCGTCATTCCTACAATTCCAGCCGATGAAACTGACAATGACGACATTGTAATTCAGGCTAGGACCATTGATGGGACTCCATCCTCCGCCGCTAAGACTCGATCCATGCCGTACTCGTACAGCCACTCAAGGTAAGACATGACATGTACGTGTTCCTATCCGAATTTTCAATAAGTAAGTTCTAATGGCATGTGTCTATATCATTCTTCCATAACTGCTACATCAGAGAATCATTGCNCAGTCCATTTTTAGTGTTGCAGCTTCATTGCTTTGACTCACGTCGCTACAACTCCACCCACAACCTCATTTCATCTTCCCACTTTTCACATTTTTCCTCCACCACCGATGACACGACTCGTATCTGCACCATTTCACACATCATTCGTGCTGCAACCTCGTCGCTACAACTCCCTCCCTCAAATAAACCATAGTCCTACTATTTTTCATTGTTGCAGTGTCGTTGTTGTGTCTCACATCGCCACAAATCCAATCATAGCTTCATTTCATTTTTTCACTTTCCACCCACACCTTTCCCCTCCATCCCCTATGCTGCAATTCATATCCCCACCATAGAGACACACTGCTAGTGCTACAGTTTCATCGCTGCAACTCCTGTTGTTGCGAATCCACTTGCAACTCACATTTTTGAGCATCGTCATTCCTACAATTCTAGCCGATGAAACTGACAATGACGACGTTGTAATTCAGGCTAGGACCATTGATGGGACTCCATCCTCCGCCGCTAATACTCGATCCATGCCGTACTCGTACAACCACTCAAGGTAAGACATGACATGTACGTGTTCCTATCCGAATTTTCAATAAGTAAGTTCTAATGGCATGTGTCTATATCATTCTTCCATAACTGCTACATCAGAGAATCATTGCTATAATCACAATTCCCATACCCACCACCCTTATTGCTACAATTCCGAATCCACCAACCCATAATTCGTACAACACTACAAACACAAACACTCAGAGTTAGCAGATGAAAGGAGCCATGGGAGGATCATTAATCCGCAGAGAGCTGACTGAACCAATGTTGTTGGAGGCTTATGATGACATCAGAGAAATCCTGGGACAAGCCGGCTGGATGGATTATGTGTTACGATTACGAGGATACAATGATGAAATTCTGCTAGAATTTGCTCTGAATCACACAGTCGAGCACTCCATAGTCGCAGGTACACATGTGGAGGTCACATAGGAAACTATGGCCGAAGTAACTGGGCTACCTCATATAGGTGAACGATGTTATAGCCAAAGGAATTCACAACCATAAATTTTGAGGAAATTCCTTGAACCATGGGTGGCTTTAGTAAAGAAAGGAACATGCTTCAACTGTCGATCATTACCTCATCAATTGGAAGACATGTCTATCTTCGTTCAACATTACTTCACTTGTGAAGGTCGCTATGACAATATTTATGTTCAACACATTTTCCTTCTTGATCATCTATGCCACAACTAACCAATTAATATATCTTATTTTCTATTCCGGATGTTGCAGACAATAACAACGCTTGTCTAAAGGGCCAAGAACCGTAGCGAGGCCTTATCACATCACGACCTTATCACATCACGACCTTATCAAATTACTAGTCGAGTATGCGCTACAAAAACAAGGTTGCACCTAGAAAAATATTGTGCAACCACATGTTCTCCTCAATGAAAATGAAGTTTCTTCCCTTTAGGCAGTCAAGCAGGAAATGCCTGCACTTCTAGCTCCACAAGACACCACATGTACAACACCTCCACTAGAAAACGAGACCGCGAAAATAGTAGGATCAACTGCTGCAATAAATTCTCCATAACTTATCCATATGGTGAGAGATAATAATTTCAAGGGAACCAACTATAATCCCTCTCAGGGTATCTTTTTTCCTTTCCTTACTAAAATTAATATATCAATCCTTGAAATCCATGTTTATGGGTCCCAAAGTGTGTAACCATTATGCACCTAAAACTACATCCCAAACACCCATTTCAATAGCAAACACGTGAGATTTGAGATGATACTCACCCATTTGAAGTTTCACATTCTTGCATCAACCTCCACATTTCATTTGACCACCATTGGCTGTCATAACTATACAATTAGGTATGGCATGGACATAACAATGCATTTCTTTGGCTACTCTCCTATGAATAAAATTGCAGGTGTTGTCATTGTCATTCAAAATAATCACCTTGTAGTTCTTGATGTAGCCAATTGACTTTAGAGTTGGGGTGTAGAAAACCAAATAAAGCATGGAGATAAATTTGGGTTTCCACACACGGAGCTTGTAAGGTCATTTCTTCTTGAGTAGGAGGCTTCAATGTGTATTCAAATTCTAGTTCAGGAGTGTCTTCGACTATGATGTCTTCTGAGTGGTCTTGAGGGGATACATCCATTTGATTTTTTTTTGTTCTTTACATATCTTATGGGGACAAATTTTGGATTCTTAAGGGATGAGAGGTGGCTGAGCTAGGGGTAGTTTCCAAAGGAGGGTTAATGCGAGAAGTGAATGGAGGTCTTCAGGTTTGGGCATTGATCACCATCTTGGCTTATTTGTCTCTCACATAGGCTTCCAACCAAGTAGTTGGGTGTTGCATCATAATTTATGCTCTTATTTCTTCCTTTAGGTCATTATGAAGCACTCTTTAAACATGAATATAATAGGCCCTCTACACGGATTGCCAATTTCTCAAAGGCTATTACAAAGTCTATAAATAGTGTGACTATATGACATAGTTTTGTTAGTTGCTCCAAATAGTGAATGTCTCTGATCCAGGCGAATCCAGAATGCTCAAGAGTGATCCAGAAGGATCCAGAATGCTCAAAATTTTATTTTCTCAAATGCTCTTGAAAATGACCTCATTGCGTAGATATTGGCAATAACTTTCCAGTAGCGCAAAAATCACCTCAAACGAAGTTCGTATGAGAAATATATAGCTAGTCAAAGTTTTGGTCAAACATGGAAAAAGTAAAAGCAGGGGTGCCACATGCCATGCCCATAGGCTGCCACATGTCTTATTCGTACATGTTGTACAAATGACAAATGACATCATGCCGATGTCAGCATGGTGATGTGACAACACGATAGCCTGCCATGTGTCACCCATAAATGGCATTTGTGAGGGTCCATTTGGACAAATAAAAAAGTGTCACATGTCATCCATATGGCCAACGTGGAAGGTATAGGTGGCAAGTGACTAGATGCTCAAGTGGTAGATCCGTACAATAATGTGGTAGAAAGTTGGACCAATGACAACATGACACGTGGACCAATCAAAGAGTGTCGCGTAACACTCTTCGATTTACAAATAATGGCTAAAGGATAATCAAATTTTTTTGGGGTTGAATGGAATAGAACCCATGACCTCCGAAGGAATATTCCAATATTCTAAAGTACTAACCATATCCTTCTACCAAAGCACCACAAGGTCCGCTTGTTATAAATAATAAAGAATATTACATTTAAACTGATGCGTGGATTCCAATTGGTTGTTGGGTTGTCTGCGCTCTATTTAATGGGCACAAGAACCAATGTATGGGAAATGGAAATGAATGTCAAAGTTAGGGATTGCATATAAGTTCGTGCTAAGTGCACATTTCTTTGTTTTGCATGCAAGAGGTGCTCACAGTTTTGGGCTACCTCATTTTGCATGTCATTGAGTTCTTTGAGGAAAGTATAGAGTGTTTATACTCATTTTTCTGATAATTTTGAGAGGAATATGATTGTGATGTCTATTTTGTGTAAAAATTTGACATGTTAAAAGTCTTAGTCCAATTTGTCATGTATGTGACCCATAGTCTCGTTATGCATGCAAAAGGGGCTTTTTCGGTACCTGCTCAGAATATAGTCGAGTTTATACTCATTTTTCTCAGAATTTCATGAGAAATTCAGTTATGACCTCTATTTCTGGGATTGAGCAGCAGAATTGAAGGGTGTCTTCAAAAAATTGGTATTTGTAAGTCCATTCATTGTAATTTTGACATTTGAGCATTAAAGAGCGGTCTCACTAATTGAAAAGGGACCTAGAGACGTAGCCCAATATGGGTGAACTTCGTCAATAATTTTTTTATGTGCCATTTGAATTGTTGTTGATCTTGATTTACTTCATTTCAACATTTCATTTCCACAAGTTATTCATTAGTGTTATTGAAGTTTGTGGATAAGTAAGACATTCACATGTTACTTGCAAATTGTCATAAACGATCTTCATTTTTCTGAATCTGGTCAGATGTTTATGTGTATTTAAGAAATAATTGACATCTAAGGATTTTCAGATCGAGTTGGTATCAGAGCTAGTTTTGATGTGTATTTGCAAGTGAATGCTCACAAGGTCCAAATCTAAGCGAGGTGAAGGAAATCTTGCAAGTTATAATCTTGAAATTGGTTCAAGGAGCTTCACTCGAAGATGAGAAATGGCTTCAACAAGAAGTTTAGGTCCTTACAACTCTGAATATGATTTCTTCGAGGCATTTAATTTAAATAAATCCATGGTGGAAGAAATGTACAAGGATCGAAAGAAGGCCAAGGGAGAAAGTACATCGGTAAAAACTGGAGCAATTAAAGAAGAAAGAGAAGGAGAAGAATCTCCATAGCCTCCTTCGCCCCCATCATCATCATCATCATCATCGTCCTCCTCCTCCTTCTCATCTTGTTTTGATGGAAGTGAATGTTCTTGTCATAAAAGGAAAAATAATTCTAAGAAGTCTTCTCATTCTCATGATTTGTCTTTGTTAAAGCTAGATGTAAAGTTTGATCTACCTACTTATGATGGAGAGTTGAGTGCATAGAAGTTGGATAATTGGGTCAAACTGATTGAAGTATATTGCAAGATACACAAAATCATATAGGACAATTCAAAGATACAATTGGCTACTCTTTGCCTGAGCGACACAACTTTGATATGGTGGGAGATTCGGACACAAGCTGATCTTATTCAACATGGTAAAATCATTTCTTTCTGGATTGAATTTACTGCTGCATTAAGAAAGCAATTTTATCCATTAGCTTATATGCAAACATCAATGATATTTCGTTCCAAGTGCAAAGGGAAAAATGTTCAAACTTATACACATGAATTTAAGAGGAAGGCATTGTCTTTGGGAATTCCATTACATACTCCCGAGACTCTTATAAAGTATATTGGTGGTATGCATTCATATATTTTTCATATTATATTGATGTTTAATCCTACTAATATTGATGAAGTATCAGTACAAGCTACTCATCTTGAAGCCAACAAAGGAAAACATGTTGGTGAGGATGTATCAGGGGAAGCACATGAATCTGAGGAGTAGTCAAAGGGAAAAGGGAAGAGTAAGAAGATAGCTACAATGAAGAAGGATGGTGAGAAAAAATCCTACATGTTCTCACTGTGAGAATAAACGAAATGATGAGTAGCATTGTTGGAAGTTGCATCCAGAATTGAAGCCAAAGTGGGCTCAACATAAGAAGGGTAAAAAGAAGGCCACGACCATAGTGTGGGATCTTGGATCAGATTCTAAGGATGAAACTAAGATTACAACTATGGGCATCAAAGATAAATCTTCTACTGCAAGTTTTAGTTCACGTACTTCTTATGCAAAGTCTAGAGAAATCCCTGATGGAAGGAAAAAAATGACCTGTTTCATTTACGAGTTATCTCAAAGCACAATAAGATTGATACACTTGTTGATAGTGGATGACAAGCAAATCTTATTTCAGAGCAAGTTGTTCAGAATTTGGGATTGAAAACTAGGCCCCATATGAGACCATATCCTTTGGGTTGGATTTGTGATAATTCTCAGGTGCAAGTAACTAAGAAATGTGAGTTACAATTTGCGATCACATCCAGTTTCATTGATCAGGTAGAGTTAGATGTTGTTCCACTTGACATTTGCGGGATGGTTTTGGGAAGTCCATACTTGTATGACATGAAGGCCATTTTCTACAGGGAAAAAAAAAGTATCATCTTTTCAAGGATGGGATTGAGTTCATTGTGAGAGCTCATTAGATGAAGACTAATTTGATAGTTGTTACTACAGGGCACGTGAAAATGCTAGTTAGTGCTAGTATCCAGGATCCAGATTTATAGCCTATGGTTGAAAGAAAAACATGTCATTTGGTTGATGTTGTTCTTGTTAAGAAGGGGAAATAGAATTCGTTCCAAGTGTAGATTTCCTCGTTTTGCATGCGAGAGGTGCTCATAGTTTTGGGTTTTTCTCGTTTTGCATGTCATTGAATTATTTGAGGGAAGTATAGAGTGTTTATGCTCATTTTTCTTAGAATTTCAAGAGGAATATGATGGTGATGTCTATTTTGTGTAAAAATGCTATGTGTGAAAAGTATTAGTCCAATTTTTCATGTATGAGATCCATAGTTTCATTATGCGTGCAAAGGGGGATTTTTTGGCACCTGTTCAGAACATAGTCAAGTTTATACTCATTTTTCTCATAATTTCATGAGGAATTTAGTAATTTCCTTTGCTTCTAGGATTGAGCAGCAAAATTGAAGGGTGTCTTCAAAAAATTGGTATATGTAAGTCCATTCATTGTAATTTTAGCATTTGAGCATTAAAGAGTGGTATCACTGATTGAAAAGGGACCCAGAGACGTAGCCCAAGATGGGTGAACTCCGTTAATAAATTGTTTATGTGTATTTTAATTGTTGTTGATCTTGCTTTACTTCATTTCAACATTTTATTTCCACAATTTATTCATCAGTTTTATTGAAGTGTATGGATAAGTAAGACATTCACATGTTATTTGAAAATAGTCAAAGACGATCTTCATTTTTCTTAATTTGGTTGGATGTTTATGTGTATTTAAGAAATAATTGACATCTAAGGATTTTCAGATCAGTTTCATTCAAATATAACACAGATGGCCTTCACAAAATGGCTCCAACAAATGTATCTACCATAAGATTATTTATGCCATTGCCACCGTTTGCAATGTTCTATATCCAAATATAAAACCCCCACTCTAAGTTTCATGAGGTCATTAGTAATTGATGGTGAGAAAAATGTTGTTCTAGTTGGGTAACCCAACCAACTGGATCAAAACCATCAGACTTGTTCATGTCTACTTTTGGAAAGAGGTGCCATGAATTGTGATCATGAAAGGGTGTGTAATTACTAATGTTATTAAAAAATAACATGTTAGGGTGCATCTCTTCATTTTTTGAAGATTCACCCTTCGGTGGATCCATGTGTTGTTATACCCCTTTTTATTTTCAGATGCAATAACAACCTTATCCAATATTTTAGCTCAACACCCTATTGAGCAATTTGTTGGGTAATCTATGATGAGAGTGTAGCGCCCTATTTTTCAGTTGTTTCCTCAAGATGAGAAATTGATTCAACAAGATTTTGGTGCTTAGTTTGCAAGTCCTCAATTTTTCCCTCGATGGTTTCCATGTTGTAAGTATAGGCCATGGGACCACTTACGATCCCTCCACAATGTTATCCTTGACTTATCTTAATATGACCAGTGGCTTGAGAAGAGCCTTTTGAGATGTATCACCAAGAAATTTATTACGGGTCCACAAAAAAAAGTGATTAGAGACGTGTACCAACGTGATCAACACAACCCAAGGAAGCTCTTGAGATAGGTTTCCCATAATGGTGTCGGTACGAATTAGATTTTTTTTTTCCTATTTTTATACATCAGTGGGAGTATTGCTCCCATTTGAGTATTATTACATTGATAAAATGTTAAGCCCTAGACAAAGTTCCATGTTAAGTATGAAACCTTTGATTAATCCCTAGATATTGAATTATTACATTTCTAGTGTTATATTTGTATGTAGGCTAAAACCCTTCATTGTACCCTTTGTCTCATATATATATATACCAATGAGACCTAGTATTAAGATCATATCATATCATCTTGTACATTGAATGTATTGTAAAAGGAGATTCCCCCCTTGAAGTGGACAATTATATATCGATTTTTTTATCATTCTCAAGGCATTGGTTCATAACATTCGGTATCAGAGCATCGATCCTAGGGTTTTTATGCTTTAAGCAAGGCATCATAAAATTTTCGCTATAACTTTTTTTAGGAGAATTCAAACAAAAAAATCCGGAGGTAAGTCAAGAGACATATCATAGTATGTTTGGTAAAAATTTGAAGTTTTGTTTCATTATAATTTTGGAGATATATCCTATGGAAGATAGGGCTTTTGACTCATCCTCAAATCAGTTTTAAATAAGTCGTATTGTAAGTTTCACTATAAAATTATTTCTAGGAAGTTTCAGACAACAAATTTTTGTGGAGATTGAGGAGACATAGAAATTTAAGTTTGGTCCAAATTTCAAGTTCTGGTTCGGTATAATTTTAAAGATATATTCTTTCGAAGTTACGTTTTGTGACTAGTCCTGAAATTAGTCTCAAACAAATCATAATTTTATTTTTGCTATAAATTTTGTTCGATGAAATTCAAGACTCTAAAATTTTCATAATCCCGAGAATAAATAGTGAGCTGCATGTGGACATTTTTTCGTATTTTGAATCATTTTAATTTTTGAGATATATATCGTGGAAGTTGGGGTTGTTTACTAATCCTGAAATTAGTCTTAAACAAGACGTTTTGGCATTTTTGTTGTAATGTTTTATCAGTGAAAGTTCAGACTGTGAAATTTTCAAGAGTTTAATAAGTCATATCAGAGTACTGCATACCAAAATTTCAGACTCATAAGGGTTCAAAGTTTAGATATATATTAGGACAAACGTCATCCATCCAAACATACTCCAAAATTTGGGTTTGAAAGGTACACAATTTACAATTGGCATAACTTTTTATTGGAAGATCTATTATTTGTGATTCAAAATTGATGATAAAGAGGAAATAGAGGAGTATTATTATTTTTATCCCACATGGCTCCAAAAAATGATTCAACACCAATTAAACCTCAAGAAATTTCATCTATAACTCATGAAAAAAATGAGGAGATACATAACAAGCTATCCAAATTGGAGGACTAGCATAATGATTTGAGTGCTAGGTTTGTTAGCACTTGGTAAATTTCCTAGAGGTTGAAAAAGAAGAAATCCACAAAGGTAACTTTATCCAACCACTTTTAAAG
>JZKD02S1158903.1:0-12777 GCA_000966675.3 Picea glauca | reverse complement strand
AAGGTGAGGAGGTTAGGATGATCCCACTAAATCATGAAAGTGAGTAAGATCCAAACCATTCGAATGCCACCTCACCATGGAAGTTTCTCCTTCTAGAAGCATCGAGAAGATGCTCGTTTTTCCCACATATGAGCATTCTCGCACATTGCCTATAGAGCAAACTGCAAACTCCTCACGACCTAGCTATGATGCAGCTTGCAAGAATCAGGCATTCTCGCACCCTAGCTATAATGTAGCCTGTGAACTTCCTTTTTTATAGGGTTTTTACAAAGGAAAATGAAACTTCTTTTCTCATAAAAAGTTCTTCTCCCTTCTTTCTTCAGGAACTCAGGCCACTGACCCCTCTGAAGACTATAGATAGGTTTACATCATTAACATTCATAGGGATGACGAAAATAATGTGTAACAATGTTGCAGATCTTCGTTAGTGCATTTTCAAGGATTTTGTTAAAGGCTTCCACTGTTCCATTTGCTTGAGGATGATATGGTGTACTCTTTTGATGATGAACTTCAAATTCCTTAGTCATAGCCTTAATAGTAATGTTAATAAAGTGAGTGCCTTGGTCACTCATCAAAATCCTCAGGCAACCAAATCTAGTGATCACTTTCTCAAACAGGAAGTGTGTTGTTGTCTCTGCGCTACAATCTTTTACTGGTGTTTCTTCTTCCCATCTTGTCAGGTATTCAGTCGTAGTGATAATGTACCTCACTCCTGACCTTTTTGCTGGTTGGTTAATTGGTCCCACAAAATCTATTGCCCATTTGTTAAATACCTGCAAAGTTACTTGTGGTCACAGGGGCATCTCATCCCTTCTATTCGGTTTAGCAACCCTTTGACATACATCACATTTCTGGCAGTAATCCTTTGAGTCTCTGTGAATGGTCGACCACCATGGTCCTGTGCGCAATACCTTCTGCGCGGTAGATTTTCTTGCATAATGTCCTCCTGTTATTCCCTCATGGGATTCTGCTAAAATTCTAGGTATTTCATGTTCTAGCACACATCTTCTCAAGATGATATCTGAACCCATTTTGTATAAGTGTCCTGCAATCAACTGGTAATTTGTAGCCTTGACTACCAAATTTTTCTTCTACACAGTGTTGAATTCATGTGGCACAGTCCATGTACTCGAGTACTGGATGATGTCTATGAAGTATTCATTGGCTATCTGGACTGAAAATAACTATGCGTCCAAAAAATTGTCCTCTAGATTCGTAGGTTCCTCCCCATTAGTGATCCTCGACAAGTGATTAGGTCCTGCGTTCAAATTTCCTGGCTTGACTATCACTTTGAAATCAAACTCCTGGAACAACAACAACCATCTGCGAATTCTCCCCCCCAACACTGGCTTGTTGACAAGGTATTTGAGTGTTGAATGGTCTGTGAACATCTTTAATTGTTTTCCCAATAAATAATGCCTGAACTTCTGAATCGCATAGACCATAGCTAAGCCTTCCCTCTCTGTGGTATTGTAATTCTTCTCCGATTCTGACAGTTTTCTGCTAGCAAATGCTATCAGATGGTCCAATTCTCCTGATCCTGGTTGCGCCAGAACAGCTCCAAGTTTTATCGTCGATGCATCTACATGTACGTGAAATGTCTTTTCCCAATCGGAGAATACCAATATTGGTGTGATTACCATCTTCTCTTTCAGGGTGTCCAATCTGTGCTGACGTTCCTCATTCCACTGAAACTTGTTGTCTTTTCTGAGCAATTTCTCTATTGGCGTAGTGATCTGCGCATACCCCTTTATAAATTTCCTATAGTATCATGTGTGTCCCAATGTTTCTCTCAATTGATAGACTATTTTTGGTGGTGGCAGGTTAACAATTATTGTAATCTTGGTAGGATCTACTAGCAAATCTTACTTGCTAACTATATGGCCCAATAGTATCCCAAAAGTTTTTCCGAATATGCACTTCTTGATATTTAGCAATATCTAGCACTGTATGCATATTTCTAACATCATCCGCAAGACCTCTACATGGTCTTTCAACAAACTATAGACTATCCAATCATCCAAATATACCTCTAGAAACTGGTGGATAAATTATTTAAATGCAGCTATGATTACTCTAGAAAATATTGTTGGTGCATTCTTCAGTCCAAACGACATGACTGTATACTGGTAGGATCCCCATTCTATGGAAAAATTGGTCTTGTATCTGTCTTCTGGTGCTATCTTGATCTGATGGTATCCTGAGAACCTGTCAGTGAATGAATAAGCTTCATGTCCTCCTACATTCTCCAGGACTTCATCTGTGAACGGGGTAGGGAACGATTCATGTAGGCACGCATGATTCAACTTCCTCAAGTTGATGCATATTCTTATCCCCCCTTGTTTATTCTCCTAAACTACCATCAGGCTTATCCATTCTAATTCTTCTATAGGTTCTATGATTCCAGCCTCCAACATCCTATCGATCTTAGTTTTGACTTTTTTCTTATATATTGGGTTTAGTATGTATGGTCACTGTCTGATCGGTCTTGCCTCAGCTCTGAGCGGTATCTTCATTTCTCCTAGCTCTCCTGCTATGCATTTTATTTCTGTGAATGTTGTTGGGAATAGGTCGTTGTACTCACGCAGTAACTCTATTATGATTTCCACCGTTTGCTCATCCCAATAGTCTCCAATGTTGGCCATTTTGGGATTCTCAACTGTCCCAATGTTGACTTTCTTCACCTTGATCGGCGCATAAATTACTTTTGATTCCAGAGGTGGACCTTCCACTTCTCTTTCTCCTTCAACTTCCTCAATTTGAATGTCATGTGGGTCATATTTATCTGGTGCTTATTCCTATACGTGGTAGCATGATAGTAGATCTTTTACTATCTGTCTGTTTTGTTGGTGTTCTTTTGTCATGAGTTCAACTTCCGGTTCTTAAATGAATATCACCCCTCTGATTTGTTTAAGTGATGCATCTATGTTGGGGTTCCCATGCTCAAATGAGAAAGTGACTGTAAAGTTTTTTTGTAATATTGTCCAGCTCATAGTTCCTCTACGCAGTTCTTGGTCTGTATACCAATTTGTTGGGATGCCCTCTAATGTGTGGATAAAATGATGAGGCCATTCCTTTGGTGGTGTCATCCTCCATAGTGTTCTACACTTCTCCAAGTGTTCTGTTGGTGCCCCATGTCCATCATATTTCTGCAGTTGGTTGCTTCCTTGTTTTGTGCCAAACCTAATGCGCAGTAACCACTTACATTGGTACTATTCCTTGATTGTTTCTTTGTGTGCACCCCACCATCTTGTAGGTGTTTCCTTGAGTGTTATATCCAGGGATAAGAGCCTCTGATTTTATAACACTTCATCTTTGTATTATGTTAATAATGTTTCTAGGTTGTTCACCCCATGGAATAAAGGAGGTTCCCTTATCTTCATACCTACCCATCTTAATGTGCAGTCTATTCTTGCGCATCTTCTTGTGGAGACTTCATGTAACTTCTGCTACCAATTTTCTAAGCCTCTATCTAAGTTTGACGCACATGAGGTGATTCTTCTCCAACTGAGTACCCCATCCGCAGTTGGGGTCACATAATCTTCTTCTCGTGCGGTTGTTCTGTACAATTGGTTAATTTCCTCCAGGTCCAAGCAAGTCAGTTCTACAAACCTTTCCCCTTCTGATGGGTCCAATGGCGCAATGAATCTATATTCTCCTAACTCTAAGGTCATATTTCGCATATTTAAGTTGATTATGGCCTGGTTATCAAACGCCCAGTCCAAGCCAAGAAATTTTGGATAACATGTTAGGTCGTCCACTATCTCGATTACTTTGAATTCGGCTTTTGTCTATACTCCATCCAGGTCTATTGTTACTCCTTTTAGTCTTCCAATTGGTAGAACTCTATGTTGATTTGCTAATTTCAGTTGAACACGTGAATATCCTAATGTGGACTCTCCCATACATTTCCATGGCTTCTTGGGTAATACATTGACTTCAGATCCTAAATCCAATATGATATCTCCCATGTTGAAATCTCCAATGTTGGCGTTCAGCCTGAATTCTCTACTTGTTCTTTTCCTTGTATGCAGATGATTGACTATTTTTTTTTCTAGCTTCCCTTCTGCATCTATGCTATGTCTTTCTAGTATATTTTGTAATATTCTAAAAAGTGATGGGTCATTGAGTAGTTTTACACATGATTGCAAAAACCATTTAATCGTACTTACTTGTCCCAGGGGTTGTGTTTCTTTGGTGTGATCCAGTGATGGATGTATCTCATGCTCTGGCACTTCCTTATTATGTTTCGTAGTTGATGTCGATGCAATGTCTGGCTTCAGGAATTCTTGTTTGGCCTGCTTGAATATCTCCTTTTCGTTATGCGCATCAAACTGCTTCTTCGGTTCAACATTCTTCTTCACCCATTGGTGTTGTGTTGGCTCTTGTCTTTCTATGTTGTTTCCTATTTTATCTCCTCCCCGCGTAACTATGTTGATGTTTCTTCCTTCATCCCTCGCTTCTGCTGAAATCCACTGAACATTTTGATTTTTTTGATTCCTCTTTTCTTGGATCTTGCCCAATAGTGTAGGACATTCTTTCGAGCCATGATTCGATGCGCGACAATACATAATCGTCGCAGGTGGAACTGGACATTCTATTGCATAATGTCCTAGTTTTTGACAATTGTGACATACCAGTGGTCCTCTACCTCTTCCAAAGCCTCCTCTTTCTCTACCTCCCCCTTTGTAGCCAGTTCGATCCCCTTGCAGCGCGTTATATTGAGGAGCATGATTATACTGTGCGGTATTATAGTGTGGTTGGGAGGTATTGTACTTCAGCTACACAGTATTGTATGGTTGCTATGCAGTGTTATATTGTTGTTGCGAAGTGTTGTATGGGGATGGTACTTGGTTAAACTGAGGTGTGGCTTGCCCGATCATCATTTATGCCTTAACCCTATATGCATATGATGTTATTTCCCTCATAAGTTCCATGGTTCTGCAATCTTTATCATTATGGCTTACTGACTTGAAAAAGTTGCAATACGATCTCTTTGGTACTGTCTAGTACTTTTGCATCATTGGGCAGTGGTATGGATCATGACCTTGTTTCTTACAGATCTCGCACCATAGTCCTCCTGTTGGTAATGGATTTGGCAGTCCTGTTGCCATGTACTGCGCCAATGTTGGACATGCGTTCTTATGGTGTCCTTCTATCCTACATGTGGTGCACCAAACAACTTCTCTTTTGTCCTTACTCTTGTTCTAGTTTAGCTGGAATGTTAATTTCTTTAGATCCTCCTTCAGCTCCTCGATGGCTAGATCTGTCTTCTGATATTGGTTATCTTCCAATTGCAGGATTGCCTACAGATCCTCTACCTACGTCTGAAACTTATGTTGTTGCATTGGGTACTTCAAGTGTGATAACAGTGAATTGACGAACAAATGCCTATGTTGCATATCTGTCATGACGTATTTTATCTTTCCCTTCAGTCATTTGAATCTCTGGTCAATATCCCATATCGATTCTCTGTATTTTTGTCTGATCTTTATCATCTTGTTCATGTATTGATCCTCTGAACTAGGCTTGTGGAACTCATTTATCAACAGCTTCATGATATCTCCAATCATTTTGGTTGTCCCTAGCGGACTGTTTGCAGCTAAACTCATATACCAATCCAGTGCGTAATCTCTTAGCATGATAGCTAACTGTGCAAGTTTAGTGTTCTCATTCGTGATATGTTTCACTTCCTAGATCTTTTCACAAATGAAAATGTGCTTCTCTAGGTCCTCCGACGCCTCTCGTTTGAATTCTGGTAACTTGATGGTGGGATCATGTCCTGCCATCTTGAATGTTGAACTACTACCTCTGTGCGGTGTAGATACTTGACTACTGCTTCCTGAACTGGCTCCTCCAGTTGTTGTTCCTTGCGTAGATGTACTTCTTGTTGTCTTCCTTCTCCCAAAATTTGGTTTTCTAAATGGTGGTGTTCTTCTTGGTGTGTTAGTCGCACATGGGTTTATGGGTTCCACACTGACACCGATATGGATAGGAGTGTTGCCTTCTATTTATTCTCTTGGACCTCTCGTATTCCTCTCATATGTCACATGCAGGATTTCTGCAATCTACTCCACATCTCGAAGATCCTCTACCTCATCTTCATCACTTGCCAAGCCTTCTCTTGCGGCTACGACTCTCTTCTTGGTGTTTACCTTATATTGGTAGGGTACTGCACTGCGCATATTTCTAGTTATCACCATGATCCGCTTGATCTAGTCTCTATCCATCATAATTGGGTCCAAGGCCTCCTCCTTATTTCCTTTATCCCCTTCTCCTTCCATTTCTCCTTTTCAGGTCAGTGCTTCCCCCCTTCCCCCATGCACGTAAGGAAGTTTAATTGTCTAACTCCATTGTTGTTACACCTTTGTTATATAGTAATATATTAATGGAAGTATATAACGATCTGACGTACCTACCTCAAGGTCCCTTCAAGAACTCTTGTTCAGCTGCGTTGTAGGAATTTGTTGTGTTTATTGCAAACTCTGTGATGAATTCAGAAACAATGTTTTCTAGCCAAAAATATACTGCACGCATAAACTTATTATCAACTTGTTGTAGCTACATGATATTTTCAATATTCCACTCTAGCTCTCTGATCTGATTCGTAGGATGGTTGTCTTTCAATATTTTTATCCACTCATGCAATATGTGTGGGAAATCAAATAAAAATACCTCATGCAAGTTGATGAATACGTACTTGTCCAGATATTTGTGCGGTGTTAACTTCAAGTTTTTGTTATCTTTCTATGCAAAATCTAACTCCTTTGTCTTCAACCAACTTTCTATCTCTGCCTTCGTGGGATTCCACGGTCTAAACATCCCTTTTAGATTCACATTATTTCACATTCTTGTCATCTGATCTCATATTCTTTTGACACTTCTTCCACAAATCTCATATGCTCAATCCCATTTCCTTCTAATTAGCCATCAACAGAACCATTTGTTGGGTTTTCTCTTTATCTATCTACTCTTATATTGTTCTTGGGGGATTCTGATTCTGATTCTCAATGACCATTACAGATTGACCCTAGTTCAGATTTAATAAGCTTCCCAACAAAATCCCTTAAAGACTATTGGCCCCTCTGGTAAACCAGAGGGAAACGTAGTACACGGAGTGCACTACATAGTCTCACCCAAGATAGCCATATGGGTGGTTTAAATACTCAGGTGTTTGTAACCTGAGATTGAGCGATATATGTGCTTGTATGCCATAAAATTTATTCAGTCCATTTAACATCTAGTTATAATATTCATTCTATGCATGCATGTAAAATACCAGATCTACTTAATTACTTTATCCATTCAACATTCATCAACTAATCAGACACAAAGACACATTCATTCAGTCACATAACATAGTGTTACCATGGTTCACCCCCTCCTGGGCTACGTCCACAAAGATCTGGCTCTCAAGATTTTATGATAGTTTAAAAAGATATCATGTCGCCCGTGGTTACAGTCTTAGTTCCTCCTCTCTCCCATAGGATTCTCGATCCCTGCGAGACTGACTAAATCACACTAGGATCCTCAGCCTTTGATCTAACTGTCGGGATCCAGTCACTCATGCCTTCTCTAGATCACCAAATTAATGACTCATACAGTTCTTACAATTCTCTTCCTCTCTGTCCATCTCTGTGTCATCTTCTCCCATTCTCACTTATCTCTCTCCTAAGTACTAATTATTTTCATCCTCGACTCTCCATCCATTATAATGGATTAAAAGAAACCCTAACCCTAGCATTGTCAGGTCTTCCATGCATGCACACATGTTGCTTTTCCTTCTAACTGTCTTTTTCCTCTTGCATGCTTCTTCCAAAAATAGCTTTTCTTCCTGATTCGGCCTGCATCCAACGTAAACCCCATGCAATATAATAATAATAATAATAATAATAATAATAATAAATATGAAAATAGTGCTAGGGTAGGGGGTATATAAAGATGAAGTTAATATAAATCTTAGGAGAAAGGATAGAAAATAGATGAAAAAGAGAGTTATTTTGTTATTATTAATTAATGTATAAAAGATCCAATTATAAACTAAGAGATAGTTGATCAATAATAATTGTTAAATAATAATGTAATTAAGAGTAATTAATTATTGGAATTCTTTAGAGGTTAGGTATTTAGGAAAAATAAAATAAAATAAAGGATTTATGAAGGTAGAAAATTGGTTTAAAATGGAACATGTGAATAGATGAAAAGTTAAATAATAAATTTAAAAGAATGGTTAGCTAATAATAATTATTAAATAATAAATTTAAAAAAAATGGTTAGCTAATAATTATTATTAAATAATAACTCTATAATTAATACTAATTACATAATAATTATAATTAATTAGAGGTTAGGAATAAGATTAATTGAAAATCGTGGATTTAGGATGATTAAATTGATAATTATGGATTTAGGATGATAAAAATTATCAATTAGAGATTGGAATGACGAGAATTTTTTGTGGGGGGTGGATGGGTTGTGAAGGAATGAACAAGGAAAGAGTGGCACAAAAAAACTAAAAGAAAGTTTAGTTTGATTGTCTGATGCGATGAATGATAGGTTTCCAAGATTAGCTAAGTTTATACCCGTCTTCACAGTTAAAATTATTAAGACACTTTTTGATTTCGAGAGTTTCATGTATCAATCAAGAAGAGTAATGGGGTGTTGAGGTCGATATTTTAGTTTTGTCAAAACAAATTAGATGTTTGTAATTGAAAGAGTGTTAAAAAATAGTTGATTTAGAGATGTGATTGTGGGTTGTGTCAGATATGTGTTGTTTGAGACAAACTTTGAAGGACCTTCCAGTTTGGCCAATGTATGATTTTCCACAAGAGCAAGAAATTTGGTAAACTCCTAGGCCAAGAATTGGGTCAGATTTATCCTTGGCATATCTAAAGGATTGTTTGAGAGTTTTGAATGGCTTGAAGATGATTTTGATATTCTTTTTGGCAAGAATTTTGGATATATGATCAATATTGCCTTGGATGTAGTGGAGAGAAAGGAGAGCTAGGGGGGAAGAGGAGAAAGAAAAGTTTGACTTAGGTTTGTGGGATGAGCAAAAATCTTTGTTAATTTGAGAGGAGGTGTAGCCATTGGACAAAAGGACCTTGGTTAGGTGGGATTTTTATTTCTCAAGAAATTGGGGGTCAAAGATTTCAATGGCTCAAGCTGTAATGTCCCCAAGGCCGAACCCTATTGTAAATATTGTATATGAAATGAATCGTAAATATGTTTTTATAGGTTGGTGAGCCACATTTGTATAAGCTAGTGGGATTATGTGATTGTTAGGCCAAAGAGCCTAAGTGTTGAAGGCCAAGAGCCTAATTTTGTACATGTATCCATGCAGAACATTAATAAAAATATAAACATCGCCGTATGCAAGGCCGACATGATGAATGAGTGATGGGGGACTAAGCTTCCACAGAGTGGGCAAGGGATTAGGGGTTGGAAGGTGGAAAAGGGGATAAGTGTGGAGCCTAAGGGCTTAAGTCTTGGGAATAATATTTTAATATCATTCCAAAGAGACATGTGAAAATATATGTTTTTATCCTAAGTTCTTTTAGAATGACACATGACTTCCAAAATGGAAGGAATGCCTGGTGATGTAATGCATGCAGTTTCATGGGTGACGAGTGTCAACCCAAGGGCATGAAGTTAAAACTGTTGAATTGAGCCGTGAGGGGGTTCCTCCTCCATTCAACCCTAGACTGTCTGAGCGTGAACCCATGCAACCTCTGCAAGAGATACCCCTTACATCCTCTGAACGAGAAGTCTATGTGTTGATTTTGGAAAGACGATGCATCCTCTGTCGGAGCAGATCGAGCCTGTGCGTAGAGTCTCTATTCCAAAGCCATAACCATGAGAACATTCCATCATTGTTGAACTTGTTTGGAAAGCCTGTGTCTGTTTTTACCTATGGACGATTGTGGCCACGCAGTGCTGGACTGTGTGTAGCTTACTGGCTAGTGTAAGTCCGTGTTGAACCTGTGTGTAATCTCTCTCCAGGTGAGGGAGGTGATTGTTGTTGGAAGAGGCAGGTTGTCAGGCCTGTGAGCAACTCTTTCCAAGTGAGAGAGTTTGCTGGAAAGTGGTTTCTTCCAGAGAGTGTCTAGCACCAGCTTCGGGCTCTGAGACTTCCTAATCCAGCCTATTGCTAAGACCCAAAGAGGGAGGTGTAGCACCGATGGACTGTGCTTGTGAAGGTGTATACTCCCAGGTGGAGCAGGCATGTGGGGAATGAGAGTCTGAGAGTAGTGGGTGTAAGATGGCATCCTGGGAAGAATCCTTCCAGTCATTCTGTGCTGATTTCCCTGTAACCTCAGCCTAGCCTAGGATTCCTTATCTTGGGGTGGAGCTTAGTCCCAGCTTAGGGGTGACCCACTACTGAGCTTGATGAGTAGTGTAGTCTAAGGTTAGGAGGATCGTGGGAGGCCTGCACGTGGTTGGTGGAATTACCACCATTTCAAAGATAAGTACCAGACCATGTTTTAATTATGTTTTGCATATCTGTGTATTTATATTTATCATGTATTACGTTGTGCATATGAATTAATGCTAATGCCATGTTTTAAAATTATGTTAGCAGTAATTCTGAGACTTAATCTGAGTTTAAATATGTTTCATTACTTAAACACATGTTGTTTATATAATTAAGTGTCAGTATTGTTATTCCGTGAAGTAACCAAAGGGGGGTGTTACAGTATGGTATCAGAGCCAAGGTTTCGACGTTGAGCCTAGATGGGCCAATTGAGTGGTCTTTGGACCAAGCATTTAAGGAGAAATTGTGTCTGGAGGACCAATTTCGGATCTTTGAGTGCTCTTGAGTGTCAAGGAGTTACTTGACCATGCTTACAAATCTCAAGAGGTGTAGCAGTGTTATGAAACCGTAGCCAGTGTGGTATATGGCCACAGGGAGAGAGGACTCCACACCAAAAGTGTTGGAGCCATGGGATCTGTTCGGGAGGAAGGGAGAACCCTCGTGACCATCAGATATGGAAAACGTGCGCAGGGCTTAAAACCCTTTTTGGATTTGCACAGGAACGTGGAAATCGCGATATGAAAAATCCTGAATTCGTTGGGATCGTCCATTGGGTAGAACACGTGGCTGTCAGACAGCGTTTTGGCACCTGGGAAACCAAAAGGGAAGAACCTTGTTTTCACGAGTCGCGAAATAGCGAAACTCGAAATGCTGAAATGATCTACACCGTAGATCGTAAGAGAGGAACTTGATCGTTGGATCGAGTGGAAGGGTATACAATAATTTCAGGATTTTGGCAAAAGAAAGTTCGAGATGTGGGGCCGCACGAACTCCTGATGCCCAAAACCCCAAAATGCCGAAAATATCTGCGCCATAGATCTGAGAAGAATTCTAACCATTGGGTTGCACTTGGAGTGGACGTGGGCGCATGGATGTGTACCGCGTGCTAGCAAGTCGAGAAGACAGGTGAGAGTGGTGGGACCTGATGATGTCATCGAAGGTGACGTGGACCCTCATGAATGAGCCACACGCCACTGTGCTTAAGGGCGAAATCTGTGCTATGGGCCCGGAGAATAAAGTAAATCAGAATTTCAGAAGTCAAAGGTTGGAAAGGAAAACAAGTCTGGGAGTCTTAAGAACTGAAACCCCGAAACCCAAAGTCTCGAAGTCCCGAAATCTTTGGAGAAAAAAAAAACCATAGCAGATTTTAAGGGCGACAGCTGTGTTGTGGGCCCAGAGAGAAAGGAAACCAAATTTTTGGAATTCGGGGATTGAGGCGACAAATATTGGGATTCGTTGCATCATGAAATTCCAATTCACGAAATTTCAAAAAGAACTGGACCGTTAGATCCAACTCATCGAGGATCATTGGATCCCGTACAAGAAATCGTGTATTGGATTTTGGGGATTGTAGCGACAAGAAGTTGGGATTCACTGCATCATGAACTCCTGGGTACCGAAGACTCAAAACCCAAAAGTGAGTGTGAGAGCCTCGTGGACCAAAACCCCAAATTCAGAAGTCCCAAAGTCCCAAAATTGCAGAGCTGTCAGAGCTCAGAAAACTTTGTGAAGTCAAAATGCTTTCTCACTCACGTTGATTTATGAATATTGTGATTTTGTAAGGGTTTAATT
Organism: Picea glauca; assembly: GCA_000966675.3. Taxonomy (NCBI): domain Eukaryota; kingdom Viridiplantae; phylum Streptophyta; class Pinopsida; order Pinales; family Pinaceae; genus Picea; species Picea glauca. The sequence continues at coordinate 671 of JZKD02S1158903.1, read as the reverse complement.
CCTGAAAAACTTCGGTTGACTGCATGTTGTGTGTGCAAAGTTCAACGAGTGTCCGGACAGCTGAAAATCGACGACGGGTATGGAATTGGAAGAGGTGCAGATTACCTCCGAAACAGAGGATGAAAGGGTAGGAAGGAATGTCAACCTGGGAGTCGAAGGAACAAACTCTAATGGGCATGGAAAAGAGATGGATAAGGAGGGACATATGATGAAACTCATTGAAAGATTGCAGAAAGATGCCCAGGCTCGCTGAACTGAAATCCAAAATCTCATGAGGGTCAGGGATCAACAAGGAGAATTCAACTTAAAAATGTTGAAGAGCCTAGAAAGAATAGAAAGAAAATTGGAAAAAGAGAGTGACACAAGAATATCAAGAAGTGTCAGGACCTCAGAGAGGAGAAGAAGATCAAGGAGTGGTAGCAGACATCATTGTCACTCCCCAAAGCATTCTGGTAAGGAAGCACACACTAGTTCAAGCCCATGATCTCCTACCAGGAAACACAAGAGATCTAGGATGGATGAATTGAAAGGAGAGATGAACAAGATCAAGCCTCCAACATTTGATGGAGAACATAAGAAGGAGGAAGATACCGAAACATGGTTTCTTGGCATGAGGAAATATTTCCAACTGCAGAATTATTCCTCTCATGCAAAAGGAAGAATTGCGATGT
>JZKD02S1158870.1:0-12777 GCA_000966675.3 Picea glauca | reverse complement strand
TTGTCGGATATATGGCATGGAAGAAACGAGGAATTTTCCTTAAAACCGAAAATCCTGATAACATTGTAATTTTCTATTTGCTCTAACGTCCCCTTTTTATCCAGAAATTTACTTTCCTGGGAAGATATTCTAGGGGTATCTTTTCCAAACAACAATCCTTTAAAAACTGAGACAAAATCATTGAAAACTTCATAAAAATGCAAAGAATCTTTTTGTCTCCAAAACGCTTGGTACGAAAAGGTCACTATGTCAAATTCACAATTCACCTTCTTGCAAATAGACAATTTAGGAAATTGACAGCAATATGCTATCACAAATACCAAATAAGAGGCCATAAAGAATTTCTTATATTTTTTGTACTGTGATAATTCATAAGATATTTCAATGGAAATCATTTTTCCCCAATCAAAAATGGCTTGCTCTTTGACAATAAAATATATGATATAAAGAATCATATGGGAAATACTGGCGATACTTTCTTGGCCTGTCACCCTGGTGAATAACCAAGAAATTTCTCGAAAGGGGTTTTTGAACGAGTTGACCTGCAACCTGGTAATATCTTTAAGGATGGTCATGGGTTTCTCCAATATTTTAGGAAAGTGGTCCAAGCTGTTGTCATGATTTTTCAGGAAATCCATGCAATCTTCACCTTTAACATTAAGTGTTGGCTCTAGGAGCTTCAACATTTTATGGAACACTTGATGTGAAAAAGAGATGGGAAGATGGTCCTAAAGTTGAATAATCCTTTGAATTGGTATATATTTCTTAGTGCACTAGGAAATCATTTCCTTTCATTCAAAAACCTCAGGGACACACCGTGCACCAGCAATCTAAACATCCAAATCACTTCCTTCTAAGTAAAATGGGATGAATAGTAAGAATATTCTCTAGACCACTAGAAATTCTGGTCCTCACGTCCAAAAATGTTCAAAGTATCTTTGTATAATTGTTGTCAAGTTGTTGCTGCCATAAATTGAAGAGAGTGTTCTTTTAATCTAGATAATATTTGAAATGAGCGATTGAGAGAGATAATATAATCTTCCACAAATCGTGCTTTAATGTGGTTTAATGAGAAATATCATCGAGCCCTTTGGTTATTAATGATGATCTTTACGAAACATTCATGATGTAGCATTAAACCATACTTAATGCATATCGTAAAAGTGTGAAGGTGGCAAGGACGGGCAAGAGAAATTAGGATTTGGGAACTTTTGTGAACCCACCAACCCAGGAACCCGCGAACCCGCGGTTACGAAAGGTCGAAAGTTGGCTAAGTGTTGTAATGTGATTGGTCAGAATCAATATAGGAGAGATGAGATACTTAGGAGCTCAGGAAGTTTGATGATTAAAATGTAGATCATGTATCTCTTGAGTGCAAAATGTATACCGTGGAACGAGGGATATGAAAGCTTGAACTTGAAACTGCAGAAACGGTTAAGTATAGGATGATATGGTAGTTGATAGGACTTATGATATGTGAAAATGAATGGAAGTGAGAGCCCGCAAGTCCGTCAACTCGTGAACTCATCGTTTTCGAAAAACGACTAAGTATAGTAACTAGAAAAGGAGAATAGAAGGGATAAAAGAAAAGGGGAATTTGGTTAAGTATAGAAGAGGGAAAAGAAATGGACAAAATATGTTGGGAAAATAGAAAAGGGGAGGGAAATTTTAGAAGAAGGATTTTATATCAACACTTTAACATGAAAATTTTATATTAACTTATACATTTTCATTTTCAAATGAAGTGCATGGAAATCCCTAAAAACTACTTTCTATCACCCCAATAATTATTATTTTGGCATCTTATTTTACTTCATATTAACTTATATTCTTTTCTAAGATTAGGCTTCCAATCTCCTCATTTCAAAAGTCGAGGAGGCAATCTACCCATATTTCCTCATTCATAGTTGTACCTCAAAGATTAGAGCTCTCTAAATCCCAGGGAATTCATAAACAAATCTCTACAAAATCCTCCATCTCCTAGGAAATTCATATGTATTTGAAAAATATCCAAAAACATGAATCACTGAGATGAGATACTTGAGATCCATTCCTACAATCCAAACTTCAAAGATACCATGTCACAAAGGATACATAAAACAAAAAAAATATACAACAAGATTACGTGGCATCTCCATGCATTATAAATATACAATGGATTCTTGGATTCCATTATAATAGTCAATTAAGATGGGATCATTTCCATCTCAGGATGCCAACTTCATCACTTCCCAACCAACTCCAGTACACATTGACATGTCGTATGGTCTCTGTACCCGACGCTTCTACCGCTGCATTCTTTGGGTGATGATTCTATCTTTTCTCCTTTGAAGTCTCCTCTGGATTGTGATATTTATGAATACATGTAGTAAGTTGACTGATTTTTGCAGTCGATGAAGTGTTCATGGAATGATATGGCCATCTTCTTTCTACACGCAACACTTATTGTGGCTTACTATAACTTGCAATATCAAGTGTAATAACATCCTCGAAGAGTGTTTTTTCAAGAGAAATTCAACAATTTTGTTGTGGATGAGGCAAATAAAATTTTCTAAGATCAATTATCTTCATTTCCTCCTTGTTATTGTATTGTCTCTATGTATTATTTTCTACCTTGAAAATGCCTCTAATAATGAAATATATAAACCCAATTTTTTGACCTGGGTCAACATAAAACTTTGAAAACAATAGCTCAGTAGAACACAACTTCATGGGATTCAATGAGAGATTTTTGAAAGTATGGTAAACACCTGGCAGTAAATAGTTTAACTTCACTACTATCATTCTGGGTTTTTTTAAGAGAATATTAGTATTCTAAACTATATTGATTCCCTTACATATTCCCTTTATCCAACAACACTGTTTAACTTTGTTGAAGTTAAATAGTAAAAAATGCTTTACAAACTATATTTTAATGTTTTCAATAAATGTTTAATCATTTTTTAGGGATCAAGACAATCCAACCCATGATTTCCTTAACTTTGAGCGAGGAGAGAAATCATGTTTGGTTGCTAACCATTTGAATTAAATGTGAAAATTAATTTAATATTAATAATTGATTTTAAAAATATATAAATTTTTCTTTTTATATTTTTAACTTTGAAAATTATATTGGTCCATTTCAATGGCCGAAGAGAAATGCACCAAAAAAACTAGGTCTCTGCAACATTTCCACCCTGTACTAGATTGTTGAACCAATAATGGGGGTGCCCGCTAAAGGAGTCATCCTCACCTTCTGAAACGTGGTGGTCGGCAGTAGTCGAACACCTCATCAACCAGTCACCAATCATGTTACCCCTAATTTTCCCAGCTCGATGGAAGTGGAGTAGACAAGAGTGGCTCTGAAAATCTTGGAACCGCTCCCATATCATAATCAACTGAACGTGAATACTGAGAAGAAAATCCCATCAACTTGCATCCTGCAATCAGAAGAAATATCACAATACAAAATCATGTATCCTCTCCTAGGTTAGGATATTCAATATATGCAATACCACACCCTCATATGAAAATTAATGGGCCTTTGGCCATCATAAAAAGTGCTATTATGGTGGATCACAGCCAGATGGAAACCAAAAGGGGGCGTCTCCCTCAAACTGGGTTGAAAAGGATTCTTCGCAACAATTTTCAACCTAGTTGAAGACTGAGAATGTGTCTTCCAAGGCACCCTGCATATCTTTATCTCAGTCGGTCTATACATGTGGATATGGAAATAAAAAATCATCCCAGAAAAGAAATATTTCACCGCTACTCCAGTTTGGATCAGATTATACTTTCTTTCGCAGGAGTACTGGTGCTCAAAAATTCTGGAAGGTATTGAAAATACCCTAGGATCCTTTGTACGGATAGAAAAGGTTACCCTTCAAGGCTGATATATTTCCTACACCCCGATCTGTGTCTACCTTAATGTCTCCAAAGCTCTTCCAGTATCAATTTTCCTCATATACAAGGACATAGATTGGATCCAAACCTTATATTATGAGCACATTCCCTTCCGATATAGAAAATTTCATGCTCACAGGCACCTTTTACATGATAGAAAATGTCATGCTAAGGTAATAGCTTCGAATCACTAGCTAAGCGCCCTACTAAAGAAACCCCCAGCACCATTCCCTATGTTGAGACTCATCCAAGCTTCTCCCTATGTCAATACAAGAACCCTTTAGCTACACAAGTACCCATTACCCCAATATCACCCCCCCCTAGCACAGGACCAATATGCTTACATGGTACCAGTTGAATCCCTAAAGATGGATCTAGATGATCTGGAAGACATGGACCTCTAGCATATTGACCTACAAGGCATAGAAACTGCATGTGAAAGGAAAGAGGAACACTCAATACCATACCAACAAATCAGGTTATTACAAAGCGCTTTGATAAAATAAAGAAACAAGGAGAAAGGGACAACCACCTAGATGGGTGCTAAACCACTAGAAACTTAAAATACTTTATTTCCCGCAACTTCTATACCTACCTATAGAAACCAATACACCTACAACAACTAATGGTTTTCACAAAAAAAAAACTTGCTAATGAGCATGGGTATTAATCAAACTCTTCTTTCTATTTATTTTCTCTATGATTGACAGGTCAAGGCCCATAAGGTATGGGATGGAAAAGATATGCTTAGTTATAAGAAGAAATAAATAGGTAGGTGTATCTATTGTATCGTACATATTGGATTTCACGGGTGGGAATAGGAATTGGAAATTCTAAATGTATGAATTAGAACATCGGGCAAGGCACATAATAGAGTTAATCCAATATGGGGAAATCATTTCTCTTCAGTTTTAAGTTTCTCCTTCCTCGTAGGTGACTGAAGGCTCTATAATTATGAAATGAGTAAATAAAAAATTAAGTTTCACCTTCCTCGTAGGTGATTGAAGGCTCGGTATTTGTGAAATGAGTAAATAAAATAAGTAGAGGAGCAAGATGTGTTTCTCTATCAGACAAGATAGTTGCAACTATTTTGTAGGAAGGGAACCAACATTCTCCATGCCCATGCATGAGATCTGAATTTTTCTCTGGAAACATTCGCTCTCATACCATGAGACTCTAGATATTCCTACAACCAAAGGGACAGTAAACCAAGTTGGTTAACACCTCTATTCCTATTATTTGGTTAGGAACAACAAAATCAGTTAGGTCATATCCCAACTATGTTTTAATGTTGTTTTAGTTTAGTTTCAATTGGACAAGCAAGTTTCCCAATTTGTTGAAAGGACAAGAAATGTCTAAGAGAAATACGGGGTATTGTTTTTGAAAGTGGAAGTCTATATTTTGAAGTTTCCACACCAAGTCATTATTTTGTGGATTCCTTTGAGACTAGTTGAACATTATGTGGACACTCTGTATGTTCTTCTCTTGGAATCAAGAATTCAACATGTAAAGAAATGATTAAGGTTCCAAAATATGACCATAAAAGAGGACGACCCTCCAACAACAAACTATTACAAGAATTAGGAGAACTTAGTCTAAATTTGGGAAGAATCAAGAGTATGGCGAAGAAATTCTCATCCCATCCCCAGATTTCCCAATGAAAATTATCTCCTGGAATGTAAGAGGCCTTAACATCCCGAGCAAACAGATATGTATGAATACCTTGATCGAGGATGAGAAACCTTTTTTAATGATGATACAAGAAACAAAATGTAACTCCATAACCATGGAAAAATTGGCCACCAATTTTTGGAGAGGCTGCAATCCTATAGTTGTAGATGTTGAAGGGACACAAGGAAGACTAGCCATCCTATGGAACCCCAACAAAATATTCTTATCTCATTTTTTCACAACCCGTCGTGCAATCTTAGCCAAATTTCGAACCATAGGATCTGAGAAAACTGGATACATCACCAATGTCTACAGACCTCAAACCCTGCTTGGTTATCTTTCTTATTGCTTATTCCATTAGTGGTTTCCCAGTCGACCAAACCAAGGTCATTGGTAGTTTCTTTGAATTGATCTCACGGAGTCCAGGTCTAGACGATTGATACCTCCACTTTTTTTCTGAGAGAGATGTTATGATATTAAGGTCTCCTCTTGGGAGCCAGGACTATGCTTCAATGAGGGGGGAAATGAGATAGAGGGACTGCAGAAAGGAAGCAATAAGAAAGATAACCAAGCATATTCCAAAATTCTTAATGAAGAATATAATGAAGCCCTGATGAGGAAAATTAATATGGAAGAGGTGAAGCAAGCGATATGGGAGATTCCTAAAGGAAAATCACCTAGACCCGATGGATTCATAATGGAATTCTATCAATCTTGTTGGTCGGTAATAAAGAATGAAGTCTCGGAAGTGGTGGAAGACTCCCGAAAAATTAAAAAAGTCCTCCCAGCCTTCAACGTTACTTTTCTCACCCTCATCCCTAAAGAAGATAAGGTATAAAACCCCAACAAATTTTGCTCGATAGCACGCTGCAATTTTATCTACAATATCATCTCCAAAATAATTTATAATAGAATAAAACCCCTCCTCCCCTCCCTAATCTTCCTAGAGAAGACATGTTTTTTAGAAGGAAGACAAATCCTAGACAACAAAATTCTAACTCATGACCTGATCCACTCCCTCCACACCTCCAAGAAACCAAGAATTCTTATTAAAATAGACCTTTAAAAATCCTATGATAGCTTGAACTGGAACTATATATTTGGCATCATCGCCGCCTTCAGCTTCAACGAGAATTGGATTCTATGGATAAAATATTTGATTTCTATGACCTTCTTTTCTATCCTGGTTAATGGATCCCCATCCCCGACCTTCTCACCATCCAGAGGCATTTTTCAAGGAGACCCCCTCTCACCCTTCCTCTTCATTTTGATGGTGGAAGGTTTGGGAAGGGCCATTAAAGCAGAAGTGGTGCAAGGGAATTTCAATCAAAACTCTCTTCATGGAGAAGAAAATCTAGCCATGCACCAACAATTTGTCGACAATACAATGTTAATGGCTACTCCAACATTGAAAGAAACCCTTATAATAAATCAAGTTCTTCATTACTTCTCATAAAATTTAGGGATGGGAATCAATGAATACAAGTCCCAACTTTTCATCTTCAACACTCCCTAGCCAATATAGCATCACTTAACAAGAATCTTAGGCTTTCAACGCAGCAAGCTTCCATCAAAATATCTGGGAGTACCCCTAACTAAGAACTCCTTAAAGAAGAAAGTATGGGAAGACCTTCTCGAAAGAATGATAAAAAAACTAGATAAAAATTTCTTCCACTATCTTAAAATAGCAAGAAGAGCCATTATCATCAAGTTGGTACTCCAAGCGATGCCTATCTACCGAATTTCAGTCATAGCAGCCCCAAAATATATCCTAAAATCCATCCGAAATATTCACAGAAATTTCTTATGGGGGAGTTCTAAGAACAAAAATAAATGGGATTTAGTGTCATGGGGAATTGTTTGTCTTCCCAAATCAAAAGGATGTCTCAGCCTGAGGGATCCATAAATTCTTATCCAAACCCTTGGAGCTAATATCTGGTGGTGTTTTCTAACCAAACCACAAACTCAATGGGTTGAGTTCTGGAAAACTAAATGCACCTAACATTAGCAAACTAGCCAGATTATCAGAATGAACAATTCCCTAATGGGTTCCAGCCTCTGGAACTTAGCCTGGCACAACTGTCACTTAATCCAATAAAATTTCTTTTGGGAAATAAAAAATGGCAAGGAATCCCTTTTCTGGGAGGATGCATGGAAACAACTCCCCCGTTTAACAAACCAACCTTTGCTTCTCAATACGAAATCTGAAATGACATAACAAAACAAGACCAGGGTGGATCACTATTGGATAGAATAAGAAAACCCTAGCCACTAGAGAAAATGGCTCCCCCCTCACCTATGGTCTAGATCTTTAGAAAACAACACTTTGGACTGTTTTTTGGAGGACCTCAGCAAAAGGATAATACGATGCTCTGAACAACAGGATCACTTGATATGGGGCACCTCAACTTCAGGAAACTTCTCAACAAAAGAAGCTTATGAGATAGTACCCAAGCACACTAATTTCCCATAAGCTCAAATTTGGAACAATCTCTGGAACCAAAACCTTTTGTCAGAAGTCTCAACCTTCCTTTTGTTTCTATCTCTAAACAAATCTCTTACCTAGGACAATCTCTGTAAATGGGGCTTCATGGGTCCCTCTCGATGCCCTCTCTATCTAAAGCAAGAGTAGACTACAGAGCATATCTTCAACACTTGTAAATATATAGAAGACCTATGGACCTCCTCATATCTTCTCTTTATCCACTCAGGACGCGTCAAACACTCCATTCGAGCCACTTTAGATCTATGGTCCTCTTCAATAACTCAAAATTATATAGTCAATAGGGATTGGAACCTCTTACATGGATTTCTTACTTTGGAATCCTAGAAATAACGAAACCGTAGGGTATTCAAGCTTCAAGCCTTCCTTGTGGTAGATCTTTGGAACAAGGTCATCATTTCAGTCCAGGAAACTATTATGGCCCAACCTTGAAAGGAAGAGGACTGGAAAGCTATCCCTTTTGATATTTCTATATTCCAAGCCCTTAAACTCAAAGCCAGCCTTTCTACCTATAGTCAAAGCTCTGTCTCTACCCCTCTAGCTTCGAATTACTTGTGGAACTCTTACCCACAGTGGTTCACTAAGATAAACTTTGATGGGGCCAATAAAGGAAACCCGAGACTTGTAAGGTATGAAGGAGACTTTCGAAACAAACAAGGTAGAATTTTGATAACTTATGGGGACAAGATGGGGATAAATACCAACAATGCAATAGAACTCTAGGATTTAGAGGAAGTTCTTCGTATTTCCTTGGCTTAGTATTACGCCAAGCTCATCATAGAAGGAGAATCCCATATAATAATCAACATGCTCAAGAGTCTGCAACATGGATCTCCAATCTCGAAAATCTCAAAAAGATAGAGACTAAAATCCAGCTTAGAGACCATTCAAAATACTCTACCCTCAATTCCTGTGATCATTCCAAGCCATGTTTGATTCTCTTCCAATAAGGTGGCATACTGGAATGAAAACCAAATCTTAAGAACATCATAAGATGCATGGGATAAGCCTTGGAACGCCATAGAGGATGATAGTTTTTCCTCTGCGTGTACTATAATAGAAAAGCAGGACCATCCTAATCTGTATTATTTTCGGAATGAAATGAAATAAGATATATTACAATGAAATACTCATAAAAATTGCCAGAAACAGAGAGATACAACAATACATGATTTCTATTAATGAAATAAATGTACAGAGATAGTAAAAATACAGAGTGCAAGACTCACTAGAATGGTGGCAGATTTATATCTAAGAAGAGATGTGACGGCTATGCTCATTCACAAGAAGATGATTACAATGAGGATTTGAAGGCCTTATTTATGATATACATGAATGCCAAAATCCTAGACATCCAAAAACCTAACCCTAGGAGATGAAGCGCCAAAAGTCATGTGGTCCTCGTTGGGGTAAGTTAGTACATTAACTTCACGGGGTCATAAATTTTGCATACGATCTTCGTTTTAAACCTGTGATAGCCCGTTGGAAAATTATTTTAGAGAACTATGAATTATTCCATCAAACTTAGACTCTATCTATAGCTAGACTTTGGAAAGCCAAGAAAACATTTTTTAGAGCCCCAAAATGGCCCTATAAGTACAGAAAGATGTACTGACATGAAAACTTCCAAAATAAGCCAGTTGGAATAGGTGGGCAGCCACCAATATCCACATGGATGTTGTGTAGGGATTTAGGATAGCCCCGTAAGTACAGAACCCACAATTCAAAATAAATGTCCCCATTACATAGAAACATGTTGAACTGAAAACTGTCCAGATGAGCCAGTTGGAATTTGGAACAAGTGGGTGGCCACCGATATCCACTTGGATCAATCCTCCCCCTTAGGAAGAAATGGTCTCCATTACATTGAGTGCCTGAGTAAGAGGGGAAAGCGTTTTTTGAATATGAATCTTAGTGATTTGTGTGCCTTTTTGGAGAAGTTATGTTTCTTGGTCTTTGGAAGGCTGTCACGAACCTGCAACTGGCAGGGTTGAATCTGTTCCACCAACCTGTTGTTATGGGATTGGCGAGGCACTATGTAGGAACCATCATAGGTGAAGAAACAATTCCTGCAATCTACTTCTGATGGATAGAAGGTGTTGAGGTTGCAGTGGTTGCAGTGGCCTTCTGTGCATCCTTTTAACAGACTATGAAGCGGATAAATTTTACAGTATGAGGGATTACCTTGCGGCACTGTTTCGGTGGAATAGTAGTCGGAACTACCTATAGTATCCTATAGAGATGACCCCTCGGAGTAATAATGACACTACAGAGTCGAGACTCATACACAACATAATGTTTCCACATATATGGTTGGCCCAAAACAACATCATAGACATCAAGAGAGGAAACATCACATACTAACTCATCCTTGAAGGGTTGGATTCCATAAGACATGCGACACTATTGGCTAACACGGATATCTTGCACCTGGTGAAGCCACCCAATGTTGTATGGGTGTTTGTGTGGTGTTGTTGAATACCCAACTGTTTGACCTCAGCTGAGATGAGGTTCTTCTAGCTTTCATTATCAGCAATGAAATGCAACGGGGTCCTCTTAACCCACATCTATGAATGGAAGAGGTGTTCCCCCTCTTCAGAATCTACTGGTTCTTATCGTTGAATTGTTGTGGTCTCAACAGTAGTAGTGAGGTCTGCGTCGATGATCTTTCTGTTTTCAATATTTTTTGGATCATATTATAAATGAGGGTTCAACTCCTTGTCTTTGACCTCAGCCACTAATGACTGTTTTGAGCGACATTCACCAGTGTTGTTCTAGGGGATTTTGTGGAAGTCGCACCACTTCCCAATGTCATTCTTCATCTTTCCTTTACCCTTCTTGTCCTGTGTCTTGGACTGTTTGTATGGAGGTTGTTGGTTAGGGTTTCCATTACCATGCTTTGGTTTTTGCGCATTTGTAGATCCGAACTCCCATTTTTTTGGCTTCCTAAATTTCTTGTCGATTTTGACGACATATCGATAGGCATCTCCCAATGATGAAATATTTAGGAAATCCATTTTGGTTTGGACATACCTATGCAGAGCCCCATGGTATTTCAGAACTAGATGTCACTTGGAGTCTTTGATACCCATCTTATTGTGCAAGGTATGGAAATTATTTTTGAACACCGACATTGTTTGTCTCTTCTCTTGCCACAATGTGGTCCATCTCATGTACTATTCTTCATAGTTATCAACAGGGTAGTATTGTTCCTTGACCGCATCCACAAAAAATCCCCAAGTGGGCTCGTCCTCATATATTTTAGATTCCTCTATGGAACTTTTCTGCCAGTAATTTTCCCACCAATGTTTGACATGGGGGAGACCCTTGAAGATTTTGAAGGTGATATTTTCCTAGTTGGAAAAATTGTGAACAGAGAAATAACCTTCTAGCATATTTAACCATTTTTCTGAGGCATCTGCATCTATCTGACCTTCAAATATGGGAATATAAAAATTAATTTATACCTTGAAAGGAGAGGTTCATCCAAAGTGGCCACTCGATGAAGATGTGTCTATTGCTATCAGCAGGTGTTGAAGGATGTGGGAAAATTTCTCCATCATTTTGTCCCTCTGTCGCATGAGAGCTTGCTCAAGAAACAGGTTAATATAATCTTTTGCTCCGTTGTTTTTCTTGCCTGCCACCATAGAGGTTTTCTTGGGTGTGCAAGAGCGATTTTCCTCAAGAGAGACAAGCTCGAGACCCAAATTTCTATATTTAGACCTCATCGGGGACATGCACTGAAAAATGATCGAGAGCATCCTGCTCTGATATCACTGATCCAGATTATTTTCAGAATGAAATGAAAGCATAGATATTACAATGAAATACTCATAAAAATTGCCAGAAAAAAAGAGATAAATTAATACATGATTTCTATTAATGAAAGAAATGTATAGAGATTGTAAAAATACAGAGTGTAAGACTCACTAGAATGGTGGCATCTTTATCTCTGAGAAGAGATGTGACGCTTATGCTCATTCACAAGAAGATGATTACAATGAGGCTCTGAAGGCATTTTTTATGATAAACATGAATGCCAAAACCCTAGACATCCAAAAACCTAACCCTAGGAGATGAAGCACCAAAATTCATGTGAGCCCCGTTGGGGTAAGTTAGTACATTAACTTCCCGAGGTCATAATTTTTGCATACGATCTTTGTTTTAGGCATGTGATAGCCTGTTGGAAAAGGTATTTTTGATAACTATGAATTATGTCGTCAAACTCTGACTCTATTTACAGTTTGACTGTGGAAATCCAAGAAAAAATTGTTTAGATCCCTAAAAAAAACCCTAGAAGTATAGAAAGATGTACTAACATGAAATCTTCCAAAATAAGCTAGTTGGAATAGGTGGGTGACCACCAATATCCACATGGATGTTGTGTAGGGCTTCAGGATAGCCCTGTAAGTACAAAACCCACAATTACAAAGAAATGTTCCCATTACAGAGAAATGTGTTGAATTAAAAAATGTCTAGATGAGCCAGTTGGAATTTGGAACAGGTGGGTGGTCACCAATATCAACCTGGATCACATCCTCCCCAAGAGACCGAGGTCGGGAATAAAACAAGAGAGAGACCTTTTTCATAGGAAGAAAGGAGAAACAAATTAAAGAGGGTGAAAAGGGTGATGGTAAATGTTATTGCCCTTGCAAAAATGGTTGTACTAGACGTCCCAAAAGAGTTTTAATAGCAACAACTAAAAAACATTGTAGAAAACA
>JZKD02S1158859.1:0-12777 GCA_000966675.3 Picea glauca | reverse complement strand
GATTACATTTTGAAAACATCATGTATTGAATAGGAGACTAATGAATGAATAAAGGAGTATGTTTGATTGAATAGGCTTGGTTGAAGCCATGTTAAGAAAAGGCAGTAAGGCCTTTAGAGATAACTCAGATGGGTTGGAAAGCCCTAGGAAGTGTAGAAAGAATTGGAAGAAGGGGAGAGCCCCTTGTTGGCACAGGGGCAGACCCAGGGTTCAAAGATACAAGAGCATACCAACAAAACCCTAACTACCGGCCCTTTTGGCAACACCTACGAAGCAGATGAAGTCTCACCTAAGGTAGAGGTAGGGGTGGCTGCAGGACTCAAGTGTCTGCAACATTAACTGGGACATAGATCTGTGATTATACAACTTAGTAAAGAACTTAGCATTGTTAGTTCTTTAACATGCAATCATTATCTACTTCGCTGATAAAATAGAGCTTCGCAGTACTCACAGTAATCTACCATATATGAGCACTTAGCATAAGTAAAATAGTTTGGACGTAATTGATCAAGCACTGAGAATATTCATGTATATTAGATCTAACATTCCATACATCATTAGCACTAAGCATAAGAATATCTATCTAATCATCTCAAAGCACTAAGCAAAGAAGACATAAAGACATTCAAACAAGCGCCAAGAAAGATAACACAGTGATTACGTGGTTCACCCCTCTTCTGGGGCTACGTCCACTAACTCTTCTTCTTTATTATCTTCAATCAGTCATCTACATGCACAGATCCATACAAACCCCACTCCACATAGGACAGGAGATATGCACGCACCTCACCAAATCCTCCTTCCCTGAGTTAGGTTACAGCACAAAAGATTCTACTCAATCTCTTACAGTCACTTGCACTTAACCTTGCAAGTCTCAGACAGCATGCACAGAGCATATACAACTATTACTTGCACTTGGCACTTAGCTCATCGACCCTTTACTACATCGCCTAGGTATTTATTTATACATTAAAAAATAGGCCTAAACATGGGTAAACCCATGGGCTGACATCCCTTTCCCATTACATATTCCCAACAACCCAAAATAAGGCCCAAAAGGGGGTCGAGATCCCATGATCTCCGCTTCATATTGCGCTCCTCCTTCGACAAGATGTTGAAGTCCTAAAATAGGTCAACATGACCAAGAAACTCGCAAAATTTGGTCAAGGGACAACATGCCCCCAACACTCACCTGTGACTCATCCCGAGTCACTCTGATCTGTCCAATTATGCCTCGAAGGCCTCGATATTGGCTTGAGATGCTTTGACTTGTTGTTTTGTTGTAGCATCTTGCTCAGTGAACTCATGGATCAATGCATTGTTCACTGATCCTTCCAAGCTCTACTCTGCTAAGAGGACGACCTGTTCAAGCTCTGCTCCATGGCTCTCGACCTTTGTAAATAATAGGCATGCCTAATCTTGCACAGGTTGAAGTCGTTGAGTGACTTCCATCACTTTACTTTGAATCATATGAACAATTTGTTGAGCTGTGCATTTTTCATGTGATCTCTTCATCCTGTCTACAACTGACAGGGCCTTTAGTTGTACCTGTAGCATATCTGCATGTTGTTTTTCTTCTTGGAGCTGTGACTCCAACGTCTGCAATTCTGGATTCTCTGTAAGGTTTTCATATGTTTGGGAGCTCTAATTACTTAGCTTCTTGCACTCCAAGGAAAGAGATTTTAATATGCCAACTACGCTGCGAGCAATTGCTTCTCGTTGGTCTCTTATCTCCTGAGGGGTTTCGGGTACAGCGCATAGTTCTAGATCTGTGATGCGTAGTTGGAGCTTCTGGATTACCTCTTCCAATTGTGCCACCTGCTATGGAACTTGGTCCTCAGTATGGACTTCAACGATTTTCACAAAGCGAAGTGCTCTGTTGACCCTTTCCTTAACTTCAATTTGCTCAGCGAGCAATTGTTCCTTTCTTTTCTGTAGCTCTGCTTTCTCTTCATCAAACTTCTCTTGCATATCAAGCTTCTCTCGTTCTTCATTACTACGTTTTTCTAACAGAGCTCCCTGTGCTTGCGCCAGAACTTGGGTGGCTTGTGTTTTTTCCTCTTGTGCTTGTCGAAGGTGAGCTTTAACTATATCAGCAATATGGTTGAGTTGAGCTGGCTCATCTCCCATTTCTGGTGTTCCTGTCGTTAGGGGCGCAGTGGATACTGTGTGGCTGTACTATAGTGCCTGCTACACTTGTTGAAATTCGACCTTGATTCGATTGAACATCTCCTCCTGCTTGGCTTCATGCTTCTCTGTTATCTCTAGAAAAGAATCATTCAGTGCAATGATAATGAATTCAAAGTCGTTTGAGGTTAGGGTGGTCTCAAAATTGGTTCTAGTTGCTTTCATTTTCTTCCTTAAAGAAGGTTTCGAAGGGGAAACCTTCCTTTTATTTGAGGGATCATATTCATCTCTTGGCAGTGTGACCTCGTCTTTATTTTGTTCGACTACGGTGCCATATATATCTCTACCATCACCTCCTCGCTCAGGTGAGATAGAAGGAGTTTGTGTTGAAGTGTTGTGGACATCCTAGGCTTCGTCATTCTTCTTTGTCTTGCTCTGTCCAGGTGTATCATGCACGAATTCTGGACTATCAACACCAGAGAGCTCTGCGAGGTCATCTGGGATGAGGAGGTCCGCTGACCACTCCTTAGAAATCTCATCTAAGTCTTCCTCTGTTAGTTTGTAGTAGGGCTACAAATGTTGGTGATGCTCATCAGTGCACGGTGTGATCTAGATGAAGTGGCGGTCCGTGTTGAATTTCATCAATGGCCTAAATTTGTGAAGTGTGTTCAGGGTGATGCGAGGCGTAGCCTAGATTGCGATCTTCAATTGGTTGTAATAAGTGTGGAAAATGGAATTGGACTGCCACTGCTTGTTCATGTCACTAGAGTACCAAAGCGTACTGCTTGTTTATCTTTTGCACAAGAGCGTGATCCGCGGTCATGTCGGGGTAAAAATCTTGTGGGTCGGGGCCCTACATGCTTAGACCTGTTATTCGATTGATCAAAGTCGGATCCACTATGATGTGGCCGTTCAACCATAAGTATCCTCTAGGATAGTAGGAAACTTGATGCATGCATTCACTTCTTGATGCCTCCCGAAGTGAGGAATCTTCATTACATTAAGTAGGGTTGATTGTGTGAGGTTCTGGGTCCATGATTGAGCGATAATCTTGGAGTTATTTCCTTTGGTTCGCATTAGATATTTATGAGGGGCGAGCATACTGTAAGACTGTCTATCGTCAAGGTTGAAGTCATTGAACTTCAACGTGGTGAGCTTGTCCTGGTCGGCACGAACTACGCGCACTTCTTTTGGAAGGTACACAGTGATCAAAGCATACTCAAATTTGTGGGGTACACTGTCACAAGTGATGGTGTCGCTCAGAGGTGGTAGATAAGCAGGTAGAATGCTCGGAATCCATTTCACGTTCTCAAGATCATATCTATCCTTAGTTATCTTTTCGTCGATTTCTCGGGATGGGCCGACTCGAGAAGTCGACAGGGAGGCTTGCACTCCTCACATCGATGATGCTTGTACACCTGTAGACAGTCCTCTTCTTGACATGGTTCTTGCATCCATTAAGTCGATCAGAACTTCTGTTGCAATTGCTTCTTTGGTGATGAGCTCTTTGGACATACGCAGTCAGTATGGATATCTCGGGTTCTCAAAGTAACGTGGGCACTACAATATGGTAGAAGGCAAAGGCGTAGTGATCACTGGGCAATATTAATCAAGGTTGCGAGCTCAAATTCTCAATTAAAAAAAGTGTTCTCATTGCATGGTGCAACGGGATAAATAAACAACTTTTGTAATGGAACACTTGCAATAGATATGAAGGCTTCATTAACTCCATTATTTACATTATAGCGCAGTCCAATGGTTTGATGATGAACCTTTATTGATTTTATGTTCGTTTGGAGCGAAAGTCGAACGGATATATCAGTCTCAACGGCTATATTGCTTCGTCGTGGTGAAGTGCCATATGTCGTTGTTCTGATATCCAAGGATGATTTTAGGGGCTAAATTTCGCTCATGGGCTAATTTTCCATGTTTTTTTTCAAAACATTATTCGCTATTCTAAAAATGATTCGCCCAAATGTTATAGGATAAAATGATTTTACCTTAAAAATCGCCAAAATTTTATAAAAACTATATAAAATACTTAGAAATTTGAATATTTTTATAAAAATATCGCCAAACATTTATAGTTGGCATATGAAGGATTAGTAATATTCACCAAGGTTTCTACATTTTAAAATAAATTTCCATCCTTAAAATCATCCCTGCTGATATCCCGGCGAAGCTCAAATTCTGTAATTTTTCTTTCTGCAAGGTCTCCTCTAGAACCTCCTATAATCTTTCAATATTAGCCCTTTTCTTTCTTAACTTTCTAGCCTTCTTTCTAGTGAGCTTCGTCTCAGTAATGCTTTTCTCATTCTGATTCTTTTCTTCTTTGGTCTTAGTTACTTCGCGTTGTTGAAATTCTTTCTTAGGGTTTTTGGGTAATACTTATTTTGTGCCTGGGGTAGGTAATTCAATCTTCTGGGGATCCTCTAGTGTTCTCTTAGCTTCGACATCCCGGTTGCTAATATTAAATATCTGCGATATGCTCTTATTTTCCTCAATCAAGTGTGCAATCCTTCTGGTCATAAAGTATTTTAACTCTTGCTTCTTCTGTTCCAAAAATTCTTCTTCTTCCTTTCGTCTGGCTTGATCTCTATCAATCCAAGGTTTTCCTATTAGCATGGTAAATGGGGTGCTATCTTCAACAACTTTAATAATATCAAAGTCTTCTTCTGTCAAAGTTCCATTAACAGTCACAAGTATCTGAGCGAGCCTTACACATAGGTTTACTAGCTTTCCTCTGAATAAACTTATTCCTCCTAGTGAAGGGATCATAGCAGGCCTTCCTATAGCTTCCCAGGTTCTCTATGGCATAATATGCATCTTTGTTTCCTCATCCAGAACACAGTGTCGAATCCCCCTATTCTTGCTTCGATGCATTCCTTCTCTTTGAAGATCTCTGATAAGTTGACATGGCAATGGTCATTCAGGGTTTCTTTTATCTGTATCCATACTTTCTCTGATTCTTGTTGGGGTTCTACCTTTTCTGGATCTGCCTTAGGGTTCTCTTGACTCAAGTTCATTCCGTCAATCTCAGCGATCATTCTAGGGCAATCCAACACTTCATGGTCCATAGCCTTACAACAGAGACAACTAGGTCTTCCACCAAGGCATTCCTTAGCAAGATGTCCTGGCCTCCTGCAACTGTAACAAAGGGTTAATCCTCTCTTTCTTTTCAATGATCCCCAGCCTCTTATGTACTGCGCACTAGGATCATGGTAGCTAACCTGCAACAAATTMTTTCTAGGATCCTGCATCCATTTCTTAGTCCAAACATTCTTTCTATGCATAGGTATAACATATCTTCCATTATTCTTAACAGATCTATTCATATCAAACCTTCTTTCATCTATTAACACCCTAGCTTTCAAACTAGGACAAAACCTATCASATATACCTAGATCCATACTCTATAAACAAAAATTTCCACTTATCTTACTTTTACARAGAACAAAGCTTACAGATCTTACCTCTTTCAATCAGAACTTCTCACTTTTACCTTTCTTGGAGCACAAAGATTTCATATCCTGCTTCTTTTCTACATATCCGACCTTCTTTCTTTAGCACAAAGCTTTACAGATCAAGTAAAATATTGTGCACTAGGGCACATATCTACGCATAGAGCTTTCACAATTTTAGGATGAATCTTTGCATAGAGCTTCCTCTTTCTCAGTTCCCAGCAATCACAGTTTCAGGTCCCGGATATGGAACCATTTGTTGGCATCAGGGCAGACCCATGGTTCAACGCTACAAGAGCGCACCAACAAAACCCTAACTACTGTCTCTTTTGGCAACACTTGCAAAGAAGATGAAGTCTCACCCAAGGTAGAGACAGGGGTGGTTGCAGGACTAAAGTCTCTGCAACCTTATCTGGGACATAGATCTGTGATTATACAACTTAGTAAAGCATTTAGCACCATTAGTTATTTAACATGCAATCATTATCTACTTCGCTGATAAAACAGAGCCTCGCAGTACTCACAGTAATCTACCATATATGAGCACTTAGCATAATTAAAATAGGTTGGATGTAACTGATCAAGCACTGAGCATATTCATGTATATTAGATCTAACATTCCATACATCATTGGAACTAAGCATAAGAAAATCTATCTAATCATCTCAAAGCACTAAGAAAAGAAGACATAAACACATTCAGATAAGTGCCAAGCAAGATAACACAATTATTACATGGTTCACCCCTCTCCTAGGGCTATGTCCACCAACTCTTCTTCTTTATTATCTTCAATCAGTCATATACATGCAGAAATCCATACAAACCCCACTCTACATAGGATAGGAGATCTGAGTGCACCTCGCCAGATCCTCCTTCCCTGAGTTAGGTTACAACACAAAATTTTCTACTCAATCTCTTACAGTCACTTGCACTTAGCCTTGCAAGTCTCACACAGCATGCACAGAGCATATACAACTATTATTTGCACTTGGCACTTGGCACTTAGCTCATCAGCCCTTTCCTACATCACCTAGGTATCTATTTATACATTACAAAATAGGCCTAAACATGGGTAAACCCATGGGCCGACATCCCTTTCCCGTTACATATTCCCAACAACCCAAAAAGAGGCCCAAAAGGGGGCCGAGATCCCATGATATTTTCTTCGTCTTGTTCTCCTCTTTCGACAGGCTGTCGAAGTCCCAAAATAGGTCAACATGAACAAGAAACTCCCAAAAATTGGTCAAGGGCCAACACCCCTATACTCTTTTATTTTTATTTGTTATGCCCTCTCGAATGAGAAAGATGATTTACTAATAGAAGTAAATGTTTTGACACCAGAGTGATGAGGATTGTATTACTGCAGAAACAGTTGAGAGTTGTTGGTATTGCACTCACGAAAACATTAAGGATAATGTGATAAGTGCATACAAATATGCTAGGACATGTCTGAAATTTTTTTATTAGTTTAAATTCTATGGTACTTGCATTTTTTTAATTTACATGACGACTAATGTGTTTATGATGTATGTCTTGTGTAGAAAGAAATAGATTGGAACTGTTGAGAAATACATTTTCCAATAATGAACAACCTCAATTAGAGGATGACTATGAGAAGGATCTTGTTGAAAGATTGTTGAAGGGACTTTAAAAGTCCCCATGGTGCACCACTGATGGGATAATATCAGAGGGGGTGCTAACAGTCGAAACCGGTATAAAAAATTTCATGCCTATGTGGCACAAGGTATGAAGGGATTGGGTAGGAATCCCTTCTAAAAATTTTTATAGTCTTAATTTTATGTATGGAACATTGAAAGGTAGTGTATGCCTTGGATACCCAAGTAGGGTATGATTCAGGAAGGAGAACCCGAATGATGGAGGTGTGAACCTCTGGTAGTAAAGAATGATTTTAATCCTCGAAAGAATTCATGAACTGATATTTCATGAATACATGGACCAATCAAGGAACGATTGTAAAAAAAAGTGCTCATAGATAGCATGTTGCATGGAATGCATTGAGGGAACACATGTTGCATAAGATGGAAGGCAATGGATTTTTCAGTAAGAAAGGAGGACCTTCCAATGTTTTGATTACATTATGTAAGCACTGAAGGAAAACTCATCTAGGTGGTCATGAGTGCTGGCACCCTGGTTATTAATGGAGGAAGAAGGCTTAAAGGCATTCATGTGAAAATTTTGAGTTTCATGTGTATTGATTTGGGAATCTTGATCATCCTGTAGCCGGAAGTATAGTCATGCTGCAACAATGAATGAGAATGAATAAACCATATGGTGAAAAGCTTGGATAATCTCCAACACACCATGACAAAGTACTTGTCGTAAAGTGTGGGAAACTTAAAATCAATGAAAATGTGCATTGGATATGAATGTGGCCACGAATGTTGGTACATTCATTAAGGTCAATTGATATCTGAATTACATTCTGAAAAATTTGGTAGACTGAAATGATACATAGGTAAGGGATGAGGTATCATTTTGCTTTCTATCCATGAATAGATGAAAATGACTTGGACTGTTAGTATGCTTGATTTTGAAAAGGTAATGTGCATGAAAAATAACAATTTGTTTGGCTAAGGAATGTTGAAATTGCAGGAAGAAATGGGTCTTGGATATGGCAGTATTGTAAGCCCATAAAGAATACCAATTGCCTATTGATCCAAACTGCAAGGAATGGTATTTCCTTTTTGAGAAAGTGAATTTGATTGTCAGTATGCACAATTCTGAAATTGTTTGTGATGACATTATAAAGGTGCAATAAAATGTATGTGCATGGAAACTAACAATTTTTTTGGCTAATTGAAGTTGAAAGTGCAAGAAGCAAAGGAGTCTTGAATATGGCATCATTGTAAGCCATAAGGAAGACCAATTGCCTCTTGAGCCAAACCGCTATGGGAAGGAAAGTCCCATAATTATGAATCTATTTCGTGTACGAAACAAATATGCAAACAAAATGTGGAATTTGGATATCCGTGGGTCACAGATTTACAAGAAAATTTTGAATTTAAAATTTATGATGATGTCTCATGAATTTTTGTATGCCTATGCTACAAGTGAGAAAGAGTATAATCTGATTGCATGAAATAGAGACTGACTCGAGAGAAGGAGAGTAACCTTCATCCCTATCTATGATTGAGTCGGGAGAAGGAGAGTAACCTTCATCCCTAACTTTAGCTGAGTCGAAAGGTTGTCAAGCTGTAAAAGCATGAAAAATGGCTAGTGTTGAGCCATGAGAACCCCGTGGTAAGCCATGATCGCCTAGAATATGTTGTTTTGAGGTAACAAAAGCTAGAGGGACGCCTCGACAGAGCAAGTCTGAGGGGCACCTCGACTGTAAGACTCAACAGAGTCTCTATAATTATTTATGTGCGAGAAAACCTTAGCAAGGCAAGATGGATCACCCGAGGGATTGTATAGCAGAGAAGGGGATGCCTGAGCCTAGGCCTAGAGGTTGAGTGACTGCAAGGAAGAGGAGACCTTAATATTTCATGTAAATTATTGATTGGGATCATGCACATGATGGGTAGTTCTTCCTATGCGAGAAAACCTTAGCAAGGAAAGATCAATCACCCAAGGGATTGTATAGCAGAGAAGGGGATGCCTAAGCCTGGGCCTAGAGGGTGAGTGACCACAAGGAAGATAAGACCTTAATAGTTCTTATAAACTATTGATTGGGACCATGCACCCAATGGGTATGTCAAGGAAAAATAATGAGCCTGGATAACAAAACAACCATGTGGATACAAATCCACAAACTGCGCACATAATTATTGTGCTACGATTATGAAATTTTCCTAGGAATTTTCATGCAATGTTTTTGCATAAGACTATGATTAACGTGCTTGTTGTCCAAGAATTATTGAAATAAGGTGACCAAGATTAAGGGTCTGAAAAAGGACCCAAAAGAGGAATAAGGATCAAGATTTATGAAACAACTGAATGAAAAAGGCATGACAGGTGTTTTTGAGAAAGAACACCGAGGACAGTGTTCCTTTAAGGGGGAAGGAATTGTAACACCATGTTTCCCCCAGCTTGTAATTAATCTTAAAATAGGATTACCATGCTAAGGAATGCAGACAATGTAAATGTTTTATTGTTAAACTGCCCATAACAGATTGTTGGGGGTGAAGCCTTGAAGTACGAGCCATGATATCTCTAGAGGAAAG
The DNA here is from genome assembly GCA_000966675.3 of Picea glauca. Taxonomy (NCBI): domain Eukaryota; kingdom Viridiplantae; phylum Streptophyta; class Pinopsida; order Pinales; family Pinaceae; genus Picea; species Picea glauca. Next base: position 3,005 of record JZKD02S1158859.1, on the reverse strand, counting down.
AAATTAGTTAATGAAGAAAGGACCAGTGGTTGAATCATCAACCAACCCCATGAATGGAAACATGGTCTAGCTACAGGATGTCATCTCAAAGTACCACAGAGACCTGCAGACCCGAGCTTCCTTTTGACAAAAGGAACAGGACAGGTCGGAAAACCTTCCAGAGGAGGGAAGGTAAGATGCATATAGGGACACGGGAGGAGAACACAAGCTCGTAAGAGAGATGTGTGAACCCAAAGGAAGTGTCGAGAACACGACCCGAAGAACCCGAACGTGAGCTTGACGTTGAGGAAGTATCTGATAAACCTCGCAGGGTCACTATGATAGAGAGATTTTATCTGAGAGATGACGTAAATTCCCTAGTGATATCATGGCCTAGCACGGGGTGGCCAGAGTGCTAAGAATGAATTCCTATGAGCCTATGGTTGGGTGGAAAGGTGCACACCCATAGTCAGATGGTTGGATACAACTTGTAATAGATAAGTATCCTCATACTCTATGAAATTAAGTTGTAATTATGTAATGAAATGGGGTATATTGTGAAGGACCCAGGAATGTGTATGTTTGCTTAATAGTTATACTGTATCACTCTATTCCTATTTAAATTGTGTATTTAAGCAAGTATGGATTGGACATGTTTTGTATTTGTAAATGCTTATGCCCTGTGGTGGCTTAAGCTATATCCACGAATGGTGAGTTCATCGACCTTGGTAATAGTTTCATGTATGCATGTCGACACTCCTAAACATTCTGAGTCCCTTGGAGGAGGGAGTCTGTTAAAACTCAAGAGAGATAGTGCACGTATGCACAAGCTCTCTGTGAGGCAGGCAGAGACTGAGAACCACTTAAGTTCTAAAGTTGACGAATGAGCATAAGGGGTGCACGGAAGGATTCTTCTAAGCGTTAAGTTCAAGAGAAAGTGTGCAAAGATATTAATCCCTTCAGAGCTAAAAACTCTCAAGAATAGTAGCGAGGCTGAAGTATCAAAAGGGAAGGTTCCCTTGTTTGGAAGACAAACAAAATCTATTCGGAAGAATCCACAATCTGTTGCAACTATTGGATATGGGAAAGAGTGTGGGAGTTAACCCTTAGAGTCATTTGTACTTCAAGAGTTTAGTGAAATGAGTGAGTTTGTCATAAGGGAGGTAGAATCCCCGAAGTCCTGAAGTTAACTCTGAACCTTATATCTGAGGATGCCTGGGAACCATCCCGACCATCAGATCTAGGAGGTAGGCAATAGTCAAGTTACCATAACTACCCATGACTTAAGAATATAACAGTAGATATGGATGTGAGTCATTTAACGGGAGGAGAGGCGATCCCGGTCGCCAGATCGACTCAAATACTCACTGGAGTTACTGAATCAAACACCAGCCGCTTGATTTAATCAACCGTTGGGAATCATTGTGGAGTGCGAAGGTGAATTTACCAGACCTGTTATTTCACGGCCCGCAATAAACCCATGTCGTTGATCTCATTGGGGATGGAAGATCAATGACTAGGATTAGACTAGATTCGAGCGAGCACTTTCCAAATTTTGGAGTTTGAGCTCTCTGATAAAGAGTGTGCACATTGGGGCCCCGCAATTACTGTTAACCGTTGATCAGTGGACACCTCGGTATTGGTCGGAATATGACCGTCGAGCCTTGAACAGTTGCGAGAGGGATGGTTGTGATCCCCTTAGGAAATATGTGGAGTGACAGAGTCCTTTAGTATCGTCGGTTTGAGAGAATCGAAAATATCAGAAGAGATAATGTTTTCAAGAGAAAAGGTGAGACCCAAGATAGTTGGGCTTGCAGGAAGAACGAAGGTTTAGGCCTTGAAAATCTACAAAACTCTTCCAAGTTGGGAGAAACCTAGACCGTTAGATCAGCGTCTAGGGAAGCATAGGAGAAGTGTTGACAAAGGAACAGATCCTAACCATCAGATCTGAGCGCAAGGGGATGATAGTCATCCGATCTAAGGTAAAGTGCATGAGTTTTAACCTTTGTGTGCACAGGAGGCTTGACTGGCCAAAGTCCCAAAGTCTCGAAGTGAAGTGGGGTTGTTCATCGCCAAAAGGGACAAGTGGCGTAAGATCCACAACCCCTAAGCGAGATCTTGTTGTCAAGGAGAGTTTGAAATCACCGAAGGAAATCCTGACCGTTGGTCGTCAAGGGAGGTACGTGTCAACAGATCTGTGGCTCCAGGAAGAATCACTTCGAAGGTTTCAGTTGAGAGTTGAAACTCCCAAAACCCAAAGTTTGGAGTGCATCTGGATCATCAAATCCATAGAGATGCATGGTGACAGATCACGAGCTTCAAGAGGGAGAAAATTTTGAGAGTTGATATTTCCGAACTCTGGAAATCCAAAGTAAACTTCAGTCATCTAATTCAGAGGGACACGCAACAGAAATCCACACACTTTGAAGGAAGGAGAATGTTGAGGTTCGAGAACTTCAAAGACCCGAAGTAAACGTCAACCATCGGATCCAAAGGACAGGTGGTGTAATTCTATGGACTCCAGGTAAAGACCTGAAGTAGGTCATGGTTGTTGATCGTCAGGAAGGGTACGTGTCGATAGATAGGAATCACTAAGTGAATGCACTTTGGAAGAAACAAGAGCATAGAATCTTGAAACTTCTGAAGCCCGAAGAGTTGAAGAGATGAAGGGCCGAAGTGGATCCTGTCCATTGGCCAACAGGAGACACATGTCAATAGATCAGATATTTTGGGAAAAACACTTTGAGAGTTCTAGTGGTGAGTTGAAACAGATGACAGTTGTTGATTTGAAGGTGGATGTGTGGCGCCGGATCTATAACTCTAGGTATGGAGCACTCTGGAGGAAAGCAGTGGGTAAAAGTGTCGAAGTCCCGAAGGAGATATCGATCATTGATCGAGGAGGAGGTCTAAGGACCATTGACTTGGACTTGGTTGAAAAGTGTCGAAGTCCCGAAGAGGACCAGGGCTGTTGATTTGGAGAGGACAGGTGTCAGAAGATTAGACACTTCGAAAGGATTTACTATAAA
>JZKD02S1158848.1:0-12777 GCA_000966675.3 Picea glauca | reverse complement strand
CAATCAACAACAAAAATTAGCTGGATTATCAACTATTACTTGAATGACATTGAACAACCCAACATCTGAAATGGTTTTCAGTAAGAGGTCTGCAGCAGTACTAAGTAGTAGTGGTCTTCTCTACTGCTGAGTAGTCATGGGCTGCAAGAAAGACCACATTACTAGCTGACACACCAAGAACATTTATCAATGGCATATCTTTAGTATTTTTCCAACCATAAGATATGATGGGTACTCCGTGTTTGGCCCAAGAGTTTGTAAACTGTCCTAGAGCTTTTTGGATTTTTCCAAGTCTATTAACATGGTTCTAGATTTTTCATACTCGGGGTTCTTATATCCTAAAGGGGCATTGTTGATGGCACTAACCATCTCATGCCAACAGGGAGAGCGAAGAACATTGAATGTTATACTTCATGCATAGGGATTCGGGAAACCTCACCACTTTCACATCCACTTTGTCCCTACTACCAACACAAAGAAAATTTAATATTGTTCTATGGCGAGTATATGAAGTTCCACTACATTTAGGAAATGGGGCAAATTTGGATTGGCCAGATGGCTTTAGATGTAGAAGTGCCATGGGCATTGGATTCAATTCCGTCTTTTTCCACCCTTCCCATACTTTCTTTGTGCATCTTCTTCTCTTTTGATATATTTTTGTCTCTTCCTTTGATACTTTGTTGCGAGTTTTTATTACTTGACCCCTTGTACTCGGCCATGGTTCACAGAGATGCTGCCTTGCATGAGCATATGATCTGGTGTAAGGTTGGTTGAATTTTCATCCATGGCTGAATAACAATTTAATGATTCTGTCGCCTCTCCCATCCTCAAGTTTTGTCACATACTTCCACAATGGTGCAGAAAGAGTTTTTGTATTTTCATCTTTAGATTCTTCACCTTCATCTCCCTCTAGTTCTTCCTCCTCTTCAAACAGTGGGTCATTATAAATATTCTCATCTTCTTCCCCATGATTCTTATTCCCCACTAACACCATTAGAATAAAAAACCGAATCACACCCTAGACGAGGATCATTTTTTTCAAGCATTTAATGTAAAATTTGCAATAGAATGAGGGAGGATAAGGAATGGGAAGGAGTAGGGGAAGAGAACAAATAAATGAATAAACTGCACAAAGAAAAAAACCAATAGAGCATAGGCTTAGAGTTTACCACTTGAACTCTCTATTAATAGGATGTTTATGGTAGCCTTCAATCTCACTTCCAAGCTCTCACAAGTTTGATCTCCTGTAAAACCTGCACTTTGCCCTCTCAAAAGCTAATCAAAGATGACTGAAATGAGTGAATGAGAAAGGAAGAGGGATTAGGGATTTTATAAGCCCAATTCCTCTTCCACAGGGTGTGGGCTCCATTAGGGCCTTCCCATAGGCCGCACATTTAAAAAAAGAAGATAAAATTAGTACTTTTCCGTGCTTGCTTCATGAGCGCTCCTGGGTATGCTCCTGCTCAGACCATGGAGCACTCTCTTGGTGCACTTCTGTTCCGAGAGGATTCAGAAAGGGGCCTGGGAGGGGGGATGGCGTGTTTTCATGCATCCTGTCTATCTTTATATGTAAATCATATATTACGTATATTGTGTATGCGTGTTTACACAAGCTGTATCTAGATGCCTCGTATCCAAATTTATGAGTTGTATTTGATTTTTCCGCAATTCACAATTTTTTTTGCATATGTATATACACATCACATTTTATATATGTGTCATATCCCAGCAGTATTGTATCCAAACCTTTCTAAAAATTTGCCATATCCATATTGGATACCATGGTCCATACCCATATCTGGATCCATGCAACTCTACAATAATTGCAAGTGATTGGTTGGCATCTCACTCTGGGTCCTGGGATAGCTCATTGACTTTTGGTTGTTAGTTTTTGTCTTTCACTTTTCTTACTTTGTATGTTTTGTAAATGCTGGAAAATCTTGGTTTTTTTGCTCCTGCTGAGGGGATGCTTTAAAGATAATATTTAATACGGATAAAAAATTCCTATTGATTCCTTTATGAAATGGTTTTGAGTCTTGACCTTTTCCTTTTTTAAATAACACAGGGATGCCTTATGAATGATTTCCCTGTTTTATGATAAAATACGGAGGAAAATAATGATATCTATAGGTTGAAATTTGTTCTTGTAAGATTTCTCTAAGACAATTGTTCGGGGATTATTGCAGGTAGAGGCTGCATATGATATGCTACTTATGCAAAGCTTTATGCAGCGCAGGGCCGGGAAAGTTGTTGATAGCAGTATTCGGTTTGCTGATGTCAAACAGAGAGGCAATTCTGGTATTGGTAGTACTCCAGAGTGGCTAAAGAAATTTCTGAAGAATACACCAGTTACTGTTGAACCACCATCTGCCAATGATCTAGGCATACAGACTGGGGTTTATGGAGCTCTTATGGTTTGGACATTTGTGAGTGGGGTTTCACAGACAGCAGGAGGGCAGTTACCCAGTACTGGAGCTGATGTACCTGGTCTGATATTGGCTACTGGGTTTGGAGCTTCACTCTACTTTTTACGCAAGAAAAACATGAAACTCGGTGAGAATATGAGCTGTGCATTATTTTGTTCAGATTACTCCAAAGAAGAATTAGTCTTGTATCTTTATCTTGGGTGTTGAGATCTATGGCAAATCAAGATGACAGGAACTGTCAATATCTGAAATATACTATCAGAATAAACCTGCATTAAAGAAAAGAAATGAGTATATAAATTGAAGAATAAGCACATTTGAGATTAGATGGAGAATGCCTGATTTGAACTTTATTACTGTCAGCTAGGCTGTACAGCCTATAGGACTTGTAACAAGGGTTTCTAAGGAGTGAAACTTCACGAGTTCTTACATAGGTGATTGCAGAAAGGAATCTAGGAATGCTGTCTAAATCAAAAGGTTAAAGGTCCTGTATTTTTTCCTCTTTAGTGTTCTTGCTGGACCTGGAATTCATTATGAGAACCACTGTATATCACCTTCTTAGATGATTGTAGGTGGAACATCTACGAATGGGAAGATCATCAGTATGGTCATTGTGACGTTGTCTAAGTTGCATGATCATTAGGCTCTTTCCTTGATTCATCCATTGGTCTTTTCCATCTTCCAAATTTAAATTTGAGTCGTGCAAATTTGTCCTGTTTGCCGGTTTTCAATATTCACTTTCAGTTCCACCCCCCAGCAGGTCTACCTAGGCGAGCACATGTCTGTTTACAAAGCAATAAGAGAATAGGAAATAGGTACCTTGCCAAACACCCAGTCTGATATTTTTGTTAAGGATCCATATCCAGATGTATGAAGTCTTGACTTTGAAGTATTCTTGTACTTTGTTCATGTCCATTACATAACTTTGCTGCCTAACGTTCTGTTTTTTTCTGATGCAAGGGATTTGCATTTTTCTAGAAATTTGCCTTTAGGTTGCAATTGTCTAGTGCTTTAATGACTCCCATGTGCACAACCATTTGCAGTTCTGTTTTTCCATGTTCCACCTTTTGTTTATCTATTTCTGTTCATATTCCCTGCTAGGTTGTTTGTTTAAAAGTGGATAAATGTTAGATGATGTCACAGGTGATAGAAATCTCAACAACTTGCAATGAGGTCCCAAGGTCCTTCACGCCTGTCTCATACTTTCTGCCTTGTACCATTTAATCCCAGTCAACTGCCTCATCTTCTGGGTCCTGATTGTGGTTTTCCTTCAATTTTATTGATTGGATCTACGACCTTTGGGAAAATTTTGTCACCTCAAATAAATAATTTAATACCTAGTTTGGTCACATTGAGGAGATACTTCACCGAGGTATCCTTTTTCAGTGCCATCACAAATTTCTTTAGGAGAAATTTATGCATATTATAGGTCACTGTAATACTGATGTTACACTGCAGAAGAAGTTGATTTAGATGAGGCCAGTGGCATGGAATGGGCAACTTGTAAAATGAAATGATGTTGGTAGAAAAATGGATGCTCTATGTGACAAAGGATAATGTTGCCATTGGTGTGAAATGAATAGTTTATGTAACTGAGATTGATGTCACAGTTAATGCCTTCGATCATAGATGATGTTCTGCAGTATAAATGCCCTCCTGTATTGATGCCCTTCTTGGCATCACTATAAATGAGACATCCTGTACAGATGTTCTCTTGTTGAAATTATGATGGCTTGTCCATATACTATTCCTGCACTTATGACGTCTTGTACGGTTGTTTTCTCAGTTGTAATAATGATGTCTTGTATACACAACATCTCATTCTCCTTCAATATTGTCCTCAACTGACACCCTGTCAATTATTGTGTCTTGAATAGATGCTATTTCATCTATAGTAACAATGCCTTCTAGGGAGGTTCTCCGAGCTACAATTTCTGAATAGAATTTTTTAATTAGAAATAACATGGCTACAATTTCTGCATAGCCTTTGTCGCTTGGAGAAAACTTGGTGGCAACTTTTGCACAAATTTTGGAACTTGGAAAAACTTGATAGGACACAATTCCAGGGCACAGAAATCTAGATACAAAATCATAGGAAAAGCACAAACTCTAAGGAAGTTGGCACGCATTTCAGAATTGAACAAATACACAATACAATTAATGTGTAGGATAGGGTTTGACTAATATGCCTTAAAAGCTTGAATCGGTATATTGATGGGATTCTTCTGGAAAATTCCTATCATTATGTGCATGGAACAACTGATTAATTAATGTGCTTTTTCTGAGCATTTGTCATAAGATAAACTTTCACTGTTGTTTGATTAAGTGGCTTTGATCATTCAGTGACAAAAGAGGGCTAAAATAAAGGATTTCAACTATTTACTAGACTTTTTATGAAGGTATCTTAAACCTGCATAAATATTCCATGACAAAACCATTATATTTAAACTTAACTCATACCAAGGCTAGGAAATTATGAGAATGAACTTGAATGATGGCTCAAAAAGTCTGATTACTTCATTTCTAGAAATATGCCATTATGCTTGCAAATCCAATTTTCACATTTTCAAAATGTGGGCTCAAATTCAGTGGGCCTACCTGAAGGGGGTCGATGAGTCCCTTCCATTGAACTGGTTAGCACGAGACAACACATTGACATTGTCAATTGTCCTGACTCCTCTACTCTTCATCCAAGTGCTATTTTGTTGTTCCTTTGTAGGGTGAGCCACCCAGCTTTGCCAAATCAATTGCCCTGTTTTGTGGACCTTGGTCACTTTGAAGGGTCCGACTCACTTCAGCTGCAATCCTTTTTGAGTTTTATCTCTGATTTTCCATTGTACTAATGGATCACTGTGCCTTCCTTAATCATTTGTTTACACATGTTTATCATGCCACTGTCTACACCTTTTTTGAGCCAACCATTTTCAATTAAGATTAAATCTTCATTTGCATAGCTAGAATAGTTGTTTCATACTATTTTGCAGACTCCTGCTGTCACTAAGATGATTCTCAATTTGTACCTGGAGGCTAGGAATCTCAAGTTTCAATGGGACCACTGACTTTCAACCCTTCATCATGTGAAAGGGCATAGACTCTATAGTTACCTTGAATGATTTCCAAAATGCCAAAGAGTAGCTGGCAACTTCTCTGCTCCACCCTTTTCTTTGATGTCACAAGTCTTATATAGAACATTCACCAAATTTTATTGGATGTTTTTGCTTACTCATTTGCTCGAAGATAATGTTGACTTTCCTTATGATGCATGATTATAACTCCATTAATTTTATGTTACATGATTCACAAACGATCTATTAAGCATCTAGGATCTTGTTATATACGTCGATTGGGTGCTCTCGTTGTTGAATCCTTGGGAGCTTATCTTCAACAATATGGGGATTTCTTGGTCCCACTACCGCTTGCAAATTAAGTTATTTTAGCAACAAGAACCACTTATATAATCTTACATGGATTACTGGCTTATTCATGATGCAAAAGTACCTCTATAATCTACATAAAAAACTAAAGAAAGTTACCAGGGGACATTGCCAGAATTTTTACAGCATAGATCATCCTGATGCCTTCTTGTTCATTTGTACTATAATTTTGTTCTAACGGGGGTGCTTTTTGCTGAAAAAGTAAATTGGATGACCAATTTGCTTGGCCCCTCCTGTATGTGTGGCCATTTATGAACAGAAAGGTGTCCACATTGATGTGAAATTCCTTATACCAGTATGGGAATGCCAACATTGTGGTGTCAATCACATCCACAGGGTGAAATACTAATCTAAAACTTATTCTAGGTTTTTCATTTTTTTCTTCTATTTTTGGTTGCATGCTACTACATCCATTCTTTGAATAAAGAAAAGCTTGGACTTTTTAGCACAAGGGCTAAATACATAGATTTTTCGTCAAGGTACAAATTGTTTTTCTTAATCCTTTTTCAATTCTATACATAAGTTCTTGGTGAATTTTCTACAAGAACTCTATAACCGATGTTCAGCACTAGCTTGTTTGCAATTCTGCTTTTGCAACCAATCTGAAATGGTGACAAGTTTTTATGACTTGACTACAATTTGTTCTTTATCCAATGGGAAATTGCTTCTTTTGAAGGTCAATGGTGTAACTTGGTTACTATCAAGAATTTGATTTCTTTTCCCTTTAAAATACTTGTTGATTGTAGTCAAGGTTGTCACCTTTAATATACTGCCTAGCTTATTGTTCCCGTTAATCTGTTATCAAGAATAATACTTCCCATCCCTCAACTTATTGCCCTAGATCCCACGTACAGCATGATATGCTATGTTCTTTGAAAATTATGTAAAGCAACACAAGTTGCCTATGAAAGAACATAATCTGTATAGTCTTCCCACATGAACCTTACTGCTATAATATTGTCCAGGTCTTTCCAAGAGCATATGGCAGGCGTTTGTTGAAAAGACATCAAACCACACCTTGTCCACATTGGAAACCATGCTAAAAGAAGCCAAACCTTGATGTCATACATAAATATTAAACACCAATCTTGCTCCCATCCATGCTTGTAATTGTTTGTATGATGCTTCCTAGCCCAATTCAAATGAGACATCATATACTGGCTAGCCAATTTTGTATTGCAAGCAGAATAACATTAGAGCATGCCCTCTCCATCATCTTAAAATAGTTGTAAAATATGTTCTTCTGTTGACATTGCTCTTCTTGGTTCTTTGGATCGCCATATATTTTTGAAACATCAAATTCTATCCATCCTTGTCTACATTCTTATTCTAATGTTGGCTTTCAGTGCATTTTTCCATGCTCCATTATCTCTACTACTTCTAAGTCCACAGTAGACTTCCACGACCTATGGCAATCATCTATTTTGCACTGGTGGAAAATAAAAGGTCATCCTCCCGTTCCTATTCTAAAGTTTCCACAGTTTCCATATCCTTCAGTATGTTCTCCAGCTTTATGGTATTGAGAGGTAGGTCCTGGGAAAATCTACTTTGATTTAAATCACTGGAAGTCACTGAACTAAAACATTCCATATTTGGTCTCTTCATCTTGATTTGATTTGATCATCCCTTCTGCAGTGGTTCCTAGAAGTTCAGTTTCTACTTTGAATGCCATTCCAAAGGCCTCCATGGTTTCATAAACTTCATATACTTTTGGATGGGAAACTTCTTTCCATCAGTAAATCTGGTATAATTGGGCTTTGCGTCTTTAATTGATATTTAAATGATTAGATATGTTGAAGCTGATATTTTGCTCGTATAATTAATCTTCATGTGTACAGGAAAGGCAGCTGCAGTGACTGTTGGAGGCCTTGTGGCTGGAGCAGTACTTGGGGGAGTGGTGGAATCATGGTTACAGGTAGACATAGTTCCACTATTTGGGATCAGATCACCTGCTGTGGTTGTGAGTGAATTTGTACTTCTCTCTCAATGGTTATCGTCACTGTACCTACAATAGATGGGTGATAGGTAGTAAGGCCGCCATAATGAAATGAACCTTGCCAAAGCTCATGCTTATGTATAGTAAGCTGGCCATGTGTTGCGACCATGGACATGATTATTGAAGGTTCATTTTTGAGAATGCTACATTATCTCTTAATAATAAAATTTAAGAGGTTTCAATCTAGGCTTCAAAATGACTAGTTGATTTCAATCTGTACATACATGTAAAATCAGTCACAGTTTCAAGTGGCTTAGAAAAGGGTCATTTGCAATGTATAGCCTAACACAATTAATGTACATTTCATTTATTCTGCTAATGCAGATCAGTTTCAAGCAACAGTTGTAGAAATGATTACAGTGACTCCTTAGGAGGAGATTTTTGCTGTGCCACTTTGGTATATTGTGCAATGAAATTGTTAAAATTATAATATATTCAATTATTTTGTTTCCAAGATACTCTTAATATGTCTAGGTATCTGTTTTATGCTTACAATTGCAGTTCCTATTGAATGTAATGTTTTGCAGTTAATTGCTCATACCAATTTTGCTAAGAAAAATAATAAAATACATTGGTGCATTTTTGAGTTCTTATCATCTAAGATTCCAACAATTGTGACCTGGCTGGGAAACCAGTGAAGTGGTATTAATGTATTGTAGGTTGAGCATGTCTCATAGCCTGTAAAGTTGAGCTCAGTGTTCTGTGGTTTTTCTAAGTATCATTTCAACCACCAGTTTCTGCCCCTCTAAAATTCAAATGAGCATACTCGAATATTTTTTCAAGAAGAACCAGTTATGGATAACAAACAATAAGCAATAGGATGCCATTTACTGTAGAATGCTTTCTGATGATCACAATGCTTAGTAATGCACAACTGGTCTTTTATTGTGTTGCTGTCAAGTAAGCGTGCAAGCTCTGTAAACACTAGCATTGTTTCCTCTTTTCTGTTTCTGCCAAAATTCAGTAGGGTTTGTTGTTGATTGATCAACTGTCAAATCCAATTAGGAAAGCTTATCCATACCTCATATTTGTGAATAGTACAGTGAGAATGATTCATTCCTCCTGCAAAAGTCATTTTCGGATGCTGTGCATGTCATTGAGAAACAATATATGTTTAGCTGAGGTTTGAGGATGTGGGGACTAAGTTCTAGGACACATGTAGACATGCCCCAAATTTTATTCAAATTTTGTTAGTAACGATTTATTCATAAATAAACAAAACACAACATTCACTAATACAATTTGAAATTGAAATAGGTCAATCATTGCTTTTCATTGAGAATACAATGATACATCTGTATATCATTATTTGAAACAATATCAAAGTTTTATGAGACATTTTAAAGATTTACTAATTTTAATTTTGAATTGGCAAAGCTTAGGGTTCAAACCTAACTCTATGCTTATTAAGAACTACATTATTGTGAGAATTTAGGGTGCACATATTCGCAGAGACAATGGCGGGAAGAGAAAATAAAGAACTCTCTATATTAATACTAAACCATGCATGTTTCACACACTTTACATTGTAATGAGCAATTGTTTAACCACCTAACTTCTAATCACAACAACCCACATGCCACTAACATATAACATGACTCCTGAGTCCTAACATAAATATTATTGGAGTGTTACACAAATGCCCAATTCCTGTAATCGTTGTAACGTGGGAGAAATAGTTTAGCTTAGTTGATTATCTTGATTATGTAATTAATCCAATAAAGTCAATTTGCATTAAATTGTATGAAAGAAGCGTAATAAAACATGAAAATTGATATTAGATCAAATCCGAAGAGTTGGGAATATGGATGTAAAATATAACAAACGTGTTCACAATAAGTGATGAAACTAAGGTTTATTGCTAGAAAAATGCTTAATGTTGCAACAAGAAAATTTTAGGGGCTATATATCACCCATGGGCTAATTATCCATGCTCTTTTTAAAAAAAAAATATTCGTCAATTTCTATTTTTACTAAAAGTAATTCGCCCAAATTCTATAGAGTAAAATATATTAAATCCTTAGAAATTTGAATATTTTTACAAAAATATTGCCAAACATTTTATAGTTTGCATATTAATGACTAGTAAGATTCACCAATAAGTGCTAGTAGGTGTCTTCAAAACTCTACATCTGTTATCCCCTAGCCTAGGGATAACTAAGGAGATCATGTCTCGAGGCCCACAAATCCTAGACATGGAGTACCGAGAGCCAGTTGACTTGAGCATGGCCCCAGAGGGCCCCTCTTTTCTTCAGTGCAGTCTATGTATCACCAACAACAATATCCATCACACTAGCCTGGTCCTAAAGTAGTGGTGAGTCTTGCTCCATGAGGTAATGAGTCCGGTTATCATGGTATGTATCACTTTGATTTTTGAAGCACTTGAACATGCTGTATTGAATCCTTCTTCATTTCATGAAATTTGCTTGGAAATTATATTCTTTGCCTCATTCATACCTAAAAGGGTGACATGGTGCCCTAGTAAGTTGATTTTCCTTTAGGATGGGTTGCTACTGGGTGGATCTGTGAAAAGTCATCGTCCGTTCCTTCCATACTTACCACTTTCTATCTTTATTCCTTCCATTTCCCCTATCCTTGTTTGGGCATTGGGATTGGCTACACTATGAAGGGTTGTACCTTACCTTGTGGGAAGAAGGGTCTAAAGGCCGAGAGGGTAAAAATAGCTGGCAAGAGTTAAAAGCCAATGTTGAAACCTTCGAGATGCTTTGCCCAGGGATCTCCAAGAAAGTAGTGAAAAACTTTTCAGTAAGAAAAGGGGACCCATAAGATAACATAAACACTCAAGGTACTAGTTGATGGATAGGAGGTCTCATCACGAATTGACCTATTATGACCATGGGCATGTAGTGGTATGACACTGCCACCTATCTGGTCACCAAGCTAGGGTAGTGGCTCTTGGTGGCATATCTAAGAGAAAGGGGGTCTCATGACGAGCCAACCTGCCTTCTTATTTCCGTGAAATGTTTGTGGATAACGCTGTCACCTCTGGTCATCAAGCTAGGACAGTGGTCCTCAACTATTCCCTTGAAGCACAAGAGCAAAAGATCAAAAGAAATAAAGCTAAGAGTAAAAGGCAATGAATGTGCTAGGAAACAATTTCATTTATGACAAGGTGCAACTTGCTCTCTACAAAGGCACCCACATGTAAGCCTTTACATTTTCGTGTTATTACATGCACCCCATGCCCAAATATTTACCCCATGTCACCTCACACACTTACATGACTTGGACTAGATCCCACCTGGGAAACACCCCAAACATAAGAGAGGTTAGCCCAATAGGACACCTTGAGACCTTCTCCAAACCTAACTTGTCAAATTGCATAACGTCTATGAGCATTTGTCTAGGTACGGGGGGTTTGATGTACATGTTTGGGTAATTTAATTATTGGATGTGATTTACATCTATGATCCCTGACTTATGAACCCCTAGAGGGTGTACCTGTTGTTGCTGCAGGACATTGCCTGGTGGACATGCACACATGAGGGAATGATTAGCTCAAACATTCATGGGGGCTTAAAGCCCACAAATGGATGTTGAAACCCTAGCCAGGGGTGAGAAGAGATTGAAGACTTCCACCAGGAGAAAGAGGACATTGCCTTTGGAGGTACCCTGGTAAACCTAGACCCAGGGGACCTTGCTCTTCCCACCTGAATGTCACCATGACAACCCTAGACGTCATCCAGAGCTAGGGTTTCATTTTTGGAGGCATTTGTGAGCCTGGTGGCACGTGTGGGCATCATTTTAGGCCTCTGGAGGCCAAGCGCCCCATTTTCCCAGCTCAACGTTCCACATATGGGCCTCAACGTCACCCTAGAAGGGCATGACGTCACCCTTGGAGGTGTTTGTAGATGCAATTTTATTTTAATTATGTCAAAATTGAATTTTTGTTGTAAACTGGCCAGGTCGACCTTGTTTTTTACCTAAAGGTGAATTAAAGGTAAAATTTTTGTATAAATAAACATAAAGTACTGTCATTTTTACATCACAACTTGTCATTGTAGACAAGAGGTCTGAAATTTGCGCCCTATTAGGGTTATTGGCTGAAATTGTGAGGCACCACTCTTGTTTAAGGTTGATTTTTGCAACTTGGATCAATTTTGGAAGTTTTATGGTGATTTTGCATGGTATTCTCACGATTATTCTTGGTGCACGTAAGTGAAATATGAATTTTTTCATCTATTGAATGGTTTTATTTTCTCATACAAGATTATGAAATTGCATGGTGTATTTAATGCTTGAAGTAAGAAACTCAAGTTGTTGCTTTCTTACTTTTTATTTGCCAAGCTTTTCACTAAATTGATCTAGTAACTAGTGAAACCCTAGAGCCCTAAATTTCTAGCACTCTAAGGGTTTTGTACTTGGTTATTGTTGCATAAATTTTACTCCATAAAAAGGCTAAGGAGAGCAAGGTGCTAGGGCCTATAATTTCCTACACCCTAGCATTTTGTCTCTTGAGGTCAAAGTTTAGGAGGAATTAACTTATTACTTCTCCTATACTTTTTCCCTCTTAGACTTTTGTGCATCATCATTAATTTGCAGGGTTAGAAGAGAACACCCTCCTTGACTCCATTACCCTTAAAGGCACTAGTCCTCTTCTCCTATTCCTTGACAAGACTACTCTCAAACTTCACTTGTTATGTCTACTAACTTGGCTTAACTTACTAACCTAGTTTTAAGGTACTAACTTGCCATTGTTACTAACACTGCTACAACCATTATATAACAACTCATTTTAGTTTACAAGCTAACTAAATCAACCCAGAAAATTGCATGAAGCAAAGTACTATCATCTAGAGTTAAAGTGTGCATAAATTGCTTTTTACAAAGTGCATTTTTGAAGGTTTCTTGCAGCTGTCATCACTCTTGTTTTGCTGCTGTTACAATCACTTTTGACAGT
>JZKD02S1158847.1:202718-219278 GCA_000966675.3 Picea glauca | reverse complement strand
ACAATATAACTTTAATCTATATCAAAAATGTTTACAATAAACACTATTTACAATCAAAGAAATTTTAAATAAATTATATACAAATAAGGGAAAGTCTAAACTAAAATTAATTATTTACACATATTAAAGTAAGATTAAAAATACTAATAATATAAAAAAAATTAACTTAAAAATAACCAATCAAAACTCAAATTAACTCTATATTTTAACAAAAAAAAAACTTAAAACCCAACATACAAAAACTTCTAACTCAAAATGAAAAACAAGAATTAATCCAAAACATTATGATTAAAGTCAAAATCTATGCTAGTCAAGAAAAATTAAGTAAGAAAATCTAGAATAAAACTCAAAAGTCTATTCTAATAAAAAAAAATTGATTTTTTATTTAGAATTTTAACCTACGTTATAATAATAGTCATATTGATTAAATCCATGGACAACCTATTATGTCTTGGTACAATGCTTCGAGTGAGATCTTCCCCATTAAGGGGATTGAAAACGCCAATGCCTAGACTACAATAAACCCCTTGTTGGACATTGATGTGGACCTAGGTCTTGAATTGAGCCAACATGTGACGTACTAATGCTCAAATCAAAACCTACAATGGAATGCCTATGTTTGTAGTCTAAGTTATGTCCAACTATATAATTCTTGTATTCAAACATGATTTTATCTAACATATTTGTTCTTAAATTTATATAATACGGTAGTAGACTTCTTTGTTGGGTGCACATAAGATAACCTATATCTCTTTTTGGAAGATGAAGAGGCAATTTCTCCCCCCTAACTTGTTGAAAAATGTTGATTGATATAATGTCAAATGACATAAAATGCCTGATATTTAAACTTGAACCCCCAAAATGTGAATTCCACAYGAGTCATCTAAATTAGAAGTTGACATTGAAACAATATTACTCATTATATGTGAATACCATTGAAATCATATCAATTGGCATATCCTAGTTCTACGATCGACATGATGTTGATMAACACATGCATGATCCATTTCATCCGTGTCATCCACCATGATGCAAAGAATGTCATCAGAATCAAATATGGCATGGTGAAATCATGATCCATGTAGAATCATACATGAATCTATATATCATTTATATCAATTGGCATATCCTAGTTCTACGATCGACATGATGTTGATCAACACATGCATGATCCATTTCATCCGTGTCATCCACCATGATGCAAAAAATGTCATCAGAATCAAATATGGCATGGTGAAATCATGATCCATGTAGAATCATACATGAATATATATATCATTTAATGTATATATTGATCAATTTAACATCATGTCCAATATTGTTTGATGTGAAAATTATCTACAGATGACACATATCGATCAATAATTTAAAAATAATGATTGAAACTTGTATGACATATTGACTAATATAATACAAAATTTTGAATAGTATTAATATAATTGATAGAATATCGATTAAAATGATTAATAATATAAAATATATTTTTTAATATTATAAACCTTACAAAATATCAATCATAAACCTTACATAGTATGGATTGATATAATGAACTATATCAATCGAATTATATAAATATTGATCAATATAAAAGTAAAAGCAAAGTCAATCACAAAGTTTTCAATGTCAATACCATACAATATTGTGGTTTTTTCATTATAGGTACAAGGAATAGGATGTTAATTTTCTTGCCATCCTCGTTTATATTTCCAATGAAGTTCATGGTATATTTTAACTTTTTCATTCATTGACAATGTGATTTGTGTATATGTATTATCTTATTAATCTTATGGCACATATAACTTTTTCAAATCTATAACAAATTATTGGTAACTATGTTTGATTTGGTGATAATCATAAAAAAAATATTACACATAATTTCACCAAAACAATCACATACAATACAATATTGAATAATATTTTTTTCTATTATTTAATTTACTTTGTTTTAATTAATTAAGATAAAAAACTACATTTAAATTAAATTTTCCAAATTATAATGAGGACAAAAACTATACTAATTTTTTTTACCATACCAAATATTTCTTAATTAATTTATTGTTTTTAATCTTGATAATTTTTGTTTGCTACTTTTTTCAAGTAGTTAAAGCCAAAAATTTATTGATAAAAGCGCTTACAATGTTTTTCCTTTTGTTTTTATATTATGATTAGGCTAGATGCAACAATATATGAGATTATTATTGTCCTTTTATGATAATACTTTATGGCTTGAAACAAGGAAATTATATGTTTCGATATAATGTGTGTTTTTATATTTTATTTATGTATATGTTATTGAATCAAGATGATTCCATATATCTTTTGAGGGTTTATATAAATAAGTAGGGTTTTTTTTTTTAATATAGTTAGTTTTTTTTCTTAGAATAAAATTGAAATGACAAGTGTGATTAATGATGATTTGTTAAGTTGGTGATAGTGAGATATTGTTAATACTTTTATTATATTCAAATTTTATGAGTAATGGTTAATATAGCATGAGTGGGCCTAATGGTTAAGAACAAGTGTTTCTTCTTAAGAGGTCACAAGTTCAAATCCAGAGGGGGGTAGGGTATGTATACCTCCGTAGACTTTACCAGTCAAATCGATGGGCGGAGGGGGTCCCTTGTTCCACAAACAAGGGGTTCTCATACACCAATTAGGTGTCTGGCTTGACCGTGACCTTAAAAATAGATTATTATTATTATTATTATTAATATGCTCATTCTTATGCTTTTATTAATTGTACATGATATTTTCGACAATAATTGGGGCTACGTGTAAATAGAGTGGGTCATCATTTTGTCCTTGTACTATGGTGCATAAATAGGATATTTGTTACATTTTGTGAATGTGACATGGGGGTCATCATTTTGTCCTTGTACTATGGTGCATAAATAGGATATTTGTTACATTTTGTGAATGTGACATGGGAATAGACCAAAAAAAAATTAAATGAAGTTATAGGTTTTATTTTATAAATTTTAACAATGTTTAATTTATTTGGATATATATTAATTTCACAATTTTATCATAATAATATGTATTATACAAATTTGTTCAAAAAAATATTAATTATGTATATTCATAATAATATATGATTGATAATATTATTATAATATTGTTTTTTTGAGCATTTATAATTAAGTCATTATAACGATATGCTCGTTATGAGCTCAACATGTTATTTACGAAAATTGAATCCAGGTGGGGAGGATAACAATCATTCCTCCCAACCACCTGAACTGAACTTAATTGACAATTAATTTATAAAGAGTTACATAAACAACTAATTGATTTATAAATAGATATGAGAATGATTATATTGATATAAATTATAATATAGAAATATGTTTTCATCCTTGAATCATTCTTAGGGTTTGATGTTCTATATTTTAACCCGTATAACCCAAGATTAAATTCAGGGTTGGATATTCTAGGTTTGACCCTTTATTCATTTTTAAAGGACTAAGCACATTTTGTCCTCACTGGAGGCCACATACTAGCTTAGTTACTTTACATAATTTGCTATAGGGATATTGCAAGGCCCTCACCTTGACATACTTTTCCACAAGAATATTGTAAGGCCATCACTTTGAGTGGTGTTGGGCAGCTCAACCACACGATCACATCGATGGTTACTAATCAACACAAACCGTTATGAAAAAGGTTAATGCCTTAGTCGGTTTTGGGTGCCTTGGCTTGTTGGAAAGGCATGCCATTGACAAGTCAAGCACCCTTGCTCATAGAAAGTGTGCATCATAGATAGTGGTAGCTCGCATTAGTTAGAAGCACCAAGAGAAGCTTGGAAGATAATGTGGCTAGAGAAGGGAGAGAAGGTTGCCATAGATAGCCTCATTCACAGACATGCACTTAGCATGATAGACAAGAGTGGCATAGATAGCTTGATGACTTGGGTGCTTGGATTATATACTGACCAATGAAGTTGGATGGCCCACACTTGGGGGTTGCAACAAATGGTCAAAGTTCCTTCAAGCACAAGTAGTCGTGGATCATAACTATGGGATGCATTTGTTGGGTGTACACCATTGGGCATGCATCCATGGGGATCACATCCATCAGACACACTTGGGGTGAATTGTTAGGTGCACTTGGGTGCAACCAGATGGACTTGGGTGGATTCGAGCATAGTCATGTAGACTAGGCCAACCGAGATGAGTTGGATGGACGAACCAAGATGATTTGGATGGATGGATTGAGATAATTTAGACAAAATAATTAGGTAGACTTGGGACAACTTAGATGGATGGATTGAGCATACTTGGGATGACTTGGGAATACTTAGGTGCATTGTTGGGCACACTGCCAGGTGCACTTGTTGGACATGGACGGTCAATGGACAAGTTACCAAGGGAATCAAGTTAGTTATTTGGGCTCTTGGGTCCACCTTAGAATAAAGGGGCTTGCAGGTGCTAGACAAGCCCTGTATAAAAGGAGGACACCTTTAAGTGTTAAGGCATGGAAGCAAGAAGTGTTTGAAGTCATTCACTGAGAGTGCAAGGAGTTTTGTGGTTGTGCCAAGTTTAGGGTTGGGAACAATGGGACAAATTGTATTGGTTGAGTGAGATGAAGAAGAATACATGACCTGTAGGAGACAAGCTTGTGGTTTCTTGAGGGGTTGGATTCACATTTGTTATTATAACTTTTTCCTTGTGTAACTGTAGTATGTAATTGAGCTACAAGCAATTGGCAATGCTCCTCTATTGTACATTGCAACATTCTTCATATTATTAAGTGTTAAGAAACCACCTTGGGTGCCAATCATACTTGTGTATTGTGGATGTTTATGACTGTTGGATGTTACTATTCCTTGTATTATTCTATATTGGATAAGTATTGATATTGGCTAAGTGTTAAGTATTGTTAGGATGTTTTAAAGTTGCAGTTGGATGCATGCCAATTGTTGAATGAACTAGGTTGTGTTGAAATTAGTTGTGCATCTAACTTTTTGTAGCTTAAGGTGAAATTATGGGAAAAAATTAAGTGAATAGGCATAGTTTGGTTGTAGTAGGTGTAGATTAGGAAATCCCCTACAGTCGAGGCAAGGCATTTTTTCATGACCTCGGGTGTCGAAACAAACTTGGGTAGAACTCAAGTTTTCAAAGAAAAATTTGGGTAGAGTGTAGGAGATAAATGGTATCAAAGAAGATGGTGCAAAAGAAAAGTCACAAAAGACCAAGATGGAAGTCATGACTATGGACTTGGAACATTGGGATCAAAAATATTTATCAATTGTATGTGGTGTCTTTGGATCAGACTAGTGCACGGGCTAAATCTTGGGTTCAAAAGTTGCAATCTTTGATAGACCAAGTAGAGACTTATGCATTGCCCATTTTTACAAGGACGTAGTTGAAATTTCCTACGTCCAAAGGTAAGATTTTTTCTTGTTTCATGTGTTACCAGAATGATTTTGCAATGTATTGTTCTTTGAAAAGGAATTTGGAAGACTTGGAAGAAGTCCAAGTGCAACCAACTTTGAATGAAAATATAGCAACCATGGGAACAACCCAAGTGAAACAAAGTTCATAGATAACATTGGTCCATGTTCAGGGTGCCTTGACAATAGGTTTTGGCAAGTTCTTGGAAGGAGGCTAGGAAGAATAGTTTGCTAGGAAAAGTCCCATAGTGGATACATGTCATATCCTTGTTGTAGTAGTTGGAGGTGGCCTTGGTAGAAACCTACCATCTACCATTCACTGATCAAAGTTGCAAGGGGCTCATTTATTGGGTGCAGGTAGTGGCATCTAAGGCACTTGTAAAGGTGCCAAGTTTGGTGAAAAAAAATACAAAGGAGTAGTTGTTTTGTTAGAATAATGAAACATGTGATGGTAGTAGGTCATCCTCTTCTCCACATTGATGCTAGGTTGGGAAGCTTGATGTTCAAGACATATGGAAATGGGAAAGGATGCACTAGTGCATGAGTTTCATGAAAAACTTGTTGAGTTGTAGGAGGTAACTTTACATATTTTGAGAAAGAGGTGAAGACCTTTCCTTAGGTAGCAATGAATATGGTGCCCAAGCAATGGACACTTTCTTGGAGGAGCAAGGCAATTCATTTCTATATGAATGGATGGATATAGAAAAGGATTCTTCTAAGAAAATGTATGCATTTGATTTAGATGGTGCAACCAAGAAAGAAGATCAAGTTGACAAGGAAGATTCTTTCTCTCCTTTGAATATGGGGACCTCAGATGATATAGAGCACTACTTGTGGAGTTTGAGGATGATTTCCTAGATGACCCAGAGATAAAGGGATTATTGGTTGAAGGTGAAATAATTATTGGTGTAGACGTTGCTCTTGTAAACAAGAGGTATGGAGGTCTTTTTTTTTGCTCATATAACTTAGAACACTTTAGACAATCTATTGAAGCATTTGAGGGAAGTGGTTGTGATGGCCATATACCACACTCTTCTTAACTATAGAGATTATCATGATGCATTTCCTAGAAGTTGGTAGTGGAGCCTAAGGGACTTGATAAAAGGTTCCAAGTTCAATGAAGAGTTGGAGTGTAGAGTTGCAAGAGGAGACTTGACAAATGGAGGCAAAGGTGCTAAATTTTCCTTGGTCCAAAAGAGTTGTACAAGCATATTGAAGTGCATTAAGAAGTGATCATTTTGGGAATGAAGAAGTGCATTCTCATGAATTTTACTTGGGGATGCTTGGGTTGAAATGGTCATGATGGAGATCAATGTACATAATCATGGAAAATTTGGTCAAAGCACTAATGTAGCGGTAGTTTTGCATGGTGCAACACTTGGAAATTTTGATGATATTCTTGATGAATTTTGATTGCAATAGTAGTAGGAAGCCACAACATTGTTGGACTTATATTTTAGTTACAACAACAAGACATCTGAGAGTCATTGTATGTAGAAGTTGAGCAAAGGCACTTGTCCAAAGGAAGAAATCAGATGGAACATAGTTACATGGAAACTCTGGCATGAAAAATGTGGAGCAGTTGAAAGCGTCGATTGTGAATGGATGCATGGGTCTAGGTAGTAGAATTATAGAAAATTAGGTTCTTGAGGATGTTTCTAAGGACAACAATGGATTTTACTGGGGGAGGATTTAAATCCCTCACCTTGAGTGGTGTCAGGCACCTTCACCACACTATCACCTTGATGGTCAATGATCGGCATAAACGAACATGATGGAAGGATGATGCCTTAGATGAGTCAGCTTTGGGTTCCTTAGCCAATTGGAAAGGTTCACTATAGACAAGTTGAGTTCCCTTGTTCATATATAGGGCACACCATAAACAATATCAAATCACACTTATCAAACACACCAAGAGAAGCTTGGAGGAGAAGGCAAAGAAGGTTGACACAAGCATCCATGCATGTAGACATGCAATTTGCATGATGGACAAGAGTGGCATATAGAGCTTGATGACTTGGGTTCTTGAACTATAAATGGAGCAAGGAATTTGGGAAACCTTCACTTGGGGGTTGCGACGAATGGTCAAATTGCCTTCGATTACAAGTAGCCATGGATTGTAACTATGGGACACATTCATTGGGTGTACACTATTGGGCATGAATCCATTGGGAACACATACCAGATGCATTTGGGTGCATTACTAATCACACTTAGGTTCATCCAAATGGACTTATGTGGATTTTCTCATAGTGGTGTGGACTTGGATAGTTTGAGTGAAATCATGTAGACTAGGTTGGACGACATGAGTTGGATGAATAGATGAAGAAAATTTGGATGGATGGATCAAGACGATTTGGACAGATAGACTGGTCAATGTTATAGGGTAATATACTTAAGAATAAGAAATAAAAACCCCCACTGGATGTGTGCAATTCAATGACATATAGAAGGATAAAAAACCACTTACTTTCTCCTAAGACTAACATGTGTTTTCAAAAATAAATATGTGAAGGAGGAAGGTACATACCCAATTCCATATGTTTCTCCAATGTATCCAATAGCTCCACTAATTCACCATAAACATGCACAATCATCCAACAAGCAATGCATTTCTCATTATTTCATAAAACAATAAATATAAACTTGCATAATTAAAGTTTTAATCTAATAATCTCAAGATAAACTAGATCCATAAAAGATGCAATAGAAATACTTAAACATTTGGGAAGAAGATAATATATATTTATTGAAAGAGAGTAACAACAATGATGATTACCTTGAGATTCACTGTGGTAATCCTAACTCCAAGATCCAAAGTCCTCCTCCTCAATCTTAAGTCCACCTCCATCGAACACACACGATCTTAAACCTATCACAACAAGATAACCAAGTGAATGAATAATAGTCCTCACCTAGGTTCAAATAACACTAATGTTGATGTCAATGATCAACAATGGTATCACACTCAAGGATAAATATTCTTGTTACAAATCCCCAACATAAGGATATTTTCATATGAACCTACTTTCCCTTATCTTTGGCTCCCATAATCATAGATTCTTGAGGAGCTAATGATGGGATACATGGCATGAAAAAATATAAAGATACAAGCCATGCATTGCTTCATGCGAGCCTTTTTGCTTTCATAAACTGGTCGTTCTTAGTTGTCCTCATGACCTTTCTGCTTTTTGAATATTTAAGGGATGATTGTAGGTTTTGTATTGGGAAACCATGATTGGTCGTGCCTATTCCAAGGAAAAACATGGCCAATAACCCTTATTCCTAGGAAAAAGTGTGGCCTCAATATCCTTCTACTAGTTAAGTGTTTTGTGAGCGAAAGATTCATGATCTGATAGTATATTTTGGTCTTATAAATTTTCCTTGGCCTATGGTGCCAAATAAAGGTGTAATAGATACCCCCTAATGTGTGAGGTCAGAAGAGAAACTAATGGCCAAAATCCATTATAATACCAACTGTTGATGAGTGGACTAAGGAGGATTTCCATGAATCAAGGAACTAGGAAGTACTTGTAGGTAAAAAAATAATGAATCATATATAAATCATACTCGAGGTGAGCATACCCATGCTTGGATATGTCAATAAGCACAACCAAAAACACAATACACTGTGGATCCATATAGCATATAAAATATAAGACCATGGCCATGAAAAACACAAGACCATGGCCATGAAAAATACACAATAGATCCATGTCAGAAAATATCACAACCACGAGAAAATACAAAGTGGATCTATGTCACATTATATGTCAGGAAGACACTTAGTACCAAGGAGAGTGAAATATGGTGTTCAAAGTACTTTTCAATGAGTGGAACAATCTTGTCACAACTCAGGAAGGTAACATTGATGGAGGATTCCCCCAACCTAATGTCTTTAGTCCCAATTCCATGATTGTACAAATATACATCATGTGAATAAATGGACTAATGTCGAGTATGGTAGAAACCATATGATTACCGATCATTGATGAAAAACCATTATTAGATGTGAGGAGACCCATTGATAATGAAGATGGACCCCAAGGTGCACAATACAATCTCATTGTTAGGGTCTTAACCTCCCTAACCCCTCAAGTAGATATAATAATATATTTTTCTATGTAATAAAGGTCGACATTAGTAAATAAGGCCCATGTAATAATGTGAACACATATAATGTAAGAAGACTTAATATAAGGTTCCACCTCTAGAATGTTATCTAGAAGATATAAATAACGGAAATAGGGGTAGAAAGCATGGAAAAGATTTGTCTTGTGAATCATTTTGTATTTGAGATATACTTTGTTGGAGGTTTCACCCTCGAAGAGGTAAGTGAACTTGGCTATCGAGATAGTAAATGTATTATTTTTGGAGTCAATTGTGTCATTGTGCTCTCTATTTTTCTCTTTATGTTAACAATTATTATAACAATTGTATTTTTGCTCTGCATATTATCTTCTAGTACCTTAAAAGTGGTATCATAGCATGTTCCTCTATATATTTTTAGACATTTCTTTTGGGCTATAGATGTGTACTATTGTCATCTTTAAAGCATAGTGATTTATCATTCTATGGGTAAAAATGTGGTTGGGGAAGAATACATGTAGGAAATACAGATTGTTTCACATGGTTACTTGAAACTTTGTTTCACCTAGTTGGAAACTTCTATAACCCCTATTGGTACCCCTTCACATAGTACCACATTAGACAACACATGTACATGACCATTTACTCCCACATACCCCTGGGTATATAAGGAGTCCCATTGGTATCTTGAAACCAGTTATAGATCATCTAATCGATTTCCTGACTGTTATAGTGGAACTGAGAACAACACTTGAGAAGACTACTCTCACATACCAGAGTAATTGGGTAGTACTACTAAGGGTACAATCAAGCCTCCTTAGTTAGAGCCTTGAGATATTAGGTCCAGTAATATTGTTGGACCCTGTCAATATATCAGAGAGCTATAACATAGGGAAATACCTAGTCTGTAGGAACCCTAAAAACCCTAACCCTTTCCATAGGAACATAACAAACCATAAATAGAGTGGAAATTATGAACTTCCAATGTGCATAAACCTACTTATTGCATCCAAGCTACAAAATTCCTACACAATTTTAACTTTTAAAAATTCCAGCATTCTCTCACTTCATTATTCTTCATACAAGAGTATAACTCCGTAGTAGTAAAAATATATATATTATAGTGGTCCCCCCAACATCCTTATTTTTGACCCATTCCACTGTTGATGATTATAGTTGCGTGAGACATCCTCTAGGACACAGACTGAGTGAGTCGACCTGAGAGAGAGACCATGAGTTGGGTGTGCCCATGATATGGATGCGTGGTTCCTCTCTCAGATGGAGATGGAATGTTGTACCCCTGTGTGGGGTGAGGAATCCCATGAGCTAGGTGTGCGGTTCCTCTTGAGATGGAGATGGATTGTTGTGTGCCCATGTGTGGGGAAGCCCATGAGTTGGATGTGTCTTTCTCTCTGAGACGGAGATGAAATGATGTATTGGTCTCCTCTATGTAGAGAGTTGAGATGATGTGATACTCCAGATGATTCTCCTATGAGATGCAGTGAGAAAGAGATCTGTTGAGTTGGACGTGCCTGTGGCTGAGCACATGTGAATGTGATCCTAGTGGTTGAGCACTAGTGAGTGTGATTCTCTTGTGAGACATAGTGAGATAGAGATGTGGACATCCCTATGGCTGAGCAAAAATGGATGTGCCCCTAGTGGCTGAGCATTAGTGGGTGTATGAGATCCCTTTCTATATTGTACAATATTCAGACTTACCTGTAACCTTATTTGTGATGTAAAGGGTACAAGTCAGCCCCACCATAAAGTGAAAGATAATTAATGTAAAATATAATTAATATGGTAATTATTAATTATATTGTGAGTTATTGAGGTAGGCCCTATTGTGCCAATAGAAACTACTGTTAATAGGCTCAGCCTAATATAAATAAAGGTAAATTCCCCATTGAGGAAATATAACACAAGTGTGAGTTTGGAAATTTCAACAAGTACTTGTTCTTGAGAAAAATGTGCACGTCTCTTGGGTGCGAGTCTTCTAGGGTTTGTGAGAACCCTTTTGTGTGCTAGGTTTTATGGTGGTGGAGGCATTGCTATTGAAGAATATAGCAAAGGATTGGCTGGGTTTTCTTCCCTTGTTGAGAAGGGTTTCCCAGGATACTTCTTGTGCACTTCTGCATGGTGTTTTCTTCTTGTGATCCTGGTTGCTCAAACAAATTGTTAATGGTGAAATTGCAAATGTCTATGATTCAAGTAAAATGATAAAATTGGAATGAACTTCATGCTTGAGCCTAGATTATTGAAAAATCAACATCATATTAGAGCATAGGTCTCGAAGAACCCCCACATAATCATTTAAAGCTAGTCGTCCCTCCTTTTATGCAGTTCTGTACGACCTCTAGGGTTTGCTGCAATTTCATATGACCCTCCTTCTCTGAGGTGTTTCAGCCTCTAATACTTGGACGTTGAGGAATTTTGGAATATAAGGGTACAACCTTCTCCAACACACCTCCATAAACTCTTTGAGTGAAATTCTGACCATTTTGAATTTTTGACCCTAGGGTTTCTAGGGTTTTGCAGTTTTCTGCAGAATTTTGGTTTTAGGGTTCCTATAGCTCATTAAAGGAATGTTTCAGCTCACCAGTATTCCTGTGACACTCTTGAGGATTATTTTTGGCAGTCATAAGACCAACAAAACCTAAGATTTCTATTCTAACCTATCCATTAGGTTTTCTAAGTCTAGTTGGCGAGAGTTTGTGAAGAAATCTGAAAATATGAAGAATAGAACCTTAGTGGAAGATATGCTTGATGGATCAAGCAACTTCATCTCCTGGAAGTCAAGACTTCAGATCACCCTCGAAGAAGATGACCTTTTGAGTGTGATACAAAATAATTTACCAAAGATATCTATCGATGAAGAGAAGGAAATAAGAAAGGAAGAAGATGTCAAATCAAGGAAAATAATCATCTACTCAGTAAGATATCATCTCCTACCTCTTATTTCCAACCTGAAGATAAATTATGAAATGTATGAAGCATTGAAGAATATGTTTGAGAGTGAAAACACCCTCAGAGCCCTTACCTTAAAGGGCCAGCTTCAAAGTATCAAGATGACAAAAGGTGATACAATTGCTACCTTCTTTATGAAGATATTAGAGATCAAAGATCAACTAGGTTCCATTGGAGAAGACATATATGACAAAGACATTGTTTTTTCCACTCTAAAAAATATTCCAAAACAATGGGAACCTTTTCTTCAAAGAATCAGTGGAAGGGAAAAACTGCCCACTTGTGATATCATGTGGATAGACTATACCCAAGAAGAACTTAGACTTAGAAATAGAGGAGTGAAAGACTCCCCTGATGACAACCATGCTCTTTCACTTCATATAAAGAAAGGAGGAAGATTCAAAAGAAACTTCAAAAAAACATTCAGAGATGAGATGTCTCCATCAACTTCAGGTTATGATCAGATAAGAGATATTTCAGAGATCCAATGCTTCAGATGTGACAAATATGGACGCTATGCAAGAAATTGCCCGACCAGGAAGAAAGGAAAACAATGTGTTTCCACCGCTGACATTGATCCAGAACCACCTCAAAAATATGAAGATAAGAGAGATGATGATTAATTCCTCTAAACCAAATATAAGATTGAGCATGACTGTAGACCCAGGTAAATTGTTTGATTTAATCATTAAACCTATAGTTGATTGCATCCTTAATAAGTGAAGGGTATTATATTTAGTGTGGGAGCCCTCATGATTTGGACCATTATCCCTGATACGGGAGCCCAAAAATTTATTGATTGATTATTATGATAGAATTCATAAAATACTGAAGAGTTAGAAGAGCACCCGAGAAGACATAAAATATCTAGCAAACAAGTAAAAGAAGATATCTTTCCTTCAAACTTCAGAGGGAGTTACTTGAATTAGAGGGAGTCAAACAAAATTGAGAAGAAGGAAGAGACATTACCTTCTCCCCCTCAACAATTCAAAGGGAGAAAATTATTGATCCAGTTGCTCCAGTTGATATTCCTAGAAACATTGTAGTAGGCCATGAAATCCCTGTCTAATCTTGACAAACTCTGCAAGGGGCAGAGGGACATGAAACTGATGGAAGTGTCGAGAAATATAAAGCAATATTTGTAGCTAGAAGATTCCCACAAACATAGGGAGTTTTCTATGATAATACATTTGATCCAGTGGTTGGATACACTTCCATCCATCATCCATGAGTTGGAAACTACATCAGATGAATGTAAAGACAKTCTTTCTCAATGGTGATATTGAGGAAGATRTTTACATCGAGTAGCCAAAATGACTCRTGATATACGACGAGAAATATCATGTGTACAGGTTGAAGAAATCCTGGTATGTACTAAATTAGACACTTCATGCCTATTACGAGAAGATGGATGGATTRTTGATGAGTTTGGGTTTCAACAAAAGTGTTGTTGATCCAAACTTATATTATTACATTGTTGGTGACGAGAGCCTGATTTTGGTGACTTATTCAGGAAGCCTTGTTGTTGGATACAAGCAAGCTTTGACTTCTGATTTTG
This sequence comes from Picea glauca, assembly GCA_000966675.3. Lineage (NCBI taxonomy): Eukaryota > Viridiplantae > Streptophyta > Pinopsida > Pinales > Pinaceae > Picea > Picea glauca. The sequence continues at coordinate 205,272 of JZKD02S1158847.1, read as the reverse complement.
AGATGAAGGATCTGGGTATGATGCACTACTTCTTGGGACAAGAAGTATGGCAGAGGACTGATGATATTTTTCCTAAGTCAAGGAAAATATACAATGGGGATATTAAAGAAGTTCAATATGACAGAATGCAAATCCATGCCTACACCGATGGTGATGGATTTGAAGAAAATGAATCATGATGATTCATGCGAGATTGATCCATAGTTGATTGGATCAATGATGTATCAACACAAAAACCGATATATGATATGCAATGAATGTACTTAGTCAATTCATGATTCAGTCGAGACAGACTCACTGGAAAATTACAAAACATGTATTGAGATATCTACGAGGCACAATTGGATATGGCTTGAGATATGCATCCAGTGTAGACTTGAGTTTGCAGGGATATGCCGATTGGGAAAGAGATCGCAGTGGACCAGAAGAGAACACCTGATTGTTTCTTTACCTTGGGATCTGCCATGGTTTCTTGGTACTACAAGAAACAAAGCTCTATGGCCTTGAGTATCGGATAAGCAGAGTATATAACATTGAGTGTGGTAGTCCGTGAAGCAGTGTGGCATGGAAAGATTCTGAGATATTTATTTGATCATGAGATGGATCCTATTATTACTGTGATAACTAGAGTTGTGTGAAGCTCTCTAAGAACCTTGTGCTTCATCGAAACACATTGAGATAAAATATCATTATATCAAAGACATTATGCAGGGGAAAGTAGTACATGTACAATACCTTCCTACACATGAGCATATTGCAGATATGTTTCCAAAACAAAGTTTGAGTACTTCCATGAGAGACTTGGCCTGGTGAAGAATACCTCCTTAGCTGAGAAGGAGTGTTGATGACTACAACCAAGATGAAGTTCTAGTAATTTTGTGAGAGACTTGGCCTGATGGAGAATGCCTCCCTAGCTGAGAGGGAGTGTTGATGATTACAACTGTGTGAGACATCCTCCAGGACACAGACTGAGTGATTTGATCTGATAGAGATCCCATGAGTTGGGTGTGCCCATGAGATGGGTGTGTGGTTCCTCTCTGAGATAGATATGGAACGTTGTGCCCCTATGTGGGGTGAGGAATCCCATGAGTTGGGTGTGTGGTTCCTCTCTGAGACAGAGATGGAATGTTATGTGCCCCTGTGTGGGGAAGCCCATGAGTTGGGTGTGTCGTTATCTTTGAGATGAAGATGAAATTATGTATTGGTATCCTCTGTGTAGATATTTGAGATGATTTGATACTCTAGATGATTCTCTTGTGAGATGCAATGAGAAAGAGATTTGTTGAGTTGGACGTGCCTGTGGTTGAGCACAGGTGAATGTTATCCTAGTGGTTGAGCACCAGTGAGTGTGATTCTCTTATGAGACGCAGTGAGATAGAGATGTGGAAATCCCTCTAGTTGAGCACAGATGGATGTGCCCCTAGTGGTTGAGCACTAGTGGGTGTATGATATCCCTTGCTATATTGTACAAGAGTTAGACTTACATGTAACCCTATTCATGATGTAAAGGGTATAGGTCGCCCCCACCATAAAGTGAAAGATAATTAATCTAAAAGATAATTATTATGGTAATTATTAATTATATTGTGAGTTATTGAGGTTGGCCTTGTTGTGCCAATAGACACTATTGTTGATAGGCTCAGTCTAATATAAATAGATTTAAATTCCCCATTGAGGAAATATAACACAAGTGTGAGTTTGGAAATTTCAGCAAGTACTTGTTCTTGAGAAAAGTGTGCACCTCTCTTGGGCGCTAGTATTCTAGGATTTGTTAGCACCCTTTTGTGTGCTAGGTTTTATGGTGGTGGAGGTATTTCTCTTGAAGAATATAGCAAAGGATTGGCTGGGTTTTATTCCTTTGTTGATAATTTTTTCCGTGGATACTTCTTGTGTACTTGTGCATGGTGTTTTCTTCTTATGATCTTGGTTTTTGCAACAAATTGTTAATGGTGAAATTGCAAATGTCCATGGTTCAAGTAAAATGCTAAAATTGGAATGAACTTCATGCTTGAGCCTAGCTTATTGAAAAATCAACACTCACGTGATTCCTCTCCTTGCACTTGGAGAGGTACCCCTCTTTTATAATCCTTTTTTATATGGACCTACCTTCCCTCATCAACAACCTTATTTGAGACCTATCCCACTGAATTCCTCTCTTTTCCCTGATTATAATGATCCCACTATCTCATAATCCATCTCGTAAGGCCCCACCTGCCCTATTCTCACCCACTTCTCTCCCAGGTGGCCCACACTCAAAACCAATACTTTTACAGTTGCATCACTACCTTGCATTGTAACATCCCCACTATAAACCGCAATTTAATTATGCTTATGTAGATATAATGTGTTGCTATGGCCAAAGCGATGTGATATGCGAATTGTATTTCTATATGTTAATAATAAAATGTGATGCTAGTTTCTAAGGGGACATGGATAGATATGGGGGCTGAATTAATCCACAAGAGAGGGGAGGATCTAAGATAATTCCTAAGAGGAAATCCAAGGGGGAATTACCCATGTATATTAATTCAACCTATTTTCCTAAATTTGCTAT
>JZKD02S1158847.1:161476-192364 GCA_000966675.3 Picea glauca | reverse complement strand
TATTTATTGTATATTTAGAATTGAATCGTATATATATTTAACTTTCTGTTAATTAGAAATAGTTGTTTTATTAAAGTTTTATAGTATTGTAAATTAATTTAATGATCACGTGTAGTTATATTTCAATAAACATGGAGCTAGGCGAAGCAATCGACGACCCATATTCTTTTGTTGGCCCAGATCGACGACCCACATCCTTTCGCGAGTCTCAAAGATTTTTGTTCAAAGTCCCAATCTCCTGCCATCGAGCTTGTAGGACCACTGGGATGTGGGACCACCGACCTCTTGGATGGTAAAGCTTTAATAAGAATTAGTCTAATGACCTGATCTAGTGCCATATCACCCACCACAGAACATTGACAAGGCCAACCTATAGATGCCACGTGAGCACTTGGAACTTGCCAAATGTATGGGTTAGCACAATAGATCCAAATGACACGTGACATGCTTGTCCACCTCAATGCCAACACAAATAAATATAAGGCTTCCACGTAGCCATGGGACCCAACTAATGATATCAGTAGTGACATCATGTCAGACCACCGGACCCAAGGAGTTCACCACTTCCAAACGAATTTTCCCATAGTCCCGATCAAATCCTACATCAGCCTCCCACATGGCATGCCATCACAACTCCAATTGTATCCAATCAACGACTGCCACGTGTACACCTGGAAACCTCCAAAGACACAAGTAAGCACCCTGAAACTGGGTGACATGTGTCATGTCATTTTTCCATCGTGGGCCAATACAAAGAAACCACCTGTCCAGATGATATCAGCATGATGTTGTCGAGGTATTAGCCATTTCGCTTTTCAACACATCAGATCGACAACTATTATCGATCCTTGAGACGAGATCGGCGGTCCAGATTTAGCATGTCAGGCCCACTGGGATATCAACCATCAGATTACAGTATCACCATTCTCCTTATATTTCCTCAATCCGGTGGAAAGTCATACCAGGCTATCGGCCACCGAATCATCGGACTATCGAACCTTTTTTCTAAATCTCTTTCCATAATCTCTTCTGGTCCGGTGGATAATTCATCATTTACACGTGGCATGCCATGTAATGTCCCTTTCCCAATGATGTCTCCAGTAGGGAGTGACTTATTAGTCTATATGTCCCTGTAGACTATACTCGAGAGGAAAAAAGGGAACAATGCCTTTATTTTATGTCATTTAACAAAAAATCTAAAGTGAAAGTGACATTAGATAGTAAAAAAAAAAGAAAAAGGTGTTTTAGGTGACTTAAGTGATTATTAAAGATAAAACATAGGAAAAATCACTTAATTAATTAAAATGAACATGGAATTAGATGAGGGTTGAGTATAAAGGAGGAAAAGCGGCATAATTCCACCATAATTGAGAATTGATTTGAGAATTGGACACTATAGGAGAAGTTGGGTGATTTTTTTATGTTTTGTGGATTTTTGGAGGAAACCACCATCATTGATAGATTTCGTTGTTGAAAGAAACACCCTAATCCATAAAAATAATCACTCAGATTCTTCATCAGTCTTCAAAGTACATGATTGGATCCTTCCTCCAGGATTCACATCAGTTACTGGTTCAATATTAAGGAAGATTTAGATCGGAGATACATCATGGATTTATCTTGGCAGTGTGAGGGTTTGGAGGAGGATTGACCACTCAGATAGATCACTAGGATTGGAGAAGAAGGGTGAACCTAAACCCTAGAAACCCATTTGAGAGGGATCCAGGGCACTTCTATTGGGACAGATCCCATCATTTTTTGACAGTTATTTCTCTTGGGGCATCTTTATCATCAGTAGCCAATGCATGGGGTATCCTAGCAATTTATTCAAAGATCCGACAGTGCAAAAACAAGCTCCTAGAGGATAACGACTTACTCTTGAGCCAGAGCGAGTCATCTAGGGAGAGAGGCGACCCATTTGAGATAGATCCCATCAAATTTTGAGGAGTATTGTTATCAATTCTCAATTTCCAATCAGATCCAACAGTTCAACATCATATTATGGAGTGCATGCAACATTTTGTTCCATGCATGTAGTTGATTTGACTTGCATGTTATGGATCTACGGTCGCATGTTATAGATCATTATTCTACTTGACTTTCTTTGTATTACATGCTAGATCTATCTCTATGAAGATCTAACTGAAGAGTTTTTTAGCTTTGTTTCAGTATTTCATTATATTGTCATTTGTTGTTGATTAATAAATACATTGAGTTTGATTATGGATCCAAAATACTATGCATGCTTCGCATGAGACTATAAAACCAAACAAACGCATCCAGAAACATCATAAACTCAGCCATAAACTCGTGTTGATGCTGAGGGACTCAAGAGAGACGAGAATGTTACCCTGGGTTTAGAGCTCCAACAATAAAACACATTAGACCCTAGGCTAAATCTCCTCTAACCTAAAGTCAAGCATGAATTCCTTTTGCTTTGTATTTTTTAATATTTAAATTTTTATGCATTTTATAATTTATGATTTTTATGTTTTTCTAACTTTAAGGAATAACTAGAAGGTTAAAAGTATATATGTGTGTGTGTGTGTTAAAATATTAATAATTTAAGTTAGTGCATAAATATAATAAAAAACATTATTAAAGACAATTTAAACAAATTTAAAAGTTAAAAAAGTAAACAAAAGAATAAATAATGATATTCATTGTGAATTATGTTTTGTTTATTTCATTGTCTTTAAAATATTCTTACTAAATAAATAAAAATAGTAACAAACAAAGATGGTAAATAAAAAAAACAATATACATGTAAAAGATTGAAATAAAGAAACTAAAATGTTATATTTTTTATTTTTTTAGTTATGTGATGAAAATTAAAATAAAAGAGATAAGAAATAAAATAGAAACAATATCAGAGCCAACGATGATCTTTGTTGATGAAATATTTACATATTTCCTCATATATTTTTAAGCTTTTAAGCAGGCCTCTGCGAGGACCTGAACCCTGAGTGAAACTATAACTATTCTAAGTGGTTATCCACCTCACACTAAAATAGCCACGTACAAAGTAATTTAACAAAGAAGATCGAACATGTTTGAATGTGAATAGTGAATATTTAAGATAATCGTCTACATATGAGAAAATTGGTTAGCCATAAAAACATAAGCACACTACAACAAACTCAAACAAATGAACAAGTTACCTCAAATATGCCATCAATCTCCATTTTCCAAACTCCTCTTACTACTCTACAAGCCACCCCTGCTATCAACAACCCATCAAATCCCTCGAAAAAACATATGCAAAGTATAAATGATGAAAAGATTTACAGGTTTCTCTCTTGCTACTAGCATACCTCTCATGATTTTCCTCCCTCCATTTGGACTAGTTGCTTGTTTAATAGTGTTTGTTGAATGGTTGTGTTAGTTTAGACCATTTTAGGTTAACCGATTGAGACCCGTATCGGCTAACACCGCCTTGAATTTGTAAAAGTTTAAAATAATTTAATGGAGAATGTCGTTATTTTTAGCCACATGTCAATTTATTTGGCTGTATCTTATTGCTTGGCTTATTTGTTAGGCCTCCTGCCCGTTCTATATCTTATTGCTTGGCTTATTTGTTAGGCCTCCTGCCCGTTTTTCTCTTCTTGTCCTTTATCAAGCATCATTTACGCTTCTTTATTTCGATGCTTCAATATATCATGCCCTATCTGTTAAGTATACAACTAAAAGAAAGGAAAACTATACAACTAAGTCATGGAATTCTTTATCAAGCATCAATATAAAACTCCACATAAAATTCCACATACTTTAGGTACCATCATGTTGTTGACGTGGTGTAGCAAAATGCTCACTTGTATATGGGCTTAATACAAAGTGGTAAGGAAAAAAAAAGTAAAGTAAAACAATAGAGTGGAGGTCATGATAAAATAATATATTTTTTTAACTTTTGGCATGGCAAGGAATCTTTGAAGGTGGATTATGAGAGGGCACGTGGATTTGGACAAATTGGGGGGCACAAACCAAACTTATATAACCATAAGTAATGTATCATCAATTCCTTGCACCTTATGGTTTTGGCGTAAATTATTTTCATAATAACTTAAAATGACTTAACCCAAAAACCTTTATGGTGACATTATTTCTCTATATATGAAAAAAAAGGCAATGTAAAGACAATGTATGTATTTGGCCTATAGAGCTTAATCCACATTTAAAGGTAAGTAAAGATCTATTTTTTATTTTAAATAACAAAATTTCCATAGGGATGGGACATGATAATGTGGTATAGTTTTGTAGTATGAAAAGATGTTAAAGTCATAACCCAAAACCCAAAAGGCATGGTAATGATATTATACTTAGGAAAAGAGAGATATGAGAAAGGATTTAAAGGTTATGAGTGTGATTATGATAAGGTTAAGAATGTGGGAAATGAGATAACATGAATTTTGAATCATAGGTCGAGAACTATGACATTTCTGTCAAGCACCATGAAAACCATCTTTCATCTGAATATCAATGTAACTTGTATATAGACCAACGATCATTATCAGTACCTTTTTATAATTAATAAAATATTTTTGAATGATAAGATATTCAAAGACATCTTCCTTGAATGTGTAGCAACAACTCAACGGTATTCCACAAGACTTTGTGCAATCAAATGTGAAATGAGGAGGATCATGATAACACTTTATCAACTAAGTACGATTGACCAAAAATATAGTCAACAATCCCTAGTGTATCAGATCTGCAACAAAAATCCAAATATTAATAGTTAATATCAAGATCCAAGGATCTGGGATATTACATGCCACATCATTTCGGGTCACCGGACACTGGGTTTGATCAATAAATTTGTATGTTTTCAAGGAAAGGTCGATCCGGTAAAGTCGGGACCCACTTCTAAAAGGTTACATAGCACACAAGGTTTTGGGGTCTGTTTATTTGCTTTCAAAACATTTGGAAAGGTCTTTGCTAAATAAAGCCATATAAAATAAATTCCACGACAAATGTGGGATTAATCAATGAGCATGGTAATTTTTAAAATCGAGATCTACAGTCTTGATGGCATATGGACGTTGATCTGATGGTTGTTGTGTAACAATCATCTCGAGTCTAACTTGGCGCATATGATCAAAACAACGAAGAGGTTTTTGCAATTGAAGAAATCCATAGATCATTGTATCAAATCGATCTATTTCAAGAAATCAAAGATTATTTCATAGTTGGAAATTCATGAAAAATAGGATCAAAAACCATTTTTGTTGTGATCCTTTTGTATAAAGGTTGGCGAGAATTCAATGTACAAGGACTTTTTGGCCCAAAGCATATTGAATCTTTTTCAATAAAAATTTTATTTACCTAAAGAAAGAGATTCTTCGATTTTGTTTCATAAGTGTATGTGCTTCTTCTTCATTTTTTCACATCTCTATTAATTATTTTCTTCAAATTAATTTGCCAATGTTATAAGTGTTGCAATTTTGTACAACTTCCACTGCAATAAGTTTTCAAGACAATTATTGAGGTAATATTTCCTTTGTTTTACTGTGAGTAAAATAAGACCTGCACTTCAATAACAGTTTGTTATAATTCTCAAATAATTTCGTGACATAGATAAATTTGTTGTTATTTCTTCTATTCTAAAGGAAGTAATATTTATCTTTATTGGATACATTGCTTCTTGTTTCCAATTTTGTTTATCTCAATTCTTCTTTTCATATTATTAAACTCTGAATGAACTTTATGAATGAAATCATGCCTCTTTTATTTATGGTGGTCATTGATTGAAATCTCAAATTAAAACAAATTAAATCATTTCTTTGAGATGCCTTGACATTGTTCTTTGACCCTAGAACAATCTCAGGAACAACATATTTTTGGCGTTGTTGTCGGGGGAGAAGATTTGAAAGACTTATCTTCCCTTGGAGTACGACATTGAAAAGATCTGATTTATGATGGTGAACAGAAGCAAACACATGCAGTAAGTGTTGCAATTCACCTGGCGACTCCATAATTGGAGAATCCACAAAAATTTATGGTAACTTCTCTTTTTTCAAACTTGGAATTCTGAAGGAAGAATACAAGGAAGAATCTTAATCAAAATAAAACCACACCTGTATCAAATACAGAAAAGTTGCTCCGATCCAAAAGTGCACAATATAGATCAACCTCTTCTTCTTTAGGTAAGATTTTTCAACCTAAAGAAACTCAATCAAAATTTAATACTTATGGAGCAAAGATTATTAATTCTGAATCTAAATTGACATTTTATGAATCAAAAGCTAGTTCATCTCAAATTCAAATTAAATTTCCTGAAGTAACAACTAGTTCTTTGAAATTAAAATATATTGATTTAGGAACTAGTACTTCTAAGCTTGAAGATTCTGAGTTAAAATTCACCATTGCTAATTCACTACTTTATACTTCATATCTAAAACTTAAGAGTTCTTAAATTATTTATGAAGATAAACCTACTCATGTAAAGCCTGAAATTACATAATATGAAACAAACATTGATTTCTCAAAATTAAAGATCAATTTTCCTAAGCTTAGGGTTACCATTCCCGAATTTCCTGAAGACCAACTTCACATAACTACTCGATCAAAAGATTAGTTTTATTTAGAGTTTCCAATTGTGATAACTCCTGTCTTTTCTCCAAGCAAAGTTAAAGAGGATTCTACATTTGATTATTATGAGCCTATTTCTCCCTTGACTTCCTTTCTTCTCTCTCCATATTTCATTTACAAACCCTCATCAATACCATCTCATTCACCTGAACATATACGATCAGTCTCACTTTTATTTCCTTCGAGTACTCAAACTTTAGGGGAAGAAGCTTTCAAAACTTTATGTAATCCTTCTTTCGATCATCAAAATATTCTTCAAGACATAATGGTTGGAAATGTGAATCAAACAAACCAACCTAATCAATATCCTTCACCTCCACCAAGAGAGTTCAATAAGAATGCAGCTAGATATGCTCCCCTTGTATTGCCTACAAATCTTCATGATCTTCCTAATAATTGCTTAAAAATTCTACCTAAATTTAATGGAGAAAGTGAAAATACAACAATTGAACATTTATCCTTCTTTGATGAGTTTGCTGATATGTTTGGACTAGAACATGAAGTTGTTTATATGAGGTTATATGTCCAAACATTTGAAGGGGATGTGAAAATTTGGTTTAAGGGGCTTCCTCCAAATTATTTAGATTCTTATGATGCATTAGAAACTATTTTTCTTAGGTAGTGGGGTGAGATGAAAGATCATCTTTATTACCTAACTGAATTTGGAGCTTTGAGACGAAAGAATAATGAATCAGTTTATGATTTCATTAAAAGATTCAATAAGACTTACAGTAAAATTCCAGCAGACGTTAAACCTTCACAAACAACTGCAAAAGTTACTTTTGTCGGTTCTTTTGACCCTGATTTATCTTTATTGTTGAGAGAAAGGAGATATAGAACTTTATTTGATATGCAAGAGGATGAAATCGAGATTGAATCTAATTTTATAGCCTCTGGGAAATTTAAAGTTAAAGTTGAAACATGAATTCGAGAAACAAGAAAATTTAGATAATAGGGAGGTTCATCTAGTGCAAATAAAAACTCTCAAGATGAAAATATTGAGGAAATGGATAAACTAATAAAAGATTTATCTAATTAATTAGCTATAATGGAAGTTGATAGGGTTAAAATGGAACCTAATATTAGAAACCCTAATCAATTTAGAAGGAATTTTAATCATGAGTTTCAACAAAGACCTCCTAGGAACAATGATCAACAAATTCAATCTCCTTTGAAAGATGAAAATATGTTGGAAGGAGATGAAGATCAGGAAAATGAAAATATAGAATAAATGGATTTAGATGATCAGGATGAAGTTAATCCACATGTTACACAAGAAGAATATGAACAATCACTTAGCTTTGGTCATTTCTTTAATGAAGAGAATGTCAACAATGTTGATACACCTTCTCCTCAATACAGGTTATTTTCTTATGCAATTCAAGCCGAGTTACACAATAAAAATGACCTTAGACCTAGACCAAAGAATAATAAGGTTGATGATTCTATTCAACCAAAGAAATTTTTGATAAAATATAAGAGAAAAGAAGCTATTGCTGCAAAACAATAGTCTAATCATCCAACAACCAAGGTCACGGAAATTGAACCTAAAGAACCAAAAAAATCAGTCAATTCTTTTAATCTAGAACATGAATCATGCAAAATCAAAATTCCAGTACCATTAGTAGAATTGCCTAAGTGTCCATTGTATAAAAAGAAAATTTCAAAGATCATTAATTTTTCAGACTTGAAAATTCATGTTGATACTATTAATCTTCATGATGAGCATCATACAATAATGTTTGGACCTAATACTGAAGATACTAGTGATTCAGTAGCCCCATTTTACATTTCTCTAACTGTACATGATCACCTTTTACATAATTGCATGTTAGATTCAAGTGCATCACATAATCTTATTCTTAAGATAATTGTGGAAAAATTGGGATTAAAAATAACAAGACCGTATCAAGATATTTATTCATTCGACTCTAGGGAAGTGAAATGTATTGGAATGATTAAATACTTGCTAGTAAACTTAGCCCAAATCCCTCCAAAATGTATCTTAATGGATGTTGTAGTTGATGTGCCAACAAAATATGGGATGTTGCTCTCCAAATCTTGGGGAGCCAAATTAGGATAATATTTACAGTTAGACATTACTTATGCAATGATTCCACTTTTTGGTGGGAAATATACTAGATTATATAGGGAAACCAAACTAGCCTAGACTGTCAGTGATCCAAAAAATCCCAAGAATTATCTTGTGTATGTTGTTGGCCAAGATTTGGGAAGTTGTATATTATCTGTAAATAATGAGTTAGAATATTTTTCAGAAATAAAACAAATTGATCATTGTAAAAGTCTTGTTGATATTAAAGAAGGGACGTGGAAGATGTTTTTTGATGGTGCCTCTTCATGGGAAGGATCTAGAGCTGGCATTTTATTCGCATCTCCTTCACGTAATAAATTTATCCCTTTTTCTTGTAGATTATAGTTTGAGACAGATTCTACAAACAATTTATGTGAATATGAAGTTTTGGTAATAGGATTAGAAACATATAGAAAATTTTGGGCATTCTCATATTCTTCCAGAGGACCTAATTGACCAGCTTCACAGGAAAGGTATCTTCTACCTCTCTCATCTAGTTGATCCTCATACAACAAATCTATGGAATCAAGGATGGAAAAGTGCTACCTTGCTAGGATTAAACGGGATTTATGAATATCTGATGAGAATATATATAGTAGCATTCAAAAGAGTACATATAAGACTCACAGATAGGGAAGATGAATCAATTTGGAAAAAATATCCCATAGGCTCCTATACTCCAAAAGCATGATACATAACATTGAATATAGACCCATTACAACAAAATCCCAGATGCTAGTGGAAGGGCCTTTGGAAGATGAAATTCCCCCAAAAAGCCAAAATCTTTATGTGGGCAACATTAAACAATTGAATCCCAACTTGGGACATCCTTAATAGGCATCATATAGAAGGTCCGAGGAGATGCACTCTTTGTAAAAATGAAAATGAATCCACTTTTCATATTCTCATCACATGTTCTTTCACCATGAAAGTATGGATAGAAACTTCCTTAAGCCTCAATAAAAACTGCATATGGAATGGAGATTCTTTGGAGTTGGACTAGACGAATTGGTCTTGTGACCCAAGAAATAAGGAGATAAAATCTCTGACTCTCTTAATAAATTGGGGAATTTGGCTAGCAAAGAATGCATAATTTTTTAAGGAAAAAACATTTATTCCAGAAATAATCGTAGCTCAAAGCCTATCAATCCTGTCTCATTTTCCCCAGTCCAAAAATGCACCAACTTTACGGGTAAGACAACAAGAAGACATAGATTCATCAAAACCTTGGGCATTTTTTGATGGAGCCTCTCAAAACTCAAACTGTGGAGGAGGAGTTGTCCTACATCTTTTAGACAATCATTGCTTTCATTTAAAAATGGGCTTGGGTAGGGGGACAAACAACTATGTTGAACTAATGGTGCTAAAGCTTTTACTTCTTTTCACCAGAGAAAAAGGAATAAAACAATTACAATTTTTTTGGGACTCTATGAATGTCATTAATTGGATAAGAAAACATCTAACATGTCACAATATATTTCTTTGTCCTATACTGGAGGAAATTTTTCGTCTGTTGGACACTTTTAATACTTTAGTTATCTCTCATGTATACAGGGACAAGAACATGGTAGCAGATTCATTGTCCAAAGAGGAATTGTTGCTCTCTCTGGGACATTGTCTCATAACAGAAACAAAAGGGGAAGACACAAATGCTTTTTATCATCAGCCTTTTATAAAATACCAAGGTCATTTGCAGGCTTGAGGACAAGTTGGAAGACAAAATTCTTTTTCCAAATTTTTTTATCAGCGTTGTTTCTCTCTTATTCGGCCTCTTCATGGATATTTCTCTCTATTTTCTGCACAATACTACACTCCAAAAAATTTTACATCAACATTACAATGGATGAACATTATGAACAGATTTTGGACACCAACTAAGGGTAACCAGAATACACAAAGGTTCTGATTTTTATATCAACTCTGTATAGAAAGGGCTCTTATTATGTAGATAATATCTTTTCACATTGTTATGGGTGAGATTTTTGTAATTTTCAATGATAGACAAGGCATTGTGGGCTCTCAACAGCCAAATACTTTCTTGATCCTTACACACACTTTCAGTGTGTCGTGCTCCAGGAGCACCTACAAAGTGTAAGTTTGTCTCTTATAAGAAATCAAATTACACTTTTTTCCAAGGAAAAAAAAACATATAGAAAATTGAAAATTAAACATTTAGTGGTTTATGGAGATGTGGAATTAATAGTTAAACAAATTAGGAAAATATGTTAGGCCAAACATCCAAGGATGAGAGCATACATAAATGATAGCCGAGAAGTGTCTTCCCAAAATAACAACTTCTTAAATTTAGACACAAAATCATAATATACCTCATAGAAATAATGGTTGACTCTCTATCTCCATAGAGCTTGGTACCACATGGTCATAGGGTCCACCTTTATTTTCACTCTCTGAGCAATGTTTAAACCCTCAAAGGTATGAGAGTATGTGATAACAAATATCAAATAATACAACATATAAAAAATGTTATTAGTCTTGAAATTAGTTAATTGTGCAATGATTTCATTCAAAATAATCTTTGCCCAGTCGAGGATAGCTTTTTCATGAACCACTAAATGTAGTATATATAATGCCAGTCGAGGAATGGTTTCTGTAGAGCCCTAGCCAACAATTCGAGTAAATAACCAAGCAATTTATTTATAAGGATTTTTTAAAGAACTTACCTGAATTCTCGATATATATTAAGGCATTGATGCAGGGTCATGCAAATACTCTTGAAGAAGCTTTATTTCGTTGTTTCTACTTTTTAGAAAATATCTAGCTTCCTCCCCTTTATAAACTAGGTTCGGCTCTGGCAATTTCAGCAATTGTTTAAATATTGAAGGTGCCAATGAAATAGGAGAACTACTCTGCAACGCGATGACCCTTATGTTTTGAATAATCTTATCGATGCACCAAGTGACAATATCCTTGCATTCAAAGACTTCAAGAACACATCCCGCGAGAACTATTCCTGAGGTCCACACTTTGTTGTTCTCTTTACCTATCAATTTGGAATAATACCAGTGGGAGCAGGACCAATGATAATTATGGTCTTCTCTAGAAAATAGGTTCAAATTATCCCCACTAAATGATTGTCTTCTCGGAGCTTGCCAACTTTTCTTGAAATATTACTTTGCACAGTAAAATGAATTTGAGTTAGATTTCTTTCTACGAAAGCATTAACTCAAAATAAATATAACTAGCCTCGGTATAAGAATCATTAATTAACAACCACTTCAACAATAAATTTAGTAGTTGGGTTTGTACGGATACAATAAATCTGACATAGAAAAAATTGAAGGGACAAGTAATGCTAGAGAATTGGGGTAGGCGACTAGTATGAAAAAGAAGTTCCACAAGTCCGAAGGTCCGCGAGTCCAAAATTATGAATGTATGAAATGGCTAAGTGTTGGAAAATGTCAGGTAGACAGTGGAGAGAGTGCAGGTGCATCACATAGGTCCACAAGTCCAAAATTTCGAAAGTCTGCGATGCAAAAACAATCTAAGTGTTGGACGAACTTATACATGGGTAAATGGAAGATAATACAAGTGCGACAGTCTATGAGTATAAAAGTTCGCAAACATAATAAAAATGACTAAGTATGGTAGTATTATCAAAACCAAGAAAAGGAAGAAGAAGGGAAAAATAAATGGGGAGAGGGAAAGTATAGAAATCAACAAAAGAAGAGGTAAGAAAAGAAACGGGAAAAATAGAAAAAAGGGGGGAAGCACAAAAGAGGTTCAATAGGAATATAGTGGAGTTTTTTCTTGGTCATATGAAGACGTTAGAACCTATGATACCATCATTATACAACACAAAATTTCCTTGAAACCTGGTGTGAAACATTTCAAACAAAAACTTAGGTAGATTAACCCCATCTTACTTCTTATCATAGAGAAAGAACTTAAAAAGTTATTGGATGCCAAAATCATTGTACCACTTAGATATTTTGTTTGGGTGGCCAATCTTGTGCCTATAAGGAAAAAGAATGGGGAAATCAGATTATGTGTAGATTTTAGGAATCTTAACAAATCATCATTGAAAGATAACTATCCACTTCCAAAAATGGACCACATTCTGCAAATAGTTGTAGGAGCCAATAAGATTTCCATGATATATAGATTCTCTGGTTATAATTGGATTGTTGTACAAGAAGAAGACAGAGAGAAAACTGCATTTACCACACCATGGGGCACCTTTGTGTATGATAAAATGCCATTTTGTTTAATGAATGCAGGGGTCCCATTCTAAAGAGCCATGGCTATTGCATTTGTGGGTGAAAAATATAAGTTTGTAGTTATTTATTTGAATGATCTGACAATACTTTCTAATTCAAATGAAGAACATTTGAAACATCTTAGATAGACTTTTGAAAAATGGAAGAAATATGGCTTATCATTAAATCCTGAAAAGTCTCACTTTGTTATGCAAGAGGGAGAGTTATTGGGTCATATCATTTCTAAAGAAGGAATCAAAATTGATCCAAAGAGGATTGAGGAAATTGACAGTATAAATTTACCTAGAAACAAAAACAATTCACTCATTTTTAGGTAGAATCATTTTTTTAAGGAGATTCATACCCAACTTTGCAAAGATTGTTAAGCTCTTAACAGATATGTTGAAAAAAGACAGCGAGGTCAAATGGTCAACAGAGGCAAAAGTTCCATTTCAACATATTAAGAAATTTCTAGGAGAAGCACCCGTTTTGATAAGCCCGAATTATTCTAAAGAATTTGTTATATTCTCCTTTGCTTATGAAAATTTATAGTTGTTTTTCTTTTACAGAAAAATGATGATGGTTTTGAACAACTAGTTGTTTTCTTTAGTAAAAGTCTTAGAGATTCAGAATCAAAATATAACATTATGGAAAAACAGGCTTATGCAATGGTAAAAGCATTAAAATATTTCAAGATTTATATTTTGTATTCTAAAATCATTGCATATGTTTCTAGTAGCATAGTTAAAGAAATTATGAGTCAGCCTAATAATGATGGAAGGAGGGGTAAATGGTTGGTTAAAATACAAGAGTATCACCTTGAGATCAAACATACAAAGCTAATCAAAGTTCAGGGTCTAGCAAAGTTATTTGTTGAATCTAATTTCAAATCCTTAAGAATCAATTTTATCACTTCAACTTTTGAAATTTCTTCAATAGAAATTAAAGAAACTGATGAGCAAAAATCTGTGAACACGATAGATGAAAATTTTCCCTCTTCTCTTTGGTATAGAGATACCATTCTATACATGTAAACACTTCAATGTCCACCTAATCTAACTCCAACAAAATCTAGATCACTTAAATTACAAGCTATCAAATATTGCATAATAAATGAAAAGATTTACTGGAAAGATCCATTAGGTTTTCTGCTAAATTGTCTTGTTGAATTTGAAATTAAAAAATGTAATAGATGAGCTTCACAAAGGAATATGTGGGGGACACCATGCATGGAGGGATAACATATATAAAATCCTTAGGGCAGGATATTATTGGCCTAAATTATTTTTAGATGTTAATGCAAAGGTTAGATCCTGTAGAGAATGCCATTTTTTTGCAGGAAACCAATACTTACCCTCCTTAAGGCTGAAGCTCTTTTTCAACAGTGGGGTTTAGATTTCATAGGTAAGATTCATCCTTCTTCTAGTGCTCAACATAAATGGATTTTTGCTCCCACTGATTATTTTTATAAATGGATAGAAGAAATTCCAACCAGAAATGAAACTAATGTGGTGGTAATTAACTTTATTGAAGAAAATATCCTAGCCAGATTTGGTTTTCCACGAAAAATTATCACAGAAAATGCCCAAGCTTTTAAATTTGTATCTATGACCAATTTTTTCAAAAATATAATATAATTCTTGGGCATTCTATTGCATATTATCCTCAAGGCAATGGACTAGAATAATCTTCTAATAAAAGTTTAATGAGAATTATTAAAATATTCTAACCGATAACAAGAAAGCTTGGAATTCTCATTTGAAGTATTCTCTTGGGAAAAGAAAATCAACACAAAAATATCAACATGTACTTCTCCTTATCAATTAATTTATGGTATGGATGCAATTCTACCTATTAATCTCCCTTTGCATGTTATGAAATTATTTCAGGAAATTGGAGAGGAGACAAATGATATAACGAGGAGAATTAACCAAATTATTGAAGTCCAACAAACTAGAGAACAAGTCAATGAAATGTTTCAAGAATATCAAGGCAGGATGAAGGCCATTTTTGATAAAAAGGCTAAGGACAAAAATTTTCTTTCCAGAGATTTGGTTTTGAGATGGGATGATAGAAGGGAAGACCCTGGAAAACGTGGAAAATTTGATAACTTGTTGTTTGGTTCATACATGATTGCAGTTGTAGAAGGGAGAAATTCCTTCTCTCTTTAAAATTTGCATGGATAAATTTTAGAAGCACTTGTCAATGGGCGTTATTTAAAACATTTATTTCAGTAGATAGCTTTGTTTGTTTTTCCATTGTAGATATCAGTTTGGTTTTTATTTATATTGTCATTTACTTTCATTTTCAAGCTCTAATGGGTTAAGAACTCATTTTATGAATTACAACATAATTATGGTTAGTTTTTCTTTTCTTTTCTTAGGTAATAAATTTCTTCAAACTAGTAGTAATTCTCAATTGAAGAATATAATTTGTTTTGTTTGTGATTAATTAGAGGTTTGACTTGGTATTCTTTCAGTAGTTTCAGTTTGAATGTTTTGAATAAATGAAGCATAAGAACAGCGAAAATCTACCCAATTTCACTTCCCCTCCTTGCCCAAGATATTGCTTCCTTTTGTGATATATTGCCTCAGCATTCCCTCATCATCCCCTTCTTCTTCCATTCAACCCATTCCCTTCCATTGAGGTGATCAGAAGATTGAGAGAAGAATTCCATTCAAGGTGCACTTGGAGCATGGTAAAGAGGAGCCTGGATCAGGTTCGCGGAACGGTGGCTGACACAGATTGTAAGGTATAATCTTTGTATGATGAATAAAAGAATAAAATCTTCATGTCCCAAATGATGGTGTCTTGAGTATTTTTATTGATTTATACTAAGCATCTAATATCTAACCCTAAATCATGAACAAAATATCATGCTTGTAGTTCGTGTTTTCCTATCTTTGGATGTAGGTCAGTCTTGGGAGGAGACGTGCAGTCAATGGAACTTCCAAGCTTGAGGATATCATCACCAGACGTGGGATCAAAGGTTTAGTTACCTGATCTCTTCTTTCATTTTCTTTCTTTACATTAGTTTTGGTATGTTTGCAGTAGAATAGAAAATTGATTAACTTTTAGATGGTTATTCACTCTGTCTACGTATTGAACCCTGGTGTACTTAAAGGGGGATTTTTCCCACTAGCATAAATGGCGACCATACTGGGGAAGCCTCTAGGATTTTTTAGGGGATTTTGGGTTGTTTGATTGGTTGGTTTTCCTTTCAAGTTTATTTCAAGTTTTCTAAGTCTGTAAAATGATTTTGGTCACCTTCAAGGTGCATACCAGTTGTCCCTGCCCTATAATACTTCCTGGTCTTTTCTTTTTTGAAGAGATACAGAGGTGTACACCCCCTGTCTTGGGTCATCCCACGTACATACGTGCTTTGCTCAGAAAACAACCTGCGTACATACCCGGGTTGTTGTTGCAACAGCCTGTGTCTCTGTTTCATGAAATTTTTTTAAAAAGAGGGAGTTTGCCTCTTTCCTGATTGAAGTTCACACTTCTCAGGGATTTCTTGGATCAGTGCAAAGTCTTTGTTTATAGCCATAGCCTGGGTATAGGTTTCATCTTACTTGTTTTTCTTGGTCTTCTTGTGTTTTCCCTTTAAAAATGTTTTAAGCAAGTTGTTGAATTGTAAATATGCCTTCTTGGTTTCTTGATTGAATCCCTGTGATCCGCGATGGGATACAGGTTTTTTCCAGTCTTGTTTCGGTCTTTTTATCCTTTTTACTTGCCTTGAAAAAAGAAAAATATTTATTTCAGTTTTTCTCTTTAAGGCAATTTAAAAAAAAAAAGATTTCCTTTTCAGTTTGGTAAAGTAGTTAGAGTTGGTTATTTGCAAAAAGGAAAAAGAGTCTTTCTTTCAAGTTCTTCTTGATTTCTTGAAACATAAGTATCTTGTACTCAAGCGAAAGTAGGTTTTAGTTTTTATTTACAAGATCTTGAAAAGTTAGTTAAGAAAAGTTGAGTTTACAAAGAGTTAGTTACAAAGATTTGTTTTTTAATTTGAATTAATTTTTCTTTCAAGTGCTTTAATTTTCTCCTCTTTTTCGTCTCTTTATAACACCATTAGTTTCACCATCGTACCTTATGAGTAAATAAAGCCTTTAAAAAGAACACTTAATCTAAAGTACACTAGAATTTTGTGTTTATAGGGTTCACAAACTAGTTTAGGGTTTTAGGGCCTTGAATTAGGTTGGAGAGGAAACTCTTCAAGGTCATTAAATCAAACATTGGAGTCTGAGTTAGGGAGTGATTAATTCCAGTGTCGTAAAATTTATCCGTGACCCCCCTCTAACACAGGGGATAAACATGAGGTCACGTGAGGAAAGGTACCCGAGATAACCCCTCCAAAGTCAGACTGAACGTAGGGGGAACACATATTGAGGGTA
The DNA here is from genome assembly GCA_000966675.3 of Picea glauca. Lineage (NCBI taxonomy): Eukaryota > Viridiplantae > Streptophyta > Pinopsida > Pinales > Pinaceae > Picea > Picea glauca. The sequence continues at coordinate 175,076 of JZKD02S1158847.1, read as the reverse complement.
TTTCTTGAGATTAATATCGGCTGCATTTGCCTATGCAGCTTCATGGACCTCGAATCTGTTCGATATCCTCTGTTGTATTCCAGAACATTTTCATTCGATGCCCTTGATAGGGTTCAGACTTGTTATCCTGCTCATTGCAATCCGCCCAACTGTTGATTGTACCTGCCTTGTGACTGATTGCGAGCTAGAAACCTAGTTTCCCATAATCTAGGGACTTACACGGGTGACTGTGGGGGTATACAGTGGTACCTAGAGCGGACGTCAGATCACGCTTCGCAGAGTATACCTGAAGGGTGCTTCCATGTTCAAGTTGTACTTACATTGATTAGTTTCTCTAGTGTCAATTGGCGTAACTATCCTTCCTACTAGATAGTCGACTGCTTGATTTGTCTTTACAAAATTTTTAGTGTGTTCTTGGTATTTAAACGCTAGTTCAGCCTTACTGTGTCGATTGATCATTTCACAAGGTGTAATATCAATAGCTCCGTCGGTAGCGAAGGCTTCAGGGCCTGTCGTTGGTTACATTGGAGCCACATCCGCCACCATTACAGGGAAGACTTGACCAACAAGGGTTGCTCGAAGCAACCGAGCCACAGTAAATTGTGCCCGAGCCTGCTCCGCAAGGAGACTATTCAACTCTGGAGGAACCTACCATTTCTAACCTTGAGGCAAAATCTCTCAGGCCAACCAACCCTCTGATTATTGACTTGTCGATTGTCCCTCCTAAGGTCACACCTTATGAGCGCCAGCTAGTCCTACAAGCAGCAATGGAAGTGAATGATGCTACTTCATCTGGGAGTCCTCATACTCTCGTTATGGCTACTACCATCGAAGGAATCGTACCTCCTCTCCCACCTTCACCAGTCCATACCACAGTGGTCTCAACTCCCTCTACTTCGGGCAGTGTTCCGATGTCGTTATTGGCGTGCGACGAGCCCTCCATTCTCATATGGGATGCCCGAATTTGATTCGAAATCGGTTCTTACCTACTCCACCTTACAAACCATGGGTCTGGGGGAAGGGATCTCAAACGCTCCCATGTAAGGGTCAATCGGGGGTGCTTCAGTCCCATTTAATGCTATCCCTTACGGTGGGGATCATATACCTCCTACGCTCCCCTCGCTCAGTGGTGATATACAACAACCAATTGGTTCGAATGCTAATTATAGCTTGTTTGGAGCAGGCAGTTTAGGAACTTCGCCTTATACAACATCGATGGGATCTATTTCATTCTCTTTGCTCGGCGCATTTGGGAACAATGATTTTTCTTCGGCTAGGGGAAACCCCTGTTTTTGGCAACAGAACTCGGTGCAGGGTACTATTCCTTCACAGGTAGCGACGAATGGAGTTTTCTCCACTCAGGGTCTTTGGAATCCTTGGCAGGGATCAGTTCCCTCATAAGGGATGTCAATCAGAGGCAACCCATTCCATGCTCAATGGAACCCCGTGAAAGGCTCCATACCTATGCCCATCGGATCGGTTGGGGGCATCCCCTTTCAAAATCCTCGGAACACAATGCAGGGATCAATCCCCGCACAAGCTATGTCATCCAATTATGGGAGTCAATCGATGATACCCCAACATACGCATTTTCTGTATGCTAGTCAGGGCCATGGTTTTTACTAGAACCCTGGCCAACAGTCTAACTTTTCTTGGCAACCTGGTGTCAGTCAAACTCTACGACCCTCTTTTCCTATAAATAGTACACAACCTAAACTATCGTTTCTGGCAACGTTACATCTGCCAGACTTGTCTAGATTAATGAACGACCCAATTTGTCACGATCCGCGTTGGCCCCCCATGTCGACTAAGTTTCCCTCAAATATTCTAAAATTTGAAGGAAAGCCTAGTGAAGATCCAGGCGATCATGTGACAACTTTTCATTTATGGTGCTTTCCAAACTCACTAAGGGACGACTTCATCCAGTTGCACATTTTTCAATGCACTCTTATAGGGTGTGCTATGAAATGGTATATTGATCTCAACAACTCGAGGTACTCTTACTTCAATGACTTGGCGATGGTCTTCTTGAACCATTTCCAGTTACCTGTGAGATACGATGCCAACACTGAATTGCTGGCCAACTTTGAGCAAACCAAGGTCGACCACATCTCTGATTGTATCCGAGAATGACGATGTCAAAAGAGCTTAATTAAGGTCTAGGTCCCTCTGAATTTATTGCTTGAGTGGTTCCTAAAGTCTTTGGTGCCTTGCATCTCCAAGGACATAGTGAATTCTGGAGTGTTTTCAGAAGAGGAGGCGATTATGAGAGCGCAATAGATTGAACTGATCTACTCTCAGTCCGACATGCTCTATGATATTTTTCGAGATGCACCATGGTCTATTCTCGATAAGGCCAAGAAAAAGTTTGGACCCCATATCGATGGTATTGTGGGCTCGGCGCAAGGAAAATTTGTTGATCTGTTGTCAAATCAATTGCAAAAATTTTCGATACAATAGATTGTGGCCAGCAAGACCTTGAGTTCGGTTGTTCCCCCTAACCAAACGTCGGACATACATAGTGTGTAGTCAATGAACCTGAAGGCCAACCAACAGCCTGAGGGAAAGAAGTAACAATGAAACAAGAAGGGTAAACGGGATAAAAAATCTATGAATAATGTTGGCAGGCGAAAAACGAAGAAGAGGAAGTCGAAGTATCCGTGTAATATTTGCACAAAAGACCACATGACTCATATGTGCTCTCGGCTTGTAGAAGCTTAGAAGATATTGACGTAGAAACAACCTATTGTGTTGATGAACCCATTTCCACATGGGAAAAACATGGCTCAAGCTTCAACATCCTCGAGCGCACCCCCCGTGACTACCAATAACAACCCAACCGCAAATATTTACATGATGAATGTTGAGGCTAATATAGCAACCAGGGCTCGAGATTATGGAATGTCAGAATTTGTCGAAAAGGGAAAAGAAGTCATGAACCCACCAACTCCTCTCCATATTGATACGGTGGCGGGCGAAATGATGACTTGCATCCCAAAAGGGGTGTTTAAGAAGGCTTCTAATAATCAAAACATGAGCATCACCTAGAACTACTCTGTTGTGAAAGATTTGGCACACATCCCTTGTGCGGTGTCTGCTTTGGAAGTCATCCAGAGTTTCCCTTCACAGAGAAAATATTTGTTATCCGCCTTAGGATTGATAGAGAATTGTAACCTGGGAGCAATATTTTTTTATCCAACCGACTTGAAACCATGTCTTCCTTACCATGTTTTGTTTCATATTGGATTATACCATGAAATCTTTCACTCGAAACATTTTCCGTACAGTAGTTGATGATGGCACCTCGACTTGCATGATGTTGTTGGCGTGTTGGAAGGCCATTGGCCAACCCGGTTTTTCTCCATTGCCTACATTGCTTATGACATTTGATGGTCGGTCATTTAGACCACATGGGATCATTCATTCTTTCCCCATGCAGTTGGGAGGAAAAACCGTCTGCGTCAAAGTTGAAGTGGTCAATGCACCTCTCGAATACAACCTATTGTTAGGAAGGAGTTGGAATTATGTGATGCATGTAGTGGTTTCTATGGTTTTTCCGGTCTTGTTTTTTCGCACAAGGGTTGGATTGTGACCATTGACTAGTTGGCATTCTCCCATCTTGAACCTTCATCGAGGGCTTCCATGGTCTCGATGATTGATATTCCGCAGCCCAACACTGTAAACTTAGGTACTGGTTTGTTTCCATCGTTGATGGGAACTTTTGATTACCCACTGCCTTCTGGCGATGTCAAGCTTATATCGGTTGTTCCCGACCAGCCTAGGGCTGCAATTCTACAAGTGTCGTTATTTTGAATGAATTAATTTGACGATCTGTGGACTCTACCTTCCCCATCAGCTTCGATGGAAGGGACAGGGCATTTTGGCATGGCCATGCCCTTGTCCACAATTGAGGTTACGTACAACATTGTCCAGCAGACTTCAGCCAACCCTGATTTGACTCCCCCACAGGAGTTAGATCCAGTTCTTGAGCCTATTTGGGCTCAAGGTTCTCTTTACACTCAATATCCTTTAGACCTGGTCTTTCCCTCTAACGAGGTGATTCTCAAGGCATTGAATGGTCCTGATAGACCCTGGGATGATCTTCATCATAGATCTTACTTCCTTACTGAGTTAAGGAAAATAGAGGCGAGAGAATTTGTTTTGACTATGAATGGAGATAGTTCTTGTCCTATCAATCCTTTGGATATGCATGAATTTTATGCCGTGGGAAACATGTCAAGTATCGTTGTAATGATTCCAATAGATATCTCCAAAACCCCTGGCATTGTGGAGAATGTTTTCGTCGGAGCGGAGTGCTCCCCTGAAGAGATTCGAACTTATACTGACTTATTTAAGGAATTTTGTGACGCTTTTTCCTGGTCTTACGAGGAAATGCCAGGCATAGACCCAAGAATTGTCGAGCATGAAATTATGACTTATCCCGATGCCAAGCCAGTCCAACAGAAGCTTCATCCAGTGAATCCTTGAAAAGCGGTAGCAATTAAGGCAAAAGTAGAAAAACTGCTCAAAGCCAGTTTTATCTACCCAGTACAGTTGACGGAATAGGTGTCAAACCCGATTTCGGTTAAGAAGAAACAAGGTACGATTCATGTGTGCATGGAATTTCATGATTTGAATAAGGCATGTCAAAAAGACAAATATCCCACCCCATTCATCGATCAGATTGTAGATGAGTGCACACGCTACGAGGTATTTTCATTCATGGATGGTTTCTCAAGATATAATTAGATTCAGATCAAACCTAAAGACCAACATAAAACAACTTTTATTTGTCCTTGGGGCACGGTCGTGTATCGAAAAATGCCTTTGGCCTGAAAATTGATGGAGCCACCTTTCAGCGGGCCATGTCATTTGATTTTCATGACCTTAGACATATAATCTAGGCATATCTTGATGATATAGCATCATGTTCTCGCAAGAGATCTTATCATCTCGCTCATCTTCAACTAATCTTCGAATGATGTCGCTACTATCGGATTCGCTTGAATCCTAACAAGTGCAGTTTTTGTGTGAGGTCAGGTCGTCTCTTAGGTTTTATTGTTTCGACAATAGGGATCATGGTCAATCCTCTCAAGGTTGATGTGATAGTTCAATTTCCTCCCCCGTGTACGATACCCCAGCTTCAGACCTTACAGGGGAAAGCGAACTTTCTTCGGTGTTTTGTCGCGAATTACGTTGAGATCACTAAAGGGTTTATGCGTCTCTTGAAAAAGGGAGTCCAATTTTGTTGGGATGAAGTTGCTCAATGCTCTTTTGAAGCATTGAAACACACCCTTACATCTTCCCCTCTGCTCCAGCCTCCCAATTATAACAGAGATTTCTTGTTGTATTTGGTTTCCGCAGAGTCGACCATCAGTATGGTATTGGTTCAAGAATATGATTTTCTCAAAGAGCATGTTATATATTACCTTAGTCGAGGCATGGTTGGGTCAGAACTCAACTATTCTCATGTTGAGAAGCTTGCTTTGGCAGGAACTCAAGCTGTCCAACAGTTCTGTCATTACATTTTTCTTCACAAGACCACTATCATTGTCATTGTGAACCATTTTCAATATGTGTTAACACGATGGGGCATTAGAGGAAATATTAGTAGATGGATAGTCATATTATAGGAATTTGACTTGGATTTTGTTTCCGCGAAATCCCAAAATTCATTGGTCTTTGCCAAACTTATTTCGTAACTTCTGGTCGAGTATAGTGATATCACGCTCGAAGAATCTCCTATTAAAGGAGATCTTTTTCTAATTGCATCTTTGGACCCCTGGTATGGAGATATACTACTCTATCTCCAAACTTTGAAGTGGCCCACTTCTGCTTCCCATGATGAGCATCGACGAATTCGACATCAGGAATGAAACTATATTATACTCGATGACACTTTGTATCGTCGAGGCATGGATTGCATTCTTCATCGATGCCTTATCCATGAGGAAGAAGATCTCATTTTGAACGACTGTCACACTGGAGCATGTGGCGGTCATTTGTCTGGGTTGGAAACAACCCAAAATTTTCTACGTGTTGGTTACTTCTGGCCCTCGTCAATCAATGATTGCATTGAGGTGGTCAAGAAGTGCCACCTGTGTCAGATATTCTGTAGGAACATGTAGGCACATCTTGCTCCCATGTTCCCTATCATTTTTTTCAGTCCTTTCACCAAGTGGAGGATTGATTTCACTACATGTCACCCGACCTCAGCTAGGGAGCATTGTTACATCATTGTAGCAGTAGACTACTTAACAAAGTGGGTCAAATATATGCCAATGTTTAACAATGATGGACAAACTGCAGATCTTTTCATTTTTAATCAGATAGTAGCAAGGTTCAACATCCCGAAGGAGATTGTCACCAACCATGGCAGTCACTTCCAAAACAAAATGATGACTGAGTTAACGTCAAAGCTCGGGTTCAGGAAAGAACATTTGTCACCTTATTACCCGCAAGCAAATGGTCGGGTTGAAGCTGTGAATAAGTCTCTTAAGACTAATCTTCAACGAACGATCAATTTTTCCAAGTCAAATTGGCATTTGATGTTGTACTCAGTGTTGTGGGCCTACCGAACGTCTGTGAATACTGCCACCAGTTCCTCACCTTTTCAAATCGTATACGGGATGGAAGAAGTTTTACATATTGAGTGTCAAATTCCTTCTTTAAAGTAGGAAGTAGAACTACTGTCGGACACTTCACCACTTGAGGAACGCCTACTATATCTCAAGTAGATCGATGAGCAGCGTCATGATGCAGCCTTAGCCAATGAGGCTCATAAGAAACGATTCAAGTGTCATTACGATTAGTTTGTTTGTCCTCGTATTTTCTACGAAGTCGATCTTTTCTTGGTATATGATCAAGACAAAGATCCCCTGGGGGCAGGCAAGTTCAAACCCATGTGGTTCAGATCGTTCATTGTGAAAGAGGTCTTGAAGAAGGGTGTTTACCATCTAGTTGATTTTGAAGGAAATGCCTTGGAGGAGCCTAGAAATGGGCTTTACCTAAAGTATTACTCTTAGGTTGGTCACCTGGGTGACTTCTTGTACATATGTATAGTTTCTTATACATTTTTTGTCTTTTTTTTGTGGACATGTAGTTATTTGTGTCTTCTTTTTCACTATGGCAGATGTCAAGTGAATCAAAGGTGTTTTTTGGGTTCGCGGACGACGCTAGCTGACACACTCGGAGGCTTGCTTCTGCAATTTGGGTGATTTTCACACCTGGAGGCCAGTTGCTATCTTCCGGAGGTTATTTTATAAGTGACGCTACAAACAATGCCACTGAGTACAGTGCAGTGATAGATTTGCTTCATGATGCATTGTCGCATGGCATTTCTCACCTCCGGGTCTACCTAGATGCTTAGCTGGTTGTGTCCTAGTTAAATGGATTTTACCGCATTTATGATCCCACTTTGTACTGACGTTTCCTTAGGGTACATCTCTTAGAACCTTCTTTCGATTACATTACATATATCCATGTTCCTAGGAGATTTAATCATATGATAGATACTCTATCTAATCAAATATTAGATTGGCATGTTGCACGCACATAAAAAGAAAAGCACACACATACACATGTACATACATTTGTAAAATATCTAATCCATAAAACAAAAAAGATGCATTTATATATATATATATATATATATATATATATATATATATCAAAATGTGTCATGAGCACATAGGTGGGCGCGAGCGCCTCAAAAATAATGTCCAGTATGCATCGTTGGGATTATGCTCTCAAAAAATACATGTACAAAAGGTGCCCTCGACACATCAAAAGTCTATCCTATCTAAGCACGATGCCTATTGTCCCTACCATAATGAAAAATGGCATTAGCCAAATGCCAAAAAAACTGGACCCACGTTTGTGGCACCCCCACTACATGAGGCTACATGGAAGGCAAGAGATCCTTGATCTCGGCCATGGGTATTGTGTGAGTGAGCACAGTGAGGTTGCGCTCCACTCATCTCAAAACTCTCTCAGCCTCTCTGACTGCTGGTCCATTGGTTGATGTTGGTCCTGCCTTTGTTCGAGGACGTCATCAAGTCCTCGCGAAGTTTTTTGGACGCACTGGTCCCACATCTATACATAGCAGATACACAAGAGTCAGTACTCTGTACACATATAAAAATGATATATATATAAAAACAATTAAAAATTAAATAACATTAAAAAAACATGTTAATTGTCTCTTCTCGCTCCTCTTCGAGAGGCATGCGCATGTCTGGATCTCTAGAGAAGTTGATCCCGATGTAGGGGTAGTCCTCGATCGTCAAAATATGTCATTCACACCAGTCGAAGAACTTGTCAAAAAAGGCCTCTATGGTACTCCCTCCCCCCTGTCGTTGCAGCAATGTTGCCCATCTACATACTGCTAAGAAGGAGGCCACATGCCCCCGTACCATCTCTCTGGGACTGATACTAGGAACCCTCTCAAAGAATAAGGAACATAAGATCATACCAAACCCAAAGTTCTTGTTGGTACATTTTCGACACTCTGTCAGTTGTTTCTTCATGAAGATAAGCATGGTCATTCTCCAGTAAAAGATATGTGTCTCTTGACACTGAATGACACATTGCATGTGTGTCCAGGAGGCCTTATGTAGGGCCACGGATCTAGTAATTTTCCCAATCAGTAACAAGATCACTCGTAGAGACAAGCTGGTGATCTTATGAATCGACACCTGAGAACATACCTTCTTAGTGTCGGCCTCATAATACATCTAGATGTAATCCTCGATGTTGAAAGGCCTAGGGGGAATGTCCTCAGATTGACTATCTCCCCTCTCCTCGAGAGGCCAGTCAAGAAGTAGATGTCCTTAGTCGTGGGAGTCAGCGACTGACCCTCTATCATGAATGCCTCTGCATCCGGGTGCCAATAATCAATGAGAGTGTTGAGTAATATGGGTTGTGCCCTCATAAAAAGACACTAGAAGAACTTCCATAGCCCACATTGTTTTAGTGTGGCGATGGTTGTAGGGTCATCTTCAACCAAAATTTCTATGTCCTCGTGTTCCCTCTCCCTCCAGTGGACATACATCATTTTCCATGGAAAAATGGAGGAAGTTAGCTCTTGCATTTTATTTTGTTTAAAAGTTTGCAAAGATGTACACAAGCTGTATTGACCACAATCGTGTATGTACATGGGCAGAGTGTTTTATGCTCGAGTACATATGCGAGATGTCCTTGGAAAACCCGCATACATGCAGGGCCCCTCTTTTTAGGAGAGCATGCCGCCTCAAAAACAAACAAAAAAATTCACAAATGAAATATTGAAATGCAAGAGGGATGATTTTGTACTTACTTGGTCCAAGTAGAAGGTCGTTTCGTCCACTGAAGCTCCTAGAATCAACTTTTCTAGAAAAGTGGTTTTTTCTCCTTTTGGTTAATTTTCGAATTGCAATGGTGAAAATGAGTTGTCAACTTCTATTTATAGACTTGTTTTGTCCCTTTTTGCCACTTTTTGACCCCCTTTGTCATTTTTCCTGGCTTGGTGATCACTTGATTTTGTTTCCGAGTTTCTTATTGGATGTTCCGATACCCTTTTCCTTTTGGTTTGGTAACTTTTTTGGGGATGGGTCACTTTTTGGTATCCTTTGGTAATAGACATTTTTTCCAACTTTTTGCATATAAGTTAGGATTTCGTCTCCACTTTCTGCATCTTGTTGTCTTTTCCTCTTTTCCATAGGATCTTCCCCACCAAAGTGCGACATTGAACCTTCATTGTTTCTCTATAAGTTTCATAATTAGGTGGTAGAGCCTACCTATACATGAATTCCCTAAGTAGATCCTTGTTGCATTTTGGCGTTCATGCTATCAATAATGACTTTAGGCTTGGGAGTCATTGTTATTCATGTCATGATTACGATATTAAGCCTCATATGTTTGATGTACCATCATTTTTGGGCTTACCATCAGGACTCCCAATTGAGGACGCATTGATGTCTTTCAAGCTCTCTTTAAAATTTGAAAGCAACATCTGATGAGACTGTATTTATTAATTTCAATGTTGTTTGGATTAACTGAGAAAAGTATCCCCTTCGAGTGTTTTTTAATCCCTTTTTAGACTCTCTTAACATGAAAATATTTTTGAAGGATCTTGTTTCCATTCACTCTTGCCAAACTCAAATTTGAAGGCACATCTGTCTGACGATAGTTTACCCCTTTTTTAGTCTAGATGGCTAATTTCACGAATAAAGGTATGCTCTAGGAACTTCGGTTCACTAGAAGAGTATTCTCAGGCATAATTTTAACCCTTTTTCGGGCCTGAGGGACTAAATCTTTGAAAAATGAACATTCTCCTTGGTTTTGGTTTATCACCTTTTTTGGGCCTTGGAGATTACTTACGAAAAAGGAACCCCCATGGATTCCATAATTAATCTCTTTTCAAACTCCCTAAATTTGAAAATATCGTTGAGTGACCTTTTTCCTTCACACTCGTTAAATTGGTCCAGAAGAACATCTACTGGCATGAGTTTAATACTTTTTCTAGCCTGTAGATTATAACGGAAAAAGGTACACCTCAGGAGATTCATCTCATCGGGAGAGTTCTCCTCAGTTATTTTTATACTTTTTCAGGCTAAGGAGACTAAACTCAGAAAAATTCTGTGAGTCCATAGTTAAGATCTTTTCAAACTCCTTAAAATTGAAAATATTGTCGAGTGATCTTGTCTTTGTCACACTCGTTAAAATGGTTTTGAATAGACATATTTTCGATGCAAGTTTAACCCTTTTTCGAATGGACTAGAATATCTCTGAAAAAGCTATTCCCTGGAGTCTACTTTTACGTTTTTTCAGACTCTCTAAACGTGAAAAAACTACTGAGCTTACCTTCTCTGGGATCGTAAAAATTACATGGAAGGGGTCTCATTGTGTCTTTCCTAATTGCATTTGCATCTCTGGATATTTGGCCTAATTTCGGCTCCATGTTGCTCTCAATTGAACCTTTGAAGCATGCCTTATATGCAAGACTTGTAACACTTCTTTCCTCTGCGACTTGACACCTTGACCCATGGAGGACTTTTCCCCGAGTGTCCTTTTCGTGCACATGTCTCCTTTCTCTATGTATTAGGATGTTCCTTGTGCTTGGAAATAGTATTCTTGCTTGTGACACTCGTTCCTCCTTTGTAACATAGCATTCTTTTATTCTTTTTCAAGCTCTTAAAAATAGAAAAAGACAAAAAAATAAAATATTCCAAAAAGAGGGGACGGGAAATATGTATTATTTTTTCAGCAGCACAGACAACCGCCCTTGGACAAAGCACATCCTTATGTTTGTTCGTTAAGCATTGGGATCTAGTATGACCTTAGGAACTTGTTCTCGCTACATAGAGTTGTGTCCTCCTCCATTTGGTTACTCTTCCAAACACATGGAGAGTTTTTGTTGCCTCCTGCATCGTGAACTTATGTCAATGTCATGTTTCCTGAGTCTAATAATCTTTTGTGCTTTTGTCCAAGGGAAGTTTCACCCAAACTGAGTCGGCCTTTTTGAATTTTGTCTCTTGACCTCATGAGTCAGCCATCCCAAGAGTCCAGTCAAGTCCTAATTCAAAATCGATGAAGTTCTCTGCCTGATCATTGGGATCCTCAAGTATTTTCCCAACGAGTCCTCAAAGACCTCAGGGTAGTGAGTTATACACTCCCATTATACTCCTACCTGATTTTTGAAGATATTGAAGTTGTTTCTCAAGCTATGAATTCCTCATCTCCAGCCATCGGGCATCACTAACTTCTTGAAGATGGATACTATACTTGTATATCCTTGATTGATTTTGAGATGTAGATCCATTGTGTATTTCTTGCAGCTACACTTTATATAGTTATATGACATGGATATACAGTGTATTTGATTGGAATCCATGATTTAGTTCATCTTGAGCATGGGTATGCCCACCTTGGAGAGACAATTGTTCTTTTACAGATGGCACCTCCCTAACTCTGGTACCAGGCTCACTCGATTTCGTACATTTGTGAAGACATTGTAATGTATTATGGCCGTCAGTTTCTCTTCTGACCTCACACATTAGGGAGCATCTATTATAGCCCTAAAATTCCCTACTCATGCATACATGTCCTTGGCCCTCTTACTTGCATATTTTTCCAAAGAACTGCTGAGAAAATCTTCTTAAAAAAACATTTTTTAGAAGATATATGCATCGTGCACCATTACATCCCATGTACATATGCTTGTTGCACCACTACAACTCACGTACATATGCATGATGCACAATTACAACCCACGTATACTTGCAAAAGTTGCAAGGAATTCGTTGAAATTTACGGGTTATTGGAAGTTTCCCAACTAATACACCTTCTATAGCCCGTCACCCAACCGAATAACCATCCTTTTTTCATATAAAAGGAGGTGTATTAAATGAGAACAAATATTATCCTCCAATCTACAAGGGGTCCCACCTACTAGTATTATATATATCATTTAACTTATAATTAATAGGCTTTAGCAATACTTTGTGGAAAAACCCTCATTGCGATTTTTATCGTCAAAAAACTGGCGACTCCACAGGGAAATTTGTTCTTAACAGGTTTAGAACTCAGAACTCATGGTTTCATAGACCAGGAAAAACAAGTCAAGAAGATATAACCAGGAAGATTATGCAACAGGGGGAAGTGAGCGGATTTAATGGAAAAATGACCGGGAATTTGGGCACAGCTCATGAAAAATGTTAAGCATGAGGGGGTTTATCCTTGTATGCATAAACATTCAATCGACATCTTCTCTTTTCTTCAGGGAGAAAAATTATGGATTTTCTCTTTTGAATCTCAAATGGACGAGGAAATGGAAAGCAGAAGCGGGGAGTAACCAATTTCTTTATAAGACAGCAGTGAAAGCAGATAATAAATTCAAGTGTCATTTCAAGGGAAATATCGTAATGTTGGTTGTGGAGCCTGATTATCTTCCTGATTCAGAGGTCCTTGCTTTCAGCTGTGTTTATACCCCATGAAGTATTTAAACCCCAGAAGTATGTACACTCTTCCATGCGGGGGAGTGCAGAGGGGGGGTACCCCCTCTGCGGGGTCCAGGGAGTCCATCCCCCCGGCTGGGGGGTCTGAGGGCAAGCGGGCCCCCAGCAGGGGTTCGGGGGCGAAGCCCCGGAACCAAAAATTGCCTTATAAAAGTATATTGTAATTTCATTGTAAATCTGGACCGTTCATTATAAGGTCGCAGATCTAACAGTAGAGATTATGTTAGGGTTTTTGCCCTAGAAGGCAACCCTCTTTTATGAGGGAAATGTATTGCGGCTATGTACGAGGGTGAATATTGTATTCTGAGAGAGGATAATGTGAGAGAAAGAAGAGGAAGTTACAATGGTTTTTTGCTGTAGGTTGTATCCCTTCATTTGCTGGATAATAATAAAGGAAGGACCTGGGAATTTCTCTGGTGGACGTAGCCTACACTGGGTGAACCACGTAAATCTGTGTCTCTCTTGTATTGTGTGTCTTCTGTGTTTTTTCGTTTCTGCATTTGTTTTATTTTATTGCTCTGCGGTCCTATTTTTCTAACAACTGGTATCAGAGCGTAAGGTAACTCGTAGGAAAAGAGGGTTCCTGGTTCGAGTGGGAGCAATGT